>VDFB02000020.1:51122030-51228962 GCA_007258455.2 Sequoia sempervirens | reverse complement strand
ATTTCTATCGAAAGGGGAGAGAAGGTACAAGCTAAAGTAGCTTGGTAGCGAAACCTCCAAATGAATTTAATGATGATAAGCTGACAACAGTTGGAAATCAAATTATGCAACCTCGAGGATTCAAGAAGAGCAAATTTCCATGACCATGGAAAGTGAAATAGGGCAGGTAAGGCTAAAAAAAGGGTAGTCCACAACTTAGCGTGGGGGCACATCCAAAAACAATGTTTAATGGTTTCAACCTTACCACAAAAAGGACAAGGGGGAGGTGAGCTAATGAATTTAAGGTGAACTCCAATTGGGAGTTTGGCATGCAGAAGTTTCCATGTTGTGAGCTGGGATTGAGCATCTACTTTGGATTTCCAAATTTGCAAGCTAAGTTTATTCCACTTGGGTCTTCTAAAGTTACATCTCCAAACCAAGTTAAGTTGGTTTAAAAGAGACAAACAATGAATCAATTGTCTATAAAGGACCTTGAGAGGAAAAGTTCAAATACCATTGCCATTAGGCCACCTCGGATCTTTAAAAAAACTAGTGACAACTAGTGGCCATGAGGATAGAGAGATTAGGAGGGACCATATTTTGGATTTTTCAAAACAATGGGCTTATCTTTACTGATGAGCTCAAAGTAGAGCCCAAGCTGTTGCTATGATTTCCATGTAAAACTAGTGGGATCCCATAAGTCACTGAATACTTGGATACCTTTCATGAAAAAATGCTTAGCTTTCATCATAGGAATCTTAGCAAGGGGTTGGTTATTTTCTTGAATCAATCAATACCACCAAATTGAGGAGGATGCAAAACTAAGCCCGTGGCTGAAGGACCGATCAAACCAAGATAATTTTTGTGAAACCATTTGCCACACTTTCTAACAACAACCTCTGGTAAAGCCTGGAGTTCTGCGAACTAACTGCTTATTGTTTGTTGATCCTTTGCTTGACCATAAAGTCAATCTTTTTTAGGGGCTTACCTAGGAAAATGTGTACTCTAATGACCCAATAACCCTCTAAAGGTATTTTTAAATACCTTTGTCTAGATAGCAAAGTAGACGATGATGAACCTATAAAATTAAGAAGTAGAAGTGTACATCCAACATGATCAAACCCATGCATCAAAAGAGAGCTATGTAGATGCATAATTGATCTATAGGCATGAATTTGACCAAGATAGAGACATGAATATTATGTCGAATCTAAGGCAACACAAAAATATAAAGCTCCTATGTCTAGTCTTGAGATAGTCCAAATTCTAGAACTACAATAACATTATTCATCTTTGAGTCTTAGTTAGTGTTTAATTCAAATTACATACACCCACAACTATCATTTAATTAATATAATATTCTTTGATAAGGAATTTACATATTATTAGATTAGTCTAATTAATTTAGGAAATTTTTGTTTTCCTTTACATTTTTGTGAATCTATTCATCTCACACAACCTAGTTCTGCCTTAGGGTTTCTCATTATAACTAGGTTTTAGATCTATAACTTTCTAATTTTATACCTTATATCTAGATTTGATCTTCATGTTCATTCTTGTACTTCATAGATACATCTTTCTTTTAGGGGTTTAGTGTGCTTATTTACATATCCCATCTTTCACCCATTGTACCCACCCTTGTGTTGGTCTTAGGGTTTTATATTTTACACTTATTTTTATATTTGATATATCACTCTATATTTTGATTTTTCAAGTTTTAAAGTGAGTTACACTATCTCATTATAGATATCCTCTACCCCTTCCTTACCAAGATTACTTCTCATGCCACTATGCTTTATGATAATACACATATTATAGCTTATGAAGGTGACATAGTTACTACTTCATCCTTGTAAGCAGTTGATACAACTAAGGATCTTGGCTCATGTGATGTTATATACCTAGCAAGTATGATTGATTTTATTTTATATCTATAGATTCTCCTCCATGTGTGTTAAATCATACTATTTAGTGGGGGACCATACCTATTTCTAAATAGATCCTAGTATTGTGCCTTGCACACACACCTCGTTTGCCACAAATCTTTGGATCCTCTAATTCCCACAAGTCCCAAAGTTTGCACATCTCAATTTTTTGAAAAAGCCTCCAAAACCCTAATTCTACATATGGTATTGTGTGACAAGTTGTCAATAGGGTGTTAATGGCAAGCGAGTTTGAGGGAGTATAAATAAAGCTCTCCATTTCATTTTTGACCACCGAAGCTTGCAGAGGGGCTATTGAGAGGTGATTTAGGTGTTTTCCAAGCTATTTAAGTATTCTAAAATGTATTTCAATTCCGAGGCAAATTCAAAATTCAAATTTCAAGGTCAGTACTTCTCGTTTGAATGCATTTAATCATGCTTCCTTTTTATTTAATGATTTTTTCTAGGGTTTTAATCCATTCTATAGGTAGGTCAAAGGATAGGTCTTGAGAGTTAGATATAAATAAATCATGTATGTTGTATTTGCATTCCATAGTGGGGATTTTAGGGTTTGCAGATCCCTTTTTGCTCACTCGATTGGGTGCTTGATTAGTTCTTGATTTAGTATGGGCAACTTATGTGGGATTAAAAGTCTTTAGGGTTTATCTAGGAGGTTTTTAGAGTTAATCTTAGGTGACCTGGAGTCACATAGGTTTTGGGGTTAAGTGTTCAAAAAATTAAAACACTTGAGGCATCTTAATTGTTTCGTCTCACAAAATATATTAAAACCTGCAAAATGCATCCCTTGTGAGATTCTCAATTCCTAAGACCTGTAATAGGGGAAAAGACCCAATTTTTGCCCATGATCCAATTGTTGTTTACTCCTTATTCGCCTGACCCCCCAATAACTGTTTACATTTTAGTCATTACATTGTTTTAATTATGCCAATAAAAATTAACAAATTACACCAATATATGTTCACTACTGAATGTGTAGTTGACCAAAAAAATAAAACACATTGAAAATTATTGAAAGCACCTTGAATTTTTGTAAGTTTTTATTGGTTGTCTAATGAATGGGTAGTGGCGAAGTGTTAAAGATGTAGGGGACAGAGGTTTAAAAACACCCTTTTTGAGAACCTTTCGCTTTATGGGTTCCACAAGGTGCATTTTAAATACCCAGAAGCCAAAATTTTCTTTTTAAGGTCCTAACTCGCTTACGAAGAAGCCCAATTTATTTTTGAAATCGGACCTATTTTGCACTCTGCACGAATGCGCGAAGTTAGCCCTGGCGGCTACTGGTACGTCTCCCCTAGAAGGTTCAGTATTATTGAGGTTTGAAATTCTCGCATTAGTCTAAGTCTTGCCTTCATCCAAAACTCGCATCATTTTAAAGTCCGCAAGGCATTGGAACCCGCATTTCCGCAAACTTTAAATTTCAAGGCTTTAGTGCTACATAGCTTTCCAAACTCATTCTTTGTGGGGATTTCACTGCGGGTTTCCACAGTGTATTTTCTCGCAAAGGTTGGATAATTGCCGGAGCTGGCTTCAAATCTCGTAGCCCCTTTGGACCCACAAACACTTATAACCCACAAATTGAAATGTGCAAGTTTTTGAAGTCTCTTTTTGGTTATGCATCATTTCATTAAGTTATGAGGTATATTTTGATCATATTTGTTTATGCATTTTGAGAAATTTCAGCATAAGGTTTTGAGTAATGATAAATGGCATTAATAAAAACATGCATTTTTTTGCAATATATTTTTTTTGCAAAATAAAATCACATGCAGCCTATTTGCAAAATAAAATCACATGCAGCCTATTAGAGAATTTTTTTATCAGCACACTAAAGTTGGCAGATCTCTATTTTTAGAGGTATTTTTGAAAAATTTGGTAGAGGAGTTTTTTTGCCCTACCCTTTCCATTGGGCTTTTCAATTTTGCAACTAATATTCCAAAGGCCATATCTCAGCCATATGCTGGTCTTTTCTAGTGTTTTTTTTTTGAAATAGGGTAGAATTTCGAGCTCTTCGCAGTGGTGCAGGTATTTTCCAGTTTGGACTTCTAGTTTTATCTAGAATTCTATTTTCTCAGTGCTATTGTTGTTCAATTCTCATTTTGGAAACTTCAACAAGTCGTATCTTTTACATCCAGACTCCTTTTTGGGTGCTATTTTTTTGAAAGTGCATGTTTTTCATGTACATTGTCATGGTGCTATCAATTTTCTTATTTTCTATTATAAAATTTTATTTTCAACATATAGTCCTTTTTTGGACATTATGGGTTTCCACTATATGCACTTATCTTTTGTAGACACACTGAGATAAAGTGTCATTTTGGTGTATAATTTTTGAGGATTTTGCACATCCAGTTGTGCTTTTTGTACTCACACTATGATATAAAGTGCCATGGGGGATGATGTTTTCCTTTGGTTTTCCATCACACCTTTTTCAAGTGAGTGTCCCTTCCATGACAGTAGTGAATCCTAGTGATTCTTGCCTCATGCGTGTGAGCCTTAGTTTGCACACCTTTTTATTTGCAGGTTGTTTCTCCTACATGCACTTCTTGGTTTCACATAGTTTTAGTGTACCTATTATGGCTCTCCCTTTTTCAACATTATGGGGTGGTTTCTATTATTGGTGCTAATGCTTCCTTGGTTTTGTGGTTTGAGTGATCTACGTATCAAGTTCTTATTCCTATGTACTTTCAAATGTAGCATACATCAACAATTAGTTACATGCATTTCAATGAGATGGATCATTTACCATATGGAGACTCTTGCATTCCTATTTCTAGAGGTTCTTTATTTTAGAACCATATTAGTCATCTTTCGACAATAGTCTACAACTTCATGCTTCAATGACGTTCTACATGTTCCTATTTTTTCAAACATTATTTTGGTTGAAGGCTTCTCAGTCTTTCACACCTTGACTTGGAGGATTTTTTAGTCCTTCATTCACCTTTCTCTCTTTTGGAGAGGAGTTTTCTCCCATTGTGGTTTTCTCCTTTTCTCCAGTTTTGAGAGATATTTTGTTTGTACATGGGTATCTTACCATGCCTTATTTTTCGGGATCCATCATGCATTCTTTTTAGGGTTTTTAGCTATTCCCTAAGTTCATCTTAAGGGGGCTGTTAGAGTAATCATGTATTAGCTAATAATTAATTAATCTTTAATTAATTATTAGTCTAATTTATTCTCATACACTTAAGATAAACTTAGGAGTTCTTTATTAAGTTAGCTAAGTGCTTTTCTATGTCAACTGAAGTGAGCTATTATTAGATCATTTTGTCTCATCACATGTGATGTTGAACCTTGTCCTGATCTAATCCCTTTACCATTTAGGGTTGCTCCTATATAACACTCAACCCTCGTTGTATTATCTCTCTCAGATTTACTCTTTTGTTCTCTTGAACCCTCAACCTTTGAGGACTTTTCTTTTCCTTGAAGTTTCTTGAGGTTATTTTGTAGCTTTTTTGTTGAGGAATATAGAAATTATTTGTTTATAGATCTCTTTTATGGAAGGTTTCTTTGTTTATTGTTTGATCTTGCGGCTCATGCTTTTCATAATTCTAACATTATGTCTAGAGTTTCTTGTTTTGGATCATTGTATAGAGAAAGTTGTGTTCACCCGTGTGTTAACTATGTAAGCAGTGTTGTCCAGGAGATATGGTTTTGCACCACATTTATTTATAGTTTGGTTTTTGGTCTTGTGGATCTAGAAGTGTGCTTATATTGCTAGTTTCTATCTTTAGCCTGAGTTATCTGTGTTTTGGTGCTCTGCAAGGTTGGATTTAGGTGTTGTAGTGTGTGGAAGGTTAGTTGGTTGTGCATAATGAATATGTTCTTTTGGTGTATGATGTTGTGAAGGATTTGTTGGATTTTAGGGTGTTGATGGAATATTTTAAATTATGTTCAAGTGATTTGTATGGTTTGCGAGTCGTCTTTGGATCAAAATGAGCATGTACTTAATTATTTAATGGTGTTAAAATAGGTTTGGTTGACCTTGGGTATTTACACAATTGCATATGAGCTTCGATGTTTGTGGAAGTGTGGCGTGGTGTGTTTATGTGGATTTAGGTCTAAGTTAAGGTATGATGTGGTCCGCCTTAATTCCTTTCCACTATAGGAATTTTTTGGTGCTGACCTAATTTGAATTTGCATGTTTGAGGTGCATAGCCAACCTTGTGAATTATTTTCAAGGTTGATGATGGTATATATGAGTGATGAGTTGATGGAGGATAAACAAGAGATGTATATGATATGGAGTGTTGAGATGTGAAGTGCAAAAGTGTGAAATACAGTGTGAGCTTTAATGCCTAAGACTACTAGAAGCAGTGAGTAGAAGATGTCTATATTCTACAGAGAGTGTGAATATTTTGGTGAAGCAATTTTAATTTTTTGTTGTTGTTTTGAGATGGATTTATCATTGTAACAATCTTCTTTCTTCTTCTTTCTAATCTAGTAGTGATCCATTAGCAGCAAACCCTGCTTTTCTTTTGGGAAGTGGGCCCTTCGACAATGAGCCTATTGTATTCGGTGTTGCAATTACTTTATATTGTGAGCTAATCCTCACTGTGGTTTTCCATGTAAATTTGGTGTTCTCATGTGTTTGGATGTGTTTGCATTATTGTTTCTCATGTTTACATTCTGCTAATGCATGATAAGGGTTTAATGGTTGTTAAGGGTTTATGGACTAATGCAAATCTAAATGTTAATGAGGGTTTTGATGTTTTAATATACAACTGATTCACCCCCCTCTCAGTTGGCTTATGCATTCAACATCATGTTTTAATGATATTGACTTGTACATGATTAGTATATGGCTTTTGTATGAAGGGTCTAATGTCATATATACAATTGGATTGTATGAGTTTTATTTGAAGGTTGCATAAAAATATTATGGTCCACACCTAGAGTGCTTGTTTGTGACTCATGGTTAAGTCACAACAAACCCTGTGCTTGATGATTGTATGAATTTTGTGTGAAGAGTATAACATCGCTTTGGGCAAGTACCTTGGTGAAAACCTAGCAAACAAGTGCCTTGCATAAATAAGAACCATCTACCATCTATAATAGACTCTTTCGCTTGTCACTCACTCATAATAAAATCATCCATCCATCCATCCCATTCACGACATCCATCATCCATCTATTTATTCCCTTCATCCGTGTTTGCATCATAGCTTGGTATTCAATGAGTATTTATCCCTATTAGTACTACTTGGCACTCTCCTAAGGTTAGTTTGTCCTTCCTATATCAAGGTAGTTTATCATATCAAACCAAGGGCATATTCCTATACCTATGTCATGAGATCGAGTTCTTGTATATTACCTTAAGTTTATTCTCAAAAATCCAAAAACATCTATAACATCTCAAAAATCCAAAAACATTTAAAACATCTCACAAATCCAAAAACATCAAAAACATCTCAAAATCCAAAAACATCCAAAACATGTCAAAATCCAAAAACATCCATAACATGTCAAAATCCAAAAAAAATCATAATATCCTCAAAATTCAAAAACATTGGAAATATTCTAAAAAATTTAAAAACATCCAAATCATTTAAAAAACCTAAAAACATCCAAATACGATCAAAATGCCACAAAAGGTTAAAAACGAAAAGAAATCAAAATATTATGAGCCATCATGTGCTAATATCCCAATCCAATAATTAAAATACGAAGCCTCTACATATTTATGTAGGAAAGGCCATCTCTGATGAGCGCTCGAGGCATAGGTATGTCCCTTAGGTCCTATTCTCTTGGTTTAACCTTGGAAAAGTGAAAAATATTTAGCAAATTTGAAAACCAAAACATTTGGAAAATATCATGCAAAACCCAAAACAACATCAAATATCCTCATAAACCCAAAACAATCTCATAACATTAGAAAAGTTAAAACATTCATAAAACCTCAAAAATACCAAAAACAAACTAATAACATTTCAAAAATTAAAAAATATTGAGAAAATATGGAAAAAGAAATAACCCATCCCATCTCACTTTCACCCACAATAAAATTTCAAACATAATAAATTGATCATCATCTTCAACCTTTGGTAACACAAATGGAAATAGGTACAACAATTGGTGAAATACAAAACTTTGAAAACACACAATTTTAAGTCTTGATCATGGTCAAACGTTTCAGTTGACATTCATATCAACAACCTATCGAATAACTAGAATTAATCAACATCCAATAGCATGCATTATAGATATATCTTTCCTACAATGGACATCATCATTGGAAATCACCCTAAAATAATATTCTTTGGCAAGAGATATGAATAACATTGATAGTTTATTCATTTTGATATTTTCTTATGATTTATCTTATTGGCCCATTTCAATGATCTCTACTTCAATGATCTCTACTTCAATGATCTCTCAATGATGTCTACAAAAAAAAAATTGGAGAGAAAGGAATGGGGAATTGATCATTACTTTTTTTTCTATGCTTATTGGATATTCTTGTAATACAATCTTGGTGAATACTTGCCTTGTGTGTACGAGAGTAGTTTCAAATAAAACAATGGCTAGGACATATCGGGTTCTTCATACCTTTTATGTATTATTCTCCTTACTTTGATGGCTTTATTATTTCACATGATCAAACAAGGTTCCCGTATGTCAGGTATGAACAAGGATACTCCTATCTATTTGCAGAGTCAAATTTTGTGCATTATATAGTCACCTTGTTTCTTTATACCTTGGTGCATTGTTTCTATTTGCTATATCAAAAATAAGGATTGCTATGATGAAATTAATCCTAATCCAAGGAGAAAAAGCAATATCAACTATCCTATCTACATATCCAATAAAATCTCAAATAATCATAGGTTTGTTGGTATCTGAATCAATCTCAATAATAATGCTAATCTATCCATCTCATTCTTCTACTTCCATCCATGCTAACATTTCCATCTTGGTGTCATGACATACAACAACAAAATTATATATAAATGCATTCATCCCGCATCCAAAAACTGTTTGCATACATCTCATACCATACATCCTACATAATCATCGAATATCATGTGAACAAACAAAAAAGATATCATCCATGACATTACATTGCATCCATCCTGCATCCACATATCATTAGACATACATATACACATCCATACACATCATATCATGAGAATAATAAAGGAAATAATCATCATCCATCATTGTAATAACATCTCATAAACATCTGTATACATAACATCCATAATGCATCCATAAGAATAACATACATCACATAGATCATAAGCATGAAATAAGACAACATAATAATATAAATGCTACACCATCGATCATCTCATATATTATCCAAAAATTGAATTTCATGGTATATATCAAAGTATGTGATATACATAAAAAATATACATGAGGCTATCCATAGCCAATGAATGAATATACATCATAATCATGTCTACATTGACTGTATGGATATAAAAAATATCTATATAATGCAACTACCCTCTACTCCCCTGATTAGGAGAAGGTTGATGTGGTGACGATCAATGTTGACCACTCCTCTTGCTGATTTGTTGGGTCCCATAACACTCCTACATGAATAAGTTGGTTGCCATCTGTGTATTGAAACTTGCATATGGTACAATGTCTTGTAATAGGTAGCCTTGTCCTGTATTGGTCTGAGGTCCTAGGAATACCTAGCTAGCAGGATAGTCTCTCCCTAGGCCTAATTTGCAGCCTCCAACTGCTATCTCCATGTAGTCTCATGTCCCAACTGCACCTCTAACTTCTACCTATGGGTAACCTTGACATCTAGCTGAGAACAAAGTTGATCTCGCTCATGCCTAAACCTATCCTTCTCTTGATGGGATTGGTCCCATTTTTTTGTCCTCTGATCACACTCTTAACAAGCCTATTCTCTCTCCTACATGAGGACATGTACCCTCTAATCTAGTCCCCCGAAAATCATTGCTACTTACTGCTAACATTGAACCTAAGGCAGTGGCCACTATGGCAATAGTTGTGGTACCTATGTTAGACTTTGTACCTATCCTTAACCACCTTAGACTCTATGTCTCAAACCCCCTACACCTCTACCTATTGGATCATTCAATCTAACGGGTCTATGACCCACAAACCATGCATCATACCTTGGTGTGGTCGTAGGATCATTTGGACCTCCAACATATATCCATGGAACTTGATCCAAATGATCAAAATATACTATCCCTGTCTGGGGTGTCACTATCTGACCCCTCTCTAATCTCTTGATGGGTATGATAAAACCATGCAACGTAGTCATCAATAGGGACATCCTGCTGCTCCCTGAACTATTGTCATGCCCTGTCAAGAAGGTACCTCTCTATCATATGAGGATCATGACCTAGGAGCCAACAAGTCTATCGTGTGTATGATAGATACTCCTGATCATCATCTCGGGTCTCTACACTTAGCCAAGACCTCCATCTAAAATCTGTCATCTCATTAATGATGCATCTCCAATGAGCCACACTAGCATAACCCATATGATGATGTGTAAGCATAACATTGTATCCATAAGAGAATGGCTCTCATAACAGTCAATCCTAGTGAATGTCTCTGGCTGGCCTAAGCATGATAATGTGCTCCCAAGCCTAGATATGCAGTAATGTAGATCTAGCAGAAATGATAGTGGCATCCCTATACATGACCTAGTGCATATCACAGTACAAGTGGAGCAAGATGCAAGGACCCCAAGAAAAAGTAACACTGTCATCTATGATCCTCAACAATACTCTACCCCAACCTATTCTGAAGAATATGGACCTCTTGTCCAAAACAAGTCATCCCATGATGACACCCATAGTAATAAATATCACATCTAAAACCTTGCCAGTATAGGGTTGCAAATTTACTTGACCATCATTAAGATGAGGCTGATCATCATCAAGAACCCTCTCTGAAGCTTCACGTCCGAGGGTAGCCTTGTATACCACCCGCTCACCATGAATGGGCACTCTTAGAATGTGCCACACATCCTCCAAGGTCACTATGGCCTCACCAATAGGAAGGTGGAAAGAATAAGTCTCTGAATGCCATCACCCAATCATCATGGTAATCATGACATGATGAGCTTGTACACCAAAAACATAAGTAATATAGTACAATCCAATTGTGTCGAGGAAATCAATCTCATCATAGCAGAAACTCTCTAACCTATCCATAATTTTTGGCCGACACTCTTTAGAAAGGAGTGGAACAAAGATGGCTTGCAAGCATGACACTCACGATGTCAATGTTCTAATTTTTTTGCAAAAATCCAAGTCAAAAATGCCTAAAGAACAAAAGCGAGATTTTTTACAAAGGTGTTGCGTTTTCACCCCTAAAAGCGTGGAAATTATACAAAAGTGTCACTATATTTCAATAGCGTCACATTGGTATAAAAGTAAAAAGCATCAAAATTGGTCCAACGCGTTGATCCAAACTAGTCAAAAGTGTTGCTTTATGACAAAAGCCTCACAAAATTTCTAAAAGATCAATGCTATTGCAAATCCTCGATGCTTTTGTCAAAAGCATCAATTTGTGGGACACAAGCGTCGAAGCACATTTCAAGAGCATCAAAAAATATCAACATGTTTGTTGGTCCTACTTCTAGCCTACATTTTGCTATCTAGAAAAGCATGCAAGTGAGGGTTTTGCATCGGCTGGCCTTTGGAACTCGTAGACTTGATCTATGCAGTGTATGGGAAGAGCTATGTGTGCCATTGCGTTGAGTGCTCCACAAGAAATCTAAGTTGGATCACTCTAAGCTCTCTAAAATATCTAAAGCAAAGTGTGCAAATAAGCTTGAAATTCACCCAAATTCACATATATGCATTTCCAAACCTAGGGTTTTAGCCCTGCAACTCCATGTTCTCACTTCACATCCAGTTTTGGTCACTTCATTAGGGTCCTAGGACTTATTTTCATCCTTTATGCAATCGAACCACTCCCATCACTTTGTTGCGAGATCAACTCGAAAGTCAATTTTTTCGCTTGATCTTTTAAGGGGCATAGTGGGGCATCAGAAAAAATAAAATAACAATTAAATTTTGATCTAAGTGGTATCGGTTCTTCAAAGCAGCACAACGGGTACCTCGCTTTAAAGAGGGGAAAAATTTAGACACCTAAAAATGTCCTGAGTATATCACACAACTGATTTCACTTATTAACACCATTTCTCTCTTAATTCACCTAGTTCATCTATTTAATTAAATAATATCAATTATTTAGTTAAATTCACTACTTGCTTCTATTAATCGAATAATTAATTTATTTGATTAATTCATCACCTTCATTATTAATTTTCTTCCCTTTTGATTATATAATGCCAAATTATTTAATTAAATGTCATTCTCCCTCTTTGATTAAATAATTCCTAATTATTTAATTAAAGTTCCTAATTCTTTAACTTGCACAATCAAATGATTTCTTAGGCAATATTCCCTTTTCAAATTCAAAATTTTCCCTCCAGATGGAAATATCTCCCACACACTTCCTAAAATCAAGGGATTTATTAATCTCTCAAGGAATATGGACTCTTGATTAAATTCTTGATCCATGCCTTCATGAATTATCAATCCTTGATCCATGTCTTCATCTCTAATCCAATTTCCTCCATTGATTAGCATTTTGAATCCTCAACATTGATTCAATTAAAAAATCTATAAATACTTCCCATTTTACATGATTATTCATTCACAACCATTGAGAGCATCCTTACTATACTAAAATTGTCACTCACCTTCATAGCATTTGTGAATCATTCATCCACCATCATCAACCCATTATCAAGCATTTGCATCAACCTCAACCATGGACTAGGCAATATTGAGCAACCCCAACATCCAATTATCACTCAAACTGCACTCAATCCATAATGGGATTGTAGGTTTACACCATTAGTTAGATTCATTTTTTTGAATTTGTAGTTTAATGCTTTGAATATGAATCTTTCTTAAGGTTGTAGGCTAATTTCATTAGAGTAGTGTTTTTAGTTGATCATTTGCTTAGTTTAATGGCTTTATTTGATGTTATATAATCAATTAATTTCATACACTCACACCATCTATTGGTGGTTGGATAGCTAGACATCACAACCCATAAGGGTGAAGGATCTCTTATTGATTGTGACCAAATGGTTGATGCCTTAGTAAGACCTATCTCAGTACACAAAGGTACATCATGAGTAACTTCAAGGTATGATATACATCTCCTACACCACACTAATTGGTAATAGGTTCACTTGTTTGTAGAGCAGATTCACTTAGTTCTTGCAACACATAAAGGTTAGTTTATTGAGTCACAAATTTGCCTCTATATGATTGCATTCTCCCATTTGGAGTTTGTGTTCACCTAAAAAATAGTGCATTCACCTTTCTGGAACTTGCAAATATAAAAAATCCAAACACCCAAATTATGATTAGTTGATTCATGACATGGGTCCCACTAGATGTGCTAGAAATGTGTGCATGAAAATTGTCAAGGTGAATGAAATTGCAATAAAATCAAACAACAAAATGATCAAATAAAAACTCAAGATTAGGCATAGAAAGTCAAACAAGCATGCAATTCAAAGAAATTAAAGTATGTTAGCCTCCATGTTGTGTAGATTTTCCCTTGATGTTTGATTCAGTGTGTGGTCACTCATGATTTTGATAGTATAACGGTGCTCATTTAAAAGTCGCGTGATCTCATGGAAATAACTAAGTGTTAGTTTTATAGATTTCGATGCAAAATGGATGAAGGGTGGAGATTAAAAGATGAAGATCAATGGAGGGGATGAGTTGGGTTCTCTCAAAGTATGAGATGGTGACAAGTGCCACCATGAGGATGTTTGAGAAAAAAGGATGGTACTTTGGAGTGTTGGGGGAGGAAGAGATCTTGCCACAAAGGCAAGATTTGTCCTCACACTCTAAAGAGATGTGGGTGAGGGGACATAAATGAAACCAACAAAAGAGAAAATGGATTTTTTAATTCCCTATGAAAGACTTTGGAAGAAAAGCCCATATGGGATTTTCTCCAAAAGGGGAAAGAATTAATGAAGGGGTATAAAAGGTAGGTGGTCATTTAAGATAAAGAGTTGACCTCTCTCCTTAATCATGGATTTAGGAATGCACAATTGATTAAGGGGGGATTAGATGGGAATCAAAGGATTTATTTAGGACAAGTGAGAGAGTTGGAGTATGTGGCATGTGAGAGGAATTAAATAAATAAGAAATTATTCATTTAATTTTTTAGGAGAAAATGAATAAGAATGGGTAAATAATTAGGAATAATTATTTACCTTAGGTTGGACTTTAGGAGAAATAGGAAGAATAATTTTAGTTGAATCAGTATGGTGCATATTAATTAAATAATAAAAATATTATTTAATTGATACAAGGATCAAGGATAAGACGAATTAGGATAATTGATCAAATATAATGACCAATTTTAGGTATCTTCAAAAAGTTTAAGAGACGCCTTATTCTTTTGTCCATTCTTCTTCTTTGAAAGGTGAGTTGAAAAAAATGTTTGCTCTAAAGATGAGATTGCAACTTAACAAACACAATTTATATTAAAAGAAAAATACAGGGAATAGTAAATTCTTATATAGAATAAATAAAAATAAATAAATTCATAAATTCTTATGATTCAAACTCATTGTATCTTTTTTTAACATCTTTGCAGATAATCATCCATATTAATAAATAATCATACAATTAAAATAATATTTTTAAATCTCTTAAATTATTACATGTAAAATTGTTATAAACTAATAAAACACAGTCCTTTGACCAAATACTATGAAAAATAATTAAAAAAAAAAAGCTTGACCATTAAACCATCCAAAACCATTTTAAAGTACTTTGATTAATAAATAATAACAATAACAATTCAAATTGATTTCCTTTTAGACTTATCTCGCATTCAAAACCAACATTCCCACTTTTAGACTTAATTAATTAATAATAATAATAACTTCACTTTATTACCACGCATCTTTTTTAATATTGTGGGTATTATTTTTTTTTTATGGGACAGCGCGACAAATATTCTCAAATCTCACCGGAATGTTTATATATAATATTAAATCGCCCTAATGTTTGGTAGCCGACCATTGTTTTTTATTTTTCTAAATTTGGTGTAACAAACAACGTACAATATTAAAAATTAATTCGGGGCCCAAGTCTTGTGCCTACATGGGTTAGTATACTTAAATTTTTTAAATGATAATTTTTTTATGTGAATTTAGAATTTTTTAATTTTTTAAATCTATTTCTATTTATTAATTAATCTTATTTTATCTATTTTTATATATTTTGCTTAAATCTTTAAAATACTAAAAATAAATATGTAGACATGTGAAAATGTCTAATGAGTATCACACATCTTAACATTGCATTTTTTTCATCATTTTCATCATTTTCATTATCATCGGTGTATTTTCATCATTTGCATCAATAATCCCCTTTTAACATTATTTAACATCATTTTCATCGTTTAATCCTAATTTCCTCTATTAATTAAATAATATCGAACTATTTAATTAATTCATCGGTATATTACGCTGATAGTGGCATGGTGTGATGTTTTAATGGTGGCATTGTTCTTGCCACTAAGGTTCAAACCCCATTGGGGTGTTATTGTTGAGTGATTGTATTCCAGTTCATAGCTCTGGTTCAAAAGCGTTTACCCCTTAAATAATAATAAAAAAAAACATCACTCTATTACTAATTATTCCTTTCATCATCCTAATTGAATAATTTTTAATTATTGATTAGATTAATTCAATATTCTTCTAATCTCTTGTAATTTTTAATTATTTAATTATCCCATCTTTAATCCTCATCACACACAATGGAATATTCTTTTTAAAAAAGTATATTCTCATCCTCCATAATTAAATAATTTTGAATTATTTAATTATTTTAATTTCCCTCCACAAAGCATATTCCTAAAGAATATTCCTTTTTAAAAAAGCCTCCACTAATTCTTGTCTCAAGTATTTCTAACCTTCCATTTTTAAGATCAAATCTCTACCCTTCATCTTCAAATAACTCAACCAATTTCCTACAAATGAGGAGATATTTGGAGTTCAACTAATCCCATCCCCTCATCTTCCTTGATTCACCCTACTTTGTGGGTGTTAAAGTGCAATCTTAACCCTTCTTTGTGGGCATTGAGATTCAATCTCCACCCTTGGTCTAATTCTTGAAAATCTATAAAATCACCATCATTCCTCCATATTCATCACCTACAATTTGAGTATTGAGATCATGTTTCTTTGATTTTTGAGAGTAATTGAGCAATCATTTCATCTTTTCATCTATCATCTAGGTCATCATGGAGCTTTTGCAAGCATAAGGAGCTAAGATTTTGAACAATCCAACATCCATCAAAAAGCTTCTTCTCCAAATGGGATGTAAACTTTGCATTTGTGCTTTGATTTCAATTTGTTTAGTTTGATTTGCTAACCATTTGTGTGTTAATTTCATGACATAGAAGCATTCAATCTCATTGGTATGGGTTTTTGATCATTTTATATTTTGGGTCTTTGGATTTCTAACCCTAATTAAAGAATTCTGATTTGTTTATGCAATTCCACTTAACCCTCTTACATTTTTGGCACACCTGGTAGGACCCACGCCCCTGAATTTAACAAATATTGTGAGTTTTTATGTTTTGTAGGTTTTTGGTTGTGTCTATTTTGATAGAGGTTGCATTTGTTCATCCAACCGCCTCTACTCAACATCTTGGTGCATTTTTTTTTCACACAACCTGTCACGATTGCATAGAGGGTCGCATCTGCACATTTGTGTGCCTATTTTTTTGATAATTTTTTTGGCTATACAAGTAACAGAGTTGAGTCTGCACTTGAAAAATAGTCATGATTGTGTTATAGAGCCATGTCTATCGGTAATAGAGTTACGTTTGCTTTTGAGCACAACCACATTTGTCAAGGTAATTGCGTCTATTCTTTTGGTTTTTAGGGTTTATCAGCTCTGTGAGCATTAGGTCACGTCTACAACATCAGGTTGTGTGTGCACATCTTGTTGTGTTTGCATTAGAGGAGGGTCACGACTTTTAATCAAGTTGTGTCTGTCTCGGAGGATTATCACATCTAAGGTATAACAGTGTCTTGTTTGTATGTTTTTGGTGCTTTTCTGATCTCTATCAATTCATCCTTGGTTTCATATTTTTCTAACCCTAACCCTAATAAGTGTTGTTTGTTGTTTCCGTGATTTACATATAACTGGTTTGTGCAACAACACATTGGGGTGAAGACATATATTTTGCAAAATTCTAACATTATTTTTGTTGTAGGGTTCTAATGGTCAAAGAGTTAATCATCCAAACTACTAATACATTTATTTTACAGCCTCACTTATCAAAGAGAAAATCAAATAAACTTTGTGTCTTTATTTTTTCTAGATTATATAACATTTACTTTTGGTGCACTAAAACAAACTTGTTTGTCATTCTTGGTAGGTCAAAGTGTACATATCCTCTCCCCTTGTGCTTCGTGTGACCTTGGGTGACAAGAAATACCTTCAACTTGCATTCTTTTTGAGTCACTGAAGGTGTGCCATATATGTATCCTCTCCCCTTGCACCTTGTGCAATCTTGGGTGACGAGAAATATTAGTACATTTAAGCATTCACCATTTTATTTTGTAGCGAGGGCATGCCTAGGGATTTTATCATCCTAGGGATGAACTTAAACACATGTTCATACATGCTATATAAAAGGGGGGAGAGCTAAAGTTGTACCTCAAAGTGGTTTTTCCAACGTCGTTTGAAGCCAAGCCACAAGATCCTCAATTTGTCGAGATCGACCGGTGATGAGAGTGGGAGATCCCCTCCCAATCTTAGGCTATTACATATGGGCCTACTGTTCACTGAGTCACTACGAGTCATTGCTTTTAGAAGCCTTAGACTTGTCACTATCAAGCTATAGTAGTGCATCATGATAGCATGGTCACAAGAAGTTACTTACCATGTTTGATCCTTGGTTGAAGTGTAAGGTGTCTTGCTAGAGTTCACACTCTTTCAAGGCTAGGGGTGTCAAGGTGGTACATGACCTTGGCATACTCTATTCACCCACTCCTTAGATATGGATTAAACCTCAGGTGGTAAGCATACTATAGGGAGACATGCCTTTTATCACTAGCTAGTTTGTACTTGATTGGTGTGTCTTCTTTGTGATAAACCAGTGACACCATTAGTGAGCTTTGTGGAAGAAAGCTTGCATCTAACATCCTACTACCTTTGAGTTAGTTTTTCCTACTTTGTTTGTTGTGTGTTATCACTTGCTATTTGTAGAAAAACCATATTAAACATCAAACCTTTAGCATCAACCCAAAAATTGTCCAAACATTCATCAAAAATTGAAACAGAAAAAAACCATGTTTTCCTAACATAGAGGTCACATTTTCACATCAAGTCACATTTTTTTTACACTATGTTGTGTTTGCATGGTATATTGCTACCTTTGTTCAATATGTTTCTGCATTTGTACACTCTATCGCTTCTATATATATTGCTTTATATTAGTCATTTTCTTGAACATTAGCGCCTCTACACACTTTGTTGCATTCACATCTACATATTCTCACATTTGTTTAACATTCTATCATGTTTACAAAGATAGCAGTCACATTTTCCTACTCTGACGTATTTGGTTGTCCTAAAACTTGCTCAAACTTACAAAATTTTGATCTCAGAAACTGTCATAACCTTCTTCCCTACTGTCAGAACGTTTGTAATAGTAGACCTACACCTTTACATAGTCATTTTGCATCTTCAAACATTAAACATATCATCTTTCAATTTGCCTTACCTAGGGATTACCATCATAGTATTTTGGACAAACATCAAATCAGATTGGTATCAAACCATTATCAACAACCTTAGACAACATGAAGTCTCTTTGGACCATCCTTTTACATCATCCCTTCTCAAACATCAAACTTTCCTTTGGACATCAATCATTTGAAAATGTGAGCACTAACCTACAAATCTTGCTCAAACAAAGACAAATATTAGCATTTGGTCAGTTAAACAAGGCAAATACAATGCTCCCTATAAAATTCATTTGAACACAAGAATAACGAAAACAAAGCACAAAAGTAAGCAAAACACAATAGAACATTATTCCAATGATCAAACCAACATCTTATAGGGGGATTGGTGCTATTTTGATATGGAAAATAGCCCTTTCCCAACCCCTTTGGATAAGCTATGTGATGAAACTACTTTGAAGATGATATGAGGTGGACAAAATCAGTTCTCAATTGAAGAGAGTGACCTTGCATGAGGATTGTGGATCAAGTTGTGGGGGAGTAAAACAATAGAGGATGATCTTTATTTATAGAATAGAATGTTAGAAGAATGCCAAACATGGAGGATGTGGGACTCAAGATCCACCAATAGGAAGAAGCCACTTGTCAACTTGCGATAGGTTGAGGAATGTGCAAGTTTTGGTCAATGTGCCAAAGAAGGGGAGATTCAAATTTGAATTTGAGAGTTAAATGTTGAGTTTGACCTTTGCAAGGGACATGCAAGAGCCATGTAAGAGCTCATAAATGCTTTGTTGGATGTACATGTCAACTTGTTTTTGAATTCAAATTTGAGGGAATATTCCTCAAAGATGCCATGTTGATGGAAAATGATGAATTAATAAATCAATAAACTGATTTATTTGTGCAAGTGGGAAAAGGTAGAGGATGTGATGGGTGATTAGGATAGGTTAATCAGGATTAGATTAACTTAGATGATGATTAGATGCTTTTGACCCATTTGACTTAAATATTTGGATTTAAATTAAATCAAAGGGAGATGAAAGGTGATTTTAGATTTAATTAAATAAAGGTTCGATTTATTTAATTAAAAGGATGATGATATGCTTAAATTAAATAAAGTTAATTTATTTAATTTAAATTAATGACCTTTGAGATTGAATTAAATGAACCTGATTTACCTGATGAATGGATGAATGTGAATTTGATTTATTTAATGAGTGGATGAATGTGATTCTATGCTAATTTCACTTGTCTACATTTTTCCCCTTTGAAGCAATGTACTTGTTGCGTTGGTTCAAAGAATAAACTTTGCGCGATCAAAATTCAAAAAATTTCTGATTTTTTCAGATGCCACAGTGGAAAGTACACTAGTACATTGCCCCCTCGAGAGATCGAGTGAAAAGATTCGATTTGAGGGTCGATCTCGCGATAAAGAGGTTCAAAATGGATGGTTATGATGATGATGCAAATGAGATGGTTTTAAGATGCTTAGAATAACCAATATATATTATCCTAAACAACTTAAATGATGATATGATGTGAGATGGATGAGATGGATGATGTGATATGCTATGATTATGCAAATGTATGATTTTATGAGATGCTTAGACTAACAGATCTATATTATGATGATGAACATGCATGTGAGATGATCGGTGTTTCCTATTATGTATGATATGAATGATATGTGGCATGCTGACGGTTTGTGGATGTAGGATGGATGCAAGATGGATGCATTGGTGATGTTATGTTAGCGCGAAGAGAAGAAAGAAGAAATGAGACGATGACAAGAGGATCCAACAAGTCCATGATCTGACGAGACTTTATTAGAGATGTTGATGATGATAGATGATGTTTTGCTTATCAAGGATTGGGACTTTAAAAGGGCTACTTACCTTATGTTTGATAACACACCTAGATACGATGCATCAAGGTATAAAAAACCAGGATGACACTGTACCTAGTGTGATGGACTTTGACTCGACAAACAGATAGGAGTATTCTTGTTCACACTTGACATACGAAAACCTTGCTAGGACGTACCTAACAAAGAAAGTATTCACCAAGTTATATTACAAGAACGTCCAACAAGCACATCAGACAAAAGATAATGATCATTGCCCCATTTCTATCTCTCTAAATCCTTTGTTCAAATATCATCGAGAGGTCCTTGGAATGAGCGCTATAAGATAAATCAAAAGAAAAGATCAAGTACACAAACAAGTCAATGTTCTTCATATCTCTAGCCAAAGGGATTTGTTTTGATAGGATAATAATCCAAAGTGATATCCAAAATGATGCCCATTGTCAAAAGACATATCCTAGGACATGCATTGTATAGGATGATGACGGGTTGATAAGTTGATTGATAGGCTATTGATATAAGGTTTATTGACATGTTTGAAAATGATCAAGAGTCTGATTTTGCATTTAACAGTTTGTTGAAGTTTTCTTTTGCTTCGATTTGATTTTGTATTTGAAGTTTTCTTTTGCTTCGATTTTGATTTTGCATTTGAAGTTTGCTTTTGCTTCGATTTTGATTTTGCATTTGAAGTTTGCTTTTGTTGATTGCTGTGATTATTTCTGTTTGTGTTGCCAAAGGATGAAGGTGATGATCAATTTATTATGGATGATTGATTATTTCGAGTGAAAGCAAGATGAGACAAATGGATTTTTTCAAATATTTGGATGTTTTTGATTTTTTTTGGAATGTTTTGAGGCTGTTTTTGGTATTCTCAAGATTTTTCAAATGTTTTTATTTTTGATTTTTCAAATGTTTTGGGGTTTTTTGAGATTTTATGGATGTTTTTGGATTTTGATGTATTTTTTGAATGTTTTTGGATTTTGATGTCTCGGGGGTTGATCAAAGATTAGCCTTGCCTACGTTTAAGCTTAGAGACGATGTAGTTCGGATACCAATGTTTTTGATATTTTTCTAATTTTTAACATGTTTTTGGATTTTTCGCACAATTTTGACCATTTGGATATGGATATGTCTTATGATATCAGTGCACTATTTGGGATTTTGTTGAAAACCAAGCTACAGTTGATTGATCAAATTGATGGATTGATGATGATGATAACATTGTTGAGGATACACAACAATACAAGGATTTGAATGACCAGGATCGATGTTGATAACATTGTTGAGGATGCACAACAATGCAAGGATAGTGTTAAGCAACACGAGGACTGAGATGGATATCCCAAGATGATGATTTTTTGATTGGATTTGATTGATCAGAATTTTGAAGCTTGATTTGGAACAAAATCTATTTGAATGATTTGATGTGACATTGACGTGCCAATTAGATGCGACTGATAGTGATTGTTTGGATTGATGTTCGATTGAAGATAACACTTGATAAGGAACATATTCCTGTCAAAATATGCCATGGGCTAGTGATTTGGATTTTTTCTCACAAGTGGTGGATCAATTTTATTTCATGTTTGCCAATGTTCGGATCGCCACATAAGTTGGAGGATATAGATCAAGTTTTATTCCTGAAGTAAGATGTGAATATCTTCCCCCAATGTCTAGCAATGTATGGAATGCGATGGGTGGATGCTCAAATAGGTGTATGGATGAATGGATATGGTAAGCATTCAAAAGATGCCAAGGATTATCTTGTGATAAGATAAAGTGTTTGAACGAAGGAATGCTTTATTGGATAATGCTTCAAAGCTCAGATAACATTGGATAGGATAAGATCAGTGAAAATGACCCATGCTGAGATGTTTATCATAAGCAAGTGTAAAGTGTGCCCCAAACTTTTGTCAAGATCAAGATAACTTGAATGATGGATGCAGATGGATGAAAATGGATTGGATCAATGGTTTATGGATGGATGGATTTATTATGGAATACGATGAATGGAATGATGGATTATGGATGGGATAAGATGCTTTCACCTAAATTTGCGCACGTAGATGCTCGATTCTACTCATGATGCTTGTTTTCCAAGTTTTCATCATGGTCTTGCCCAAAGCGCCACCGTAGTGGTTTTCACTAGAGGGCAATTTTTATCTTTACTGTTTTCAATCCTTTTTTGATTTTTTTTTATTTTCATATTTTTTTATATTTTTTGGATTTTTCTAAAAGATTTTAAACTCATGCTGAATCACAAGGTGTTGCTGATGTAGATGCCCCTATCATAATGTGCCATTGATATCCTACTTGAAGAAGTTGCTTTGCTAAGATACATGCACTTGAATACAACTTTTGAAATTCTTGATCTGCTTCGTTGATACCGGAGTTAACTTTGTCTTTGTGCGCACATCGCGATAGAGTGCTTTTTGAATCCTTATGATGAAGGGTCATTGCCAATACATGGTCAATGTGAGAATTGGATATCATGCGTGGAGGCGTGGATGGAGTGTGTTTGGGGATAAAAGATGGATTGGTTGTCAGTTTAGAACCTTTGACTCTCCAAACTTGGGAAGATGAGCAACGATGGGTGGATACGAAAGTGTGCATGGAATTAGGACCAACTGCTTGATACACTTTGTACGTTGCTTGAAAGGCCTACTTTTTATTTTGTGGACATCTTTGATGTATACTTTTTCCTTTTTTATTTTTCCCCATAGTTTCTTTGACTGATGGAGTTTGATAGGGATGATCTTTCTTTGTATATTTTGGTATCCATGCATATTTGATTTCTCCATTATGCTTCTCAGCTTCTCTTGCTTTGATAACATTCTTTGTTCTTTGATTCAAATCTTTATTTTGACATTGGTCAAAATTCGTGGATGGGGTGATGGGTGGATGAAGATTCATGACACGACTGGTTGTAGTATTAGCATCAGTTTCATCATAAGGATTCTTCATGCTCTCTATGTTGATGTTTTCTTGAGATGAAGTTGCCCCCAGTATTGTGGAAGTAGTACCTCTATGCTTTGATTCTGCTTGTTCTGAGAGCTCTTGTTTAGAATGTGTTCTCTGATAAATGACCATTGCAAGTGACGTTTCAATTTGCTGCTCTACTAACTTTGAATTATGTTGACTTGTTTCCTTGAGTAGATAATGCTGGATATTTGCATAACTGATGTCCTCAGTCTGAATTTTGGATATATATGATCCTGATGTTGATAACTTAGTTTGATTGTAGGAATTAATAATCTACTCTTTTTGTGTAACAAAATCTTGTTCTAGATGAAGATCATTTGCGTGTCCATCCACAAAAAGCATCTCATCGGTAGATGGAGGAGTATGTGCTATATGGATATGATCATTATCTGTGACATCTTGAATAGATAGGAGAGTGTCCATTAAATCATTATAGTATCTTGGAGATACAAATTCTTGATCTTGAATAATTTTAGAATTGCTTTCGACATGCTTTGGATCAAGTTCTTGACATGTGTCAATTTCAAAGGATGGATTGCTTATAAAGGGTTCTTGGATGTCATCTTTAGTCATGGTAAGTGGTTCAATATCCTCAAGTGTCGAGTTCAGGGTTCCTTCAGTATTTGTAACCATGAGGTTGAAGGATGTCAATATGTCTTGGAAAGAACCATTTCTAGACTTTGGTGAAGGATTTTGATCATGCTTTGGAATAATTTTTTGAGATATCTCCTCTAACTCATCGGGTGATGTAGAGACATTATGATCATGATTAATGGTTAATGGATCGTGTATTATGTCGATAGGATCAAATAATCCTAACACTCCTTGAAATAGATCACTAAAAAGTGGCTCTTGATGTATGGTGAGTTGATCATCGGATGGGGTGAAAACATCTTCAAGGTGCTCATCGATGGAGAGATCTTGAACATTGTTTTCAACAATTGTGGTGGAGAGATTGTGAATGTCTTCAACCATAGGGTCAAGTGATGTCGACATTTATTGAATTGGATCATTGTCGAGTATTGTTGGTGGATTTTGATCATGATTGAGAAGTGACTCTTGATGTGTGTTGTTTTGATCTTTGGATGAGATAAAAAAAATATTCAATGTGTTCTTTGATGGATAGATCTTGATCTTTGTTTTCAACAGTTGTGGTGGAGAGATTTCCAATGCTATCACCAGTGGTTGAATTTTCATCGTTACCCCCAATAGTGATTATCTTTCGATCAATGAAGTCTTGGATGAGATTTTTGAGTTGAATACAACTTGATGTTATGTGTCCCTTTGTTTTGTGAAAATCACAATGGTGATCCTCATTATACCATGGTGGTTTAACTAGGGGTTCTTGATAGTTCCCATAGATAGGGAGCTTGATGAGATTTTATTGTACTAATTGTTGCAAGACTGATTCGATTGGTCTCCCAAGTGGTGTGTACTTTCTCTTGTTACCTTGTGAGATTTTTACTTCAAATTGACCTTGTGGTGATTGATTTTGGAGATGTGGTGATTGATCTTTGAGACATGGTGATTGGGTTTGTTGTTGATGTTGTTGATCTTGATATCCAACTTCTTGACATTGGAGATATTGTTCTTGATGTGGTTGTGGACACAACTCAATGCTTTGATGACATGGTTCAACTAATGGAAGAGTGTATTGATTTTGGAGTGAAGATATCTCTTGGCTCAATAATTCAATTAGTTTGGCATGTGAAGCAAGTTGTTCTAGTGAAATTTGATCTTGATTTTGAATTTGACTCCCTTGATTTGGATTTTGTTCAAGAAAATTTTGGATATACACTTGTGGTGTTTGCATGGGTCATGGGAAAATTGATTTTGGACAATGTTCTGACTTGGGATGATGTTCAGATTTGGCATTATGGGTTGAAATTGAACATTGTTGATGTTGGGAATCATATTTCCTTGATTTAGGTAACTTTTATTTTGCATGGTGTTACCTTGACTTGGATCAATACATGGAGTTGTTATCATCATGTTTGGACTTTGAACAACATTTGTGTGATTCAAAAACATATCTATCCCAAAGTTTTCCAAGTTTGGATTCAAATGTTCATGTTTGGTAAAGTTGTACTTGGTACATTCACATTTGGCATGTTGGGATTTGATAGGATGATGTTGTTTGTTTGAAGGATCATGCATTGATTGTTCGATTGATAGATTTGTATTTTTGGACTTGGATTTAAATCTACCATCGAGAAAGGTGTTCCAAACTTTTGACTAGGCATACTCACATTTGTTGTACCATTGACGTTTGTAGGAGACAACGATCCCATGTATGGATTGTATAAATGTGAGTTTTGATAATCAATCGGCATTGTAAGGTTTTGAAAGTTCAATTGATTTGGATTACTCATGATGTATGGATCAAGCTTATATTCCATGTTCTTCTTGTGTTTTGACCTTGTTGACGTCTAAGGGATTTAGGACCAATGATGAGATGAAGGATGAAAGGGGTGAATAATATGGGTGTTTGAATGTTTAGGGATTTTGGATCAATGCTAGACTTAGGGTTTGATTTTGTTTGGTTTGATGTGGATAATGAAATTGTAAACCCTAAGATGTTATATGTGATATTTAAGATAAACTTGTTCAAATAAGTGATAATTTAACTAAGTGTGTGTGGAAGGATTCATCCAAACACACCTAACTTAACAAATGATTTTGAGTTGGTTTAGGGATGTACCAAAGTATAGATAATGATGTTTCCAAAGCTCTAAAGTTGTTTGGTGGGATGAAGATGATGAATGTTTGGAATGGATGAAGTGTTTGACTTGATCCTAAATGAACCTAAGAAGGACTTGTTTACAAGACCAAGATATTGAAGAACATGCCTTTCTCTAAGAGTAGTTCAAACCAAAAGACCAATGTTTGCTCGAAAGACAATAAAAAGATAAATAAGCACATGTGTGGGGTTCAATTTGAGTTAATCTTGGTTAATGAATTGCTTTTACCACAAACACACTTCTTGCTTAGTTTTTAAACTGAATGTCTATATCTCAATTCCTTTTCATTCGACAAGGTCCCTTATGTGAAAATCAAGGTTTCAAGAGCATAGTTTTCTATTGTTGACTTTGGAATGAACATATCGAGATGTAGGTCTCAGTGTTTAGAAGCTTTCTAGGGATAAGAATCCCTAGGGACAAGCAGTAACACGAGGACTTTTCAAAGGTATTTGTTCCTTACAAAGGGTTTGAAATTTTGTTGATTCGTTGAATGTTGGTTTCAATGTTTTGGATCCAAGCACTGTGTTTTCAAACTGACTCACAAGCAATACAACATCCTAGCTCAATTGGTATGTTTTTCTTGGTGGGCTTTCCTCATGCCCTTCGTAGAAGAAGAGATGATTTTACATGCAACCAAAGAAAGAGTATAAAGGTATTTTAAGAATGAAGTCTTAACCTCTATACTTTAACCAAGATTGGACATGGCAAGTAACTTCTTGGAATCTAAGTTCCAATGCACCACTTTGATAAACTCATTGAATGGATCAATTGGTCACTACAAACAAAGGTTTTAGTTTGGACTTTCCATTTGTGGAGACTGACCCATACAGGGAGAGTCCCTTTTCAGATCCATCTCATCGGAGCCAACTGCGTGATATTGGCGTTTATTCCAATACCCACATTTATATCCCGGCTGGAAATACTCTCGAGTTTAGAGTGTTACCAGTTGAGTCGTTCCCTTGGGTGAGTACGTTTTCCCCAAGGCAGGTCCTCTAAGATAAACAAAAGCGAATAAACATAGTCATAGTTCGATCAACCTTTGTTTAGAAACAAAGGGAGAACACATGCAATAAGTTTACTCACACTCGCAAAGTTTTTTGTTCAATTTTTAAACCCAAAATGAATTGTGGAGGTGATTGCTTTATCTCAACCTAAGATCACAAAAAAGGCCTTTTGATTCTCAAGATCGTTGTAAAGCGCGAGAGAAGTGCATACGTCCTTTTCGATGATGTTAGTTTAAGTAAGCAATCACGAAAAAAAAGTTGCACTTGTTCATTTTAAGTCCACAAAGCAGTGATTTTGATTCATTTTAGAGCACCAAAATGAGATTTGAAAAGTTGTCTTGTTCAATTTGTTAACTTCAAACGAAATCTAGTCAATTTGCCTAAAATTTGTTTTAACCCATTTGTAATGAAAATTGAAAGCTTTTTGAAATGTTCGTTTTAAAGCCCAAAACCAAATGAGTTAGCCTAAAACAGAAAATTAAGGCATATGACGAAATCTCCAAGCATTTTGAAATGTTCATTTTAAAGCCCAAAACCACAAATGAGTTAACCTAAAACAGAAAATTAAGGCATAAGGCGGAATCCCCAAGCATTAAAAAATGCTTTATGCATTTCAAGTTTCAATGTCTGATTTTTCAACTCCAAGGTTCTTCGAAGATCGCCTCTTATCTTTCAATGTTGAAAATCCCTTGCACAAACGAAATCCCTTCCTCCTCGCATTTCCTTCCTTTACCCCTATCAAGAAATAAAATCACACAACAATCAAGGTATACAAAACTAGCATATGTGCCCTGACAAACCAAATGTACTTCTAATTTGAATAACAAGATAGAACCAAACTGTTTTAATGATTATCTTCAAACAATAAAACAATTTTAAAATAGAGATGATTTGCAACTAAGAAATGGAGCATTAATACGAATCCCACTTTGCAAAGTCCTTGCCCATCTAGCCTTTATACTCAAATAATCTTTAGCTTCAAAATTTACTAACAATGGATCATAAAGATTATAAAATGTAGCCCTTTCTCCCTCTTTTTTAAAAAAAAAAAAAAACCAATGCAACAGTGAGCGATGGATCTAAGAGGGAAAATCAATCAAACTTTAGTTCAAATATCCATCATAAATAAATATAAGAAAGGACACTTCACCTTCATGAGTAGCTGTCAAATCCCAAGTCTTATTCCAAATAAATAACTCAGAAAGCATTCTAAAGTCTTCGCTAATAGTTCAAATCCCAAGTCTTATTCAAATCCTTGCTTTTAACTCGACTAGAGAATGGTTTGGTGACTGTGTTTAATGATTGTCATCATAGTAGCGTCTGCAACAAGCAATGTGGCATATTGAAGGAACCTGTTAGGAAAAAGATAAAGATGTCAGTGAAAATGTGACTATTACCATAATTACGGGTTGGAAGCAACTTTACTTTTCCTTCATCACATGTATTTTAGAAAGTCTAGCTCTCGAGTGACCATATCTAGCTGATTTACAACCTGTAGCATTGATTAGACTTGTCAGACAGTCTTGTTCTTGTTTGCAGAGAACACAAAGCATAAAAAATGAGAATGCAAACTTGATGGTCACTAAAGTTCTATGTAGCAAGATGCACTGAGATCTTGGTCACCAAATCTGTGTGGAATTCTCCCAACGTATCTGGCAAAGGCAGCATGACCTGCTTCATGATCTTGTGGCCTTTATCCAACTCTTGCGTGGGAATCCAAGCACCAAGCTCATGTGGAAATTCAAGGCACATTGATTGAAATAAAAAACACTACCATGAATGCTTTTGCGCACAATGTACCTACTATGTCTGCAGTGACATGGAAGATCAGTCCAAATGCATAGAACGAATATTGAATAGGACTTTTTTTAAAAGCATCCTACAAAAAGTAATGCATTTCACTTCCTCCAATTTGGCGCACAACTGTAATATTGGGTATTTAATTCTCACTAGATCCGCACAAGCTAATGCCTGCTCTTAAATTTTCCATTGACTCAGATCTAGTGGTGCATTGAATTAGCAATCAAATCACGTATTCCCATCACTTTTCGCTACTCTACCTTCAACGTCATTTCTATTGGGAGACCATGCTGATTACTACTTGACAAGTAGTAATGTTTCCACAACATAGACCAACGATATTGGAGAACTTGATATCTTGCAGGAGAAAAACAAAAAAACAAAAAAAATAGCTGGACCCAAGTTGATTTTGTTAGTAAAAAAGTTCAGAACCTTTCAAAATGCCATTCAGGAGTTGCAACACAGGCAACAACAATAAATGTAAATGTAGATCAACAAATGTAAATGCAGATCAACAACAAAGGCAACTAGTGGTGCAACAAGACTGGCAAGATGACATATCAGAGCAGCAAAAGCAAGGAGAGATGGCTACCCAAAAGGGGCAAGAGGCAAGAAAGAAGCGTAAAAAATTGATTGAGGAACAAAAGCAGTAGAAGAAAGCTAAAAATGAAGATGAGAGAGCTGGTCCACATGGTTTCCGTAGGCCTAGAAGTAATACATGGGTTCGTGGTTGGGAACTGAACACTCCATCAGTTGCTAATATGGAGATGTCCAAGTCTCCTCAAGATATTCACGAAGAAGGCAGCCAGGTGCCTGAGATGGCTTGTACATTACAGCGAGGAAGGGACAAAAATGCAAAAGATAATGAGCTAGATGTAGATGAAGAAAGTAGTTCAAATTCTCAACAAGAGCAGTCAGACGTGTCTGACAATGTTCAATTTCCCAGTGTGAAATTTAGCAAACATTAATTTCAAGGCAACTTGAACTTACAAGGGTGCATGTGAGATAAATGCGCAGGCCTAGGATAGGAAAAAGCACATTTTTGTTGCCTCTGAAACAACCCACAGGGAAAATATTGACTTCTTTGAATTGAGTGAATGGGAGTTTAGCATACCGCATGAGAGGAGCAGGGCATACAATGTACAAACACACAGATTTGAGAAGCCCATGAGCCAGACAAACAAGGAACACCTACATAAACAACTGCCAAACATACTCATTCAAAACCTTTTGACTTCTTCAATTTGATGAGCACCAACCTTAAACCTAGAAAATGTTTATTAAATTGAAAATTGCAGTCTAGATCATAATACGACAGAGAACTGTAATCATGGCACAATATGCATGACACACATTTATTGAAGGGAATAAATTTTCAAGCCCATGTGATTAATAGATGTAAAGCCGAGCTTGAACATTATCTCAAAAACTTCTAAAAGTAAATGCGAAAGAATGATCTCATTGAAAAGGCTTTAGAAACTTTCAAGCAAATACATCTAATCTACGTACAAATAAAAACAACAGATAAAAACTCTCAAGTAAATGCATTTGGCAGGCGTATGAAAGGAAACAAAAAAAAATGTTTAAAATCTTTCAAAACCTACCCCACAGTGGGTGCCAAAATGTGAGCACTAACCTACAAATATTGCTCAAACAAACACAAATATTAGCATTTGGTCAGTTTAAACAAGGCAAATACAATGCTCCCTATAAAATTCATTTGAACACAAGAATAACGAAAACAAAGCACGAAAGTAAGCAAAACACAATAGAACATTATTCCAATGATCAAACCAACATCTTATAGGGGGATTGGTGCTATTTTGATATGGAAAATAGCCCTTTCCCAACCCCTTTGGATAAGCTATGTGATGAAATTGCTTTGAAGATGATATGAGGTGGACAAAATCAGTTCTCAATTGAAGAGAGTGACATTGCAAGAGGATTGTGGATCAAGTTGTGGAGGAGTAAAACAATAGAGGATGATCTCTATTTATAGAATAGAATGATAGAAGAATGCCAAACATGGAGGATGTGGGACTAAAGATCCACCAATAGGAAGAAGCCACTTGTCAACTTGTGATAGGTTGAGGAATGTGCAAGTTTTGGTCAATGTGCCAAAGAGGGGGAGATTCAAATTTGAATTTGAGAGTTAAATATTGAGTTTGACCTTTGCAAGGGACATGTAAGAGCCATGTAAGAGCTCATAAATGCTTTGTTGGATGTACATGTCAACTTGTTTTTGAATTTAAATTTGAGGGAATATTCCTCAAAGATGCCATGTTGATGGAAAATGATGAATTAATAAATCAATAAATTGATTTATTTGTGCAAGCGGGAAAAGCTAGAGGGTGTGATGGGTGATTAGGATAGGTTAATCAGGATTAGATTAACTTAGATGATGATTAGATGCTTTTGACCCATTTGACTTAAATATTTGGATTTAAATTAAATCAAAGAGAGATGAAAGGTGATTTTAGATTTAATTAAATAAATGTTTGATTTATTTAATTAAAAGGAAGATGATAGGCTTAAATTAAATAAAGTTAATTTATTTAATTTAAATTAATGACCTTTGAGATTGAATTAAATGAACCTGATTTACCTGATGAATGGATGAATGTGAAATTGATTTATTTAATGAGTGGATGAATGTGATGCTATGCTAATTTCATGTGTCTACAGAAACTTATCAACCCATCATCCTCCTAGTGTCTCTTTGTTCAATCTACGTATTGAATCTTGTGGTCTTGTCAAATTTAGTAGAAATCATCTTTCCTCTAGGTTTGCTAGATCATTGTCATCTATCTTTACTTGCACTCACAAGTCTATTTCAAGTAGAGAAATCAACCTACCTTTTTATCAACAAATTGAGACCTAGCTACATCAATCAAATTCAATCACCATCTTTGAATCCATAGGTTGAAATCATATCCAAACATCTAAAATCTACTCATCATTTTTCCTTAGGGTTGATGCTTCAAACTTTGTCATCCTAAATCATCCAAAATCCAAAAAACAAATAGCATCAATCAACATCTCCCTTATCCAAAAGGTTTACCAACATTCCTGTTGAAAAAAAATTGGAAATCAAAACCCAAATTGGCAATCACGTCAATACACCGACCTTTCATCCATCATGGTCTATTGTGAATGTTTATGAAAAGTACAAGATCTCAACATAGAAAGAGAATGGAAACCCACACAAGTATCTCTAGTGGAGCTACTACCACCAAAGTGGGAACTACAATTGACATGCCATGGGGTTTTAATCCTAATGATGTTCCTCCAACTTATTCTACCCCTCAACAACACAATGTCAATCCTTCTCAACAACAAAATGTCAATCCTTCTCAACAAAAAAATTTCAATCTTCCCCAACAACACAATGCTACTCCATCACAACATAACATCAATATTTCATCAAGCAACATATTCATATTCAAGCTACCAAGGAGTTCTTCAGGTTTGGTTCTCTTTTGAAGGAATTAAACTCCTCTTTTATTTTTCTTCTACTGAAGAAACCTAGTGCTGCTTCTTTTGATGAGTTTTGTCCTATCAGCTTATGTAACTTAGTTTATAAGATCTTCTCTAAGGTACTGGCGATTAGATTGCAAAGGGTCCTACCTCTTATTATTTCACCTCAGCAAAATGGGTTTGTGATTGGTAGGAAAATTTTGAATTCTATTCTCTCTATTCATGAGAATATTCACTCTCTTACTGTTAATAAGCATGTTGGTTTTATTCTGAAGCTTGAATTACTTAAAGCTGATGATAGAGTTGATTGGGGCTTCCTTTCTAAGATTTTGGCCTCTTTTGGTTTTAGGGAGAAATTAGTGGCTCTTGTGCTTTAGCTTATTTCCACCCCTTTATTTTTTGTCCTTATCAATGGTTCTCCTTCACCTCTCTTTGATTGCTATAGGGGACTGAGGAAAGGAGATCCTATATCTCCTTTTCTGTTTATTATCATGGTGGAATATTTGGGTCATCTCATCCAGAGGTTTATTAACACTGGTGTTATGTCTGGGTTAGCCCCCTCTTCCAACAATCTTATCTACTCCCATCAGCAGTTTGTGGATGATTCTCTTATACTTGGACAATCGTCTATAAAGGACGCTAAGGCTATTAAGCTTATTTTACAAAAGTATGAGGCTGCTTCAGGACAGAAGGTTATCTTACCTAAGAGTGCTATTTTCTTCTTCAACACTCTGGTCCATAGGTAGACTAAAATTGCTAGAATCGTGTAGTGCCAAATTGGGGAACTCCCTGCATCTTATTTGGATCTTCCCTTGTGCTCTAATGTTCCTAAATCTTTTTGGCATGGGTTGATTGATAAATTTAATTCTAAATTGGTTAGTTGGAAGGGTACGTTGTTGAGCCAAGCTAGGAAAGTGCTGCTGATTAAATATACTTTTCATAATCTTCCTGTTTATGCTTTCAGTCTCTTCTTTATGCCTAGGAAATTTGTGGATAAATTGGAAGGAATTCAGAAAAAATTTCTTTGGTCTAGTGTTGAGGATAAGAGAAGACTTCATTTGGTTGCTTGGGATGATGTTTGTAGACCCAAAAAGGTTGATGGTCTTGGAATCTATAAAATTAGAGAGTTTAATATTGGCCTTCTTGGAAAACAGTTGTGGAACCTTATGTTGGCTAAGAGTGAATGGGAAAAAAATGCTTGGAGAAAATACTTACGTGGTGTTGATGGTATAAGGGGGTTCTTATCTAATGAATTCTCCCCTCGTTTGGTTCTGCTCTTTGGAATTGTATGGTTAAGGCTCAAAGGATTGTGTCCAAGGGTCTGTTTTGGAAAATGGGAAATGGTAGAAATATTTTGTTCTAGGAAGATAGCTAGTTTGGCAATAGGCCTCTTAAAGATGAGCCATGGGCTCAACCGTTCATGGACCTATGTTTGTGGAGGTTTTCCATATTTGTTGCTAATTATATTGAGGGTGGCTATTGGAAAAGGCTACACAAGGTTGACCCATGACTATAAGATCTTTTTAAGGCCCTTTCATTGGTTAATATTCCTTCTCTCCCTTCTTTTGATAATTTTTTTTGGAATCCTTCTTCTAATGGTAACTTCTCTATTGCCTCGAATTTTCATATGAATTAGTCTTTTATTGGTCTTGCTCCTTTTTGGGCCTTCATTTGGTCCTCTAGATTGATTCCTAAGGTTAATGTTTTCTTTTGGCTCTTTTGCTAGAACAAGATATTAACAACTGACAATTTGGTCAAAAGAGGTTTTGTGATGCCTAACAAGTGCTCTCTTTGTTAAGGGATAGCCAAAAGTGCTTGCCATTTGCTGATTGGTTGCAGATTTGTTAGAATGATGTGGGCCCATGTGCTCTCTCTTTGGAAACTAAGTTGGGTGTTTCTAGCTTCAATTAAATATTTGTGGTCTCAATGGGTTGGCCCTTCATCCAATCCTTCTCTTCTGATTTTGTGGCCTCTTTCTCTCCCTCACATTGCTTGGGGTGTTTGGCTTGAGCGCAATAACAAAAAAATTAGGAATTCTACCCTCCCTGATATCTCTGTGGCCTATAAAATATGTGTGGCTATTAAAGAAAATTTTGTGTTTGGGATCACTTTTCACAATGGGCCGAAGGTTAATCTCATCCCCTATGATATCTCTATAGCATAGAAGTGGAAGCTGTCCTATGATATATCCCTCCCAGTGACTACAGGGAAAAACTTTAGGGAAGATGTTTGGAAAGCTCCTCCGGATGGCCGGGTGAAGGTTAACTTTGATGGAGCTACTGAAGGGAATCCGAGACCTGCAGGTTGTGGGGGAGTGATCATAAATTCTAATGGTAGGCTCATCTCTAGTATGGTGCTCCCTTTGGGAATCCAAACAAACAACTATGCAGAAGTGGTTGTAGCCTATCATGGTCTTCAGTTGGCACAAGTCAAAGGCTATAAGAAAGTTTGGTTGATTCTCTTAATATCATAAATAATTTGAAAAAATGTGCTACCCCTTCATGGACTATTGATTCTCTAATTAGGGACTCTATTGATATTCTTAATTCTTTTGATGAATATTACATCTCTCATATTTTGAGAGAGGGAAATGGTTTAGCAGATTTCTTTGTTAATATTGGATTAAGAGGTGTTAGGGAATGGGGTTTGAATGACCCCATCCCTATAAAGGCAATATAAAGTATTAATCATGATTTCAAAATTTAAATTGCTTGAGGATTTATTATGGCTTGTGGCATGCATGACTATCTTCACGTGGCTACTGATTATGTGGAGGGATGGTAAGCCAGATTTGAATCGAGCTAATGGTATAGTGGCTGATATTCATAGGGAATGAAACTCTAGGATCATAATTCTTTCCTTCCTTAATTCCATTTTTACACGAATTTTGGGCATTTCTTGCATCATCTTCTTGAAGTTTCTTCTCACTACGTTCAAAGCTCTCAAGATTTTAAACTTTGCAAATTTTGTTGACATGGGTGGTGATAGGAACCACACAGAGCCCTTCTCTTGCGAAGCTGTCAAGAAGAAGCTATAATTTTGGAAGGTGTTAGAGAAAGAAGGGTTAACTCCTTACCTGGAGTGATTGCATGGTAACAATCCATAGACTACAATATTGTTTGCAAAAGCATGGAACAATAGGGTGCTGAAGTTGGGTAGAACAAAGTTTGATGTGAATGAAGACTTTATAGAAAATATCACTGGTTTTCCCACTGATGGTATGAAAGTCTTTAGAGACAAGAAGAAGTCGCAAAATTCTATGCAAATATTCTTTGAGGGGGATGAAGCTAACGAATTGAAGACTACAAAGAGTGGGGGTTACTAAAGGGGCTCTCTCAAGGCACTATGGGGAGATGTGGCCAAGGAACTCTTTTGCTATATCACCCTAGAAAGATGATTCTCCACGGTAAATGCTTACCACTTCCTTATGCTTAATCATTTCCATCACAAGAAAAGGATTTCCTTTCCCTATTATCTCTTGGCATCACTAGATTCTGGTCTTAAGGACCATAAGAGAAACCCCAAAAATCTTGTTCTGCATGTGGAGTTAATCCTTTTAATTTATGAGTATGCTAAGTATTTTGAGGTTGCTAAGCTGATTGCTACCCCGAAGGGTAAGCAGGCTAAGCTGATAGAGGAGTATGAGACTGTCTCAGAAGAGGAGCCAACTAGTAAAAAAGGGAAGAAGAGAAAACTTATTTTGGAAAAGGAGTTGGATTCTGAGGTGGATGTGGACTTTGTACTAGATTATCTTGCATCTATGGAGGTGGGTCCCCAACTCGTTGTTGTGGGAAAGTCTAAGAAAGGGGAGTTGTACCCTAACAAGGGTTATGAGACTTGCAGTGATGAGGTGGCTATTAATTTCTTGAGTATTGTTGTGAAGGAGAAGAATGATGTGTATGGCCAGGCATCATCGTTGCCCCCTGTGACTAAGCAAAAGAAGGAGGTGGAGGAGGGAAGTAAGAAGAAATGAGTTCTAAGGTTTGCGAGTCAAATGCTGGAGAGGGTCTTTCCTCTCACAATCATGGGTGGACAGGATGCTGATGATTCCCTAGTTGTGAACCCAAATTTGCAGCAGAAAGGTGAGGCTGTGGTTGCTAGTGAACAAGATGTTGTGGATATCCTGGCTACAAACTTGGAGTGGTTGAAGAAAAAAAAGTTTGTGGCTAAGGAGATTGTGAATTCCATCCTCAAAATCAAGATGTCGATTGCTGCTAGGAAAGTTAAGGAAGTCTCTACCAGTCAGGATAAGGTAAGCTCCTATGAGGAGGAAGATGCTACTGGGAAGGGGATTTTTAATTTTGATAGGGAAGATATCTTTGATGTTCTAGGAACTATTAGAGTAGGTTCCATTGTTTTGTTCAAATTGTTCAAATGGTTTTTTCATGAACTTAATATGAAAAATGTTAAAGTAAGGGGTGTGATGAGTAAGGCTGAAGAGTCCTCTGCTCAAAACCAAATTGATGAATTTTTTAATTCCTTGAATATTGTGACAGAGGAAACTCTTAAGATGAAACATAATCTAGAAGGTAGAGTTCTCACCCTTGAGGATCAATTAGAGAAAATTTGTGCTAGTGTGGTCAAGGGTGGGGAGGTGACTAAGTCTGTTGGTATTACCTCTGCTTATGTTAGTGCCAAGAATCACAAGGAAACCATTCACACTGAAGAGATTGGTGCTGGTGGCAAGCTGATGGAGGAGGAGGTATCTATTGATAAGGGTGGGGATAAGAATAATGTTTTGATTAATGAGGTGAACACAGATGGGCCTAGTGCTAGAACTAGAAACAAGACTAAGGCTTAGGCGGGGGCTCCTGGCAAAGAACTGTCTGATGTCTTGTATGGTGCTCAAAAGGCTACGATGAACGATGTGGAGGTGACTGATATTCTAAAAAACGTGTAGTGCTGCTGGTTGGGGTCCTCATTTTTGGCTAACTTTTTGCTATTGGTTCACTATGTATGGGATGATATATAATTATTGTAGTTTTCTTTTGTTTCAGCTACTTTCTTTTGTAAAGGGTTCCGGGCCCCTTCAAAACCTATTTTTTACCTCTAATAAAAAACATATTCATATTCAACATCAACATATGTTTTCTCAACAACAAAACCATCCCCCTCAGCAACAATATGGACTCATAGAAGATGATATTGATGACGAAATTACTGAAGAAGATCTCTTAGAATTCACCCAATATCCTAAGCTACAAAAGTTAATGGAAATTTAAATAATCAGCTCAAATCCTAACACATACTTCCTTTGACTTGCACAAAATGGTGCCAAGGTACCCGTGGACTTTAATGTAAAAGATCTCAAAGATCCAACTCTCATTTGTATGGATGAAGATACATTGGTTAGACAAGTCCTTAAACCAATCGTAGATCCAAAGATACCTCCTCTCTTTTCTAAATCAAAAGCACCAATCAATGAGTTATCTCACACACATGTTGACAATCCTTTATATAGACAACCATCTCAAGTGGAACAAGCAATCTTTGCCCAACATATTCAAATGGATCCTAACATCTTGGTAGCTCAAAACATCACCCAACAATCAACAAATCCATTCTACACACCACTTTCCACTCACAATGTTTCAACAAATAGATGGAGATCAAATGTATTAGGAAGCTTTTATGAAACATCCTTGTCACAAAATACAACACAACAAGGACCAAATGTCAATGTGCAATACATGAGTAACCTTCCACATAGACCTATGCATCACACACCAAATCAACAACTCAACATTCAAACATACCTAAACACTAACATTCCCCCACAACTAAGACACATGGCATCACCTATCTATACCGTTCTTGACGCAAACAATCCACCAATACAACAAAATAATCCACCTCTCCACACACAACAACTACCTACCTATCAACACAACACACAAACCAACATTCCTTAAGATCAAAGCATGTATGAAACAAATACCCAAGATCAAACATGAACACAATGCATGCAACAACAACCCCTATATTATGACCCTTCATACAATGCACAATACCAACAAGGGTTACAATTCCAAAATCCAGATCCTAATATCATGCAAAATCAATATGGATCTTCATTCATTCAAACTCCCAATCCACAACATCAAACTCACAACCCACAACATCAAAAAATAAACCCACACAACATATCATTCCTCATCAACATCAAACCTTCACACCACAACATCAAAACATCAATCCACAATATCAAAACCCCAATCCACAACATCAATCCACAATACACACATAATATTCCACAAGGACCCAACCCTTCTGTACACTTGCATAACATTCCTCAAGGTCATACACACACAAGACCCATCATATGACTTAACATTTATTGTGGAACAAAAAAGCTATAACATACCTAATCCTTAATCGAACACACCAAGTACCGACATAGCATTGAAAATCCAAAACCTTAATTAAAGGATATCAAATATGCAACTTGGGAAGCCTAAGAAGAGCTACACATTACAAGACATATGCCCCTATCCATTTGATTGCAACGCACCAATGATCCCCTTTTTGAAAAGATTTGAAATCCCAAAATTTGACAAATACAAAGGAAGAGGGGACCCAATTGAACATGTGTGAAATTTTTTTGTAGCTTGCATGGATGTCACTAACAATGACACTTATCTAATGAGAATTTTCTCGAGAAGTCTTGGAGGTGCAGATATTGAATGGTTTTCCCATCTACCTCCAAGATTTAAAACTTTCAATGAAGTATCCAAAAATTCATCAACCATTTCTCATACAACATCGAACAAGACATCACGGTTCCTGATTTGTACAAGATAAAACAAAACCAAGGTGATTCATTTGCTTCTTACTTACAATGATGGAGACATAAATCAAGTAAGTGTAATGTCCTATCCCTAAAAAAATAGCCTATTGAAATCTTCACGAAAAATATTCAAACCGATCTAAGCTTCCAATTAACTATGTTATGCCCCAACACCTTTGAAGATGTCATTGAAAAGGGTTTAGCCATTGAAATAGATCTCATCGCTAAAGGATTCATTAAGCTATATAATAACAAAGATCAAGCCTCAAGCTCTAATGATAAACCTCATGTATGGATTAGGAACAAAAATAATGGAGTGGTTGATACTAAATTTGTTTAAAACATACAATCTACATCTAATAATCCTCCAACCAAACTTCAAAACAATCAATCAAACAATCCTCCAAAGAATTTTAAAAAAAATCAAACCTAAAATCCTCCAAGAGGAAAATAGAGACCTAACAATAATGATTCCAATCTTGAACACGACATAAATTCACTGTCTTAGGGGAACCTATTGAGCCAATCTTGAACAAAATGATCCAATCAAACCTTATCAAGTTTCCTGAGCAAATAACAAAATGAGGAACCCATATTTAAACCTTCCTGGTATAATGACAATGATTATTACAAATTTCATCAAATAAAAGGTCGCAAAACACAAAGCTATGTCAAACTTAAACATGTTAGACAAGATCTCATTGATCAAGTTGAGATTAGTGTGGATCAACAAACAAAAATGCCCGATCATGGAAAGAAAAAAGGATTTTGATAAGGACAAGTACTCTGACCAATCTAGTTATATCTATGATAGCATGTTAGGATATTTTGAAGGATCATATGCTTATATTAATCATGTTTACTAGTCTCCTAATTAGAAAATAAATATTAATCAAGATACTTTTCAAATGGGTGATCAAAACTATTCTCCTATGTCTAGCAATATATCACATCAACGTGCTACCCTCCAGTGCGTATCATATCATAATATTCCTCCTTCATTTGGATATATGATAGGCCATGTTGAAGAATTCAATCTCAAAGAAGATCATATTCCATCTTCAATCTCTTCACGAAGTCAATCCATATTATCCTCACTGAACTCATAGTCTAACAATAGACCCTCCCAAGATCCTGCCCAAGGGCAATCTATAGTAGATAATATTGATTCCAAAGAATTTTCACAAATCGATGCTATCAAAATCCAAGATCAAGAAAATACAATGCAACCACAATCATGTCCTCCATCACCTTCCATATCCACCCAAGATTTGTCATCCTCATCTAAAAATTTTGAAGCTACCCCCACATCCTCTGCTCATGATTCACTATCTACCCAAAATTTATGTCAAGAAAACACTCCTAAGCAAGATGAAGGTTTCTCTGAAATGAGTCAAAATCAAGATCCTATTTCTCCAAAATACTACCATTCACTAATGAAGATTTTCCAATCTATCAATGAAATTTGCTCTGAAATAAGCCAAGACCAAGAGCCTAGAACTTCTTCATGATACTATGATGATCTAATGAACATTTTCCAATACATTCAGGATTTAATGAAAGATGACCATAACCTTACACCAACAACTCCTACATCTACCTATGAGGTACCTACTTCCACTAGAAATGTAGATGATCCTAATTCAAAACAAGCATCTCCTACTATGGATATATTTACAAATGATGAAGCTATACTTAAGTTCACATGATCTCATGATAATACACTAGAAAGAGACCATGAAGAAGGATTCTATATCAACTTTGGAACAACCACATCTTTTGAAGATCAACATGAATCTTCTACTTCTCAAGTTGACGCCGAAAGTATTGAGAAGGGATATACATCATATAATGAGCATATGACTATTCTTGATAGTTCTCAACATCAAGCTATCAGTTGTTTGGAAATCAAAGGATCTAATCATAATGGTAGCACCTCAATTATATTGGGGACAACCTTATCTAGTACAAATATCAACATGGGAGTCACGAATAGTTCTTATGATGAAATTGTTGCTAGTACCTCTACCATCCACGTCATAAATCACCATCATTACATTTTTCCACCCATTAATTGGGGCCAACAAGAAATAAATTCTCACAAAGGAAAAGTGAAAATTGTTGAAGCTAATGAATGAAAAAATTAAAATGGATAAGGGAAACTCAAATGGATTCCAAATCAAGAAAAAGTAAATGATCTAAGTCAAACTCCATTAGTCAAAGAAACTATGGAGCAACAACAAAAAGAAAAAATCCAGTTATCAAAAGTATCCATCAATGCAAAAGAAAGCTTCGATATCAAATGATCAAGTTGGTCCTAAATTCATATAAAATTCCATATCCACATATCATGCCTCATCATGCCAAGCTTAGAAAACAAAATATTCAATATTCAATCCGTCAATCAATCCATCCTCATCTCATATCCCTTATCCAAATCCACCAATCCTAAGAAGAAGAACATCCAAATCATACATTAATAGTGTACTAGTAGGTACTCTTTATCATAAGGACTCTAAGGGAACTTTATGGTGATGTGCACACTTAGATAAGGCTAATCTTGGTATCAACAAAGATGAGAAGCACATTCAAGAGTTATATGCAAGCGCCCATATCTTGGCACAACAATTATGTCATTCAAGTTAACATTGGAACATCATGACCATAACATCTACATCAACACATGTAGAGAATTCAACATGATCATAATAAAAATAAAATGCAAAAAATAAATCAAAAGAAAATAGTAAAGAGAAACATCCTCTAGTGAAAACCACTTTGGTGGCATTGTGGACAAGTACCATGATAAAAAATTGGTAAGTAGGCATCATGCGTAGAATCAAGGATTCATGTGCATCATTCTAGTGGGAAGCAAAAATCCATGATCCATATAAAATCTATCCATTTTCAAACCCATCTTGATCTTGACAAAAACTAGGGGAAAATTCTTTGGTTTTTCTTTCTTCTAAAATCTTGACATGATCTCTTCCATCAGCTATATCCTACTCCACACCATACTACCACCTATATCTACCACAATCCAAATATCCCATCATTATCCAATCCTATCCAAATATAGATCCTTTATCCTAACATGGTATAATTACTACGAGGTAGTCCTTGGAAGTAAGATCCACCATTTTGAAATTTCTTCTGCTTATCACTCAACCTTGTTTATCTACTCATGATGTTTTATACATTGCTAGACATTGGGGGAAAGTACGAGTACCTTAGCTCAGAAAGACTCTTGGCTTGTGTCTAGCTCATTTTGTAACTTAAATATGTTCAAATAGAAAAGAAAAAAATGATCCTTATCACACTATCTTTGCATTGTTGTGAATCTTCAACAATGTTATCCACATCATCAACCAATCAAATCAATCAGATGATCTTAGCCTACCCATCAACATAAAATTTGAAATTCAAAAACATCTGAACAATCTCAAAAATCAACAAAATCCATAAAAGTCATAAAATCCATCAAAAAAATCCAATTTTTTTTAAAACAACCAAAATCATAAAAAAAATATTGTTGGTCATCTTGGTATGAGCTATCTTAAGTCCAATAATCAAACTATGATGTCTCTACATGTATAACATAGGAAAGGCCATCATTAATGATCCCTTGAGGCACTATGTCAGTCCCCTTAGGTTCCCCTCTTGGTCTCTAAAATCCCTCCAAATACCAAAAAAAAATCCTAAAAACACCAAAAACAACCTCAAATAACCTCAAAAAGCATAAAAAAACATTTTAAAAAATATCAAAAATATCATATTTGCTATTAAGGTTTGGTTTTTGGAAGTGAGTTGAAAATGGATACATTATGCCCACTACTCCAGAAATTGATGATGAGATCAAGAATTATGTGAACAATGGGAAAGGAATGCTATCTTGAGTGGGCTTTTTGACTTAGAACTTATGAAGGTGATAAGCCTTAAAACTGCTAAAAGAGAACTAGACAAAGTTGCAGAGAATTTATGAAGGAGATGATAAGGTCAAGTAAGCAAAGATGTTGAATTTCAAGGAAAAATTTGAAACCCTAAGGATGCCAGAAGATGAAGATATTGTTGGCTACATGCTCAGAGTGGATAAAATTGTCAATGCCATCAATGGTCTTGGTGGAAAACTAGAGGAAAGTGAAGTGAAAAAGGTATTGAGAACTCTTCCTAAATATTATAGTGCTAAAGTTTCTGCTATTGAGGAAGCTCAAAATTTGGATCAATATACTAGAGATCAAATATTTGGTGCTTTAACTAATTTTGAATTAAGAGAGTTTGACAAAGATGCTCCAATGAAAGAAACAACTTTTAAAGTCAGCAATAAAGAGAATGATAAATCTGATCTGGATGATTTTGATGAGATGGAAGAAAATTTTGTAAGGAGATTGAAAAAGAGCAATGGAAAATATAGAGGTAAGTTACCCTTCAAATGTTTCAATTGTGGAAAGATAGGTCATTATGCTTCCAAATATCCAATCAAAGTCTCAAATGACAAACATAAATATCATAAAGGTAAATCTATCAAGAAGAGTTATTATGTTAAAGAAGATAGTGGTGTATCTAATGATGAGGAATAAAACTATTAGGATGATGGAAGTGATGAATGCTTGTTCATGGCTCTAAATGTTATAACTAATTATACTAATTCTGAAAGATGTGCGAAGGAAATTTCTCTAGAAGCAAGTCATAATATTGAAGGAACTATGTTGACTTCCTTTCATGAAAGAGAGGAGAAAAACTACCAGATAATTGATAATGGGTCCTCAAATCATAATACGATGGGTGATAAGAGTAGTTTGTTAAGCTCAACAAGTATGATGGTGGTATTTTTAAGTTTGATGATGATACATCTACTGAGATATGTGGAAAAGGTTCAATTAGTTTTGATGGAAAGCTTAAGGCAAATGATGTTCTTTATGTCAAAGGTCTTCGACATAATCTTCCCAATGTAGGAAAAATGTGTAGTAGAGGATACAATTTGGTATTTCAGGATGATGGATGTGAAATCAGAAAAGGAAGCTCCATAACAATGGTGACAGTTGGAACAATGACAAAATGAAATGTTTATTAGCTCAAAGGTGGTGGTGTTAAGTGCTTTATGTCTCAAATCAATGAAATTTTTCTATGGCATAGAAGAATGTGTCACATCAATTTTGATAGCCTAGTGAAGATCAACTCTACTCAAGCTATGAGAGATCTGCCAAGAATTACAAATCCTATTAATGCAATTTGCAAGGAGAAAAATAAGAGGTTCAAAACTAAGGAATATTATACTATAGGACCTTTGGAGTTAGTACATACAAACCTATGTGGACCTACCAGAACAAGAATCTCTCAAGGTGACATGTATTTTATGTTGTTGATATATGATTACTCTCAAATGACTTGGGTGACCTTTCTTAAAGAAAAATTAGAAGCTCTAGATAAGTTTAAAGAATTTATCTATGGTTGAGAATGAAATGGATTTAAAAATCAAATCTCTAAGGTCTCATAGAGGTGGTGAGTTCACCTCCAATGAGTTTAATTTTTTTTGTGAAGATCATGGTTTAAAAAGATATTTGTTAGCTCCTAGGGATCCTCAAGAAAATGGAGTCGTGGAAAGGAAGAATAAGATAGTTCAAGAAGCAACAAGAACTGTGATGAAGGAATAAAATCTACCAGATGTCTATTGGAAAAAATCTATTCATACTACAGTGTAAATTCTTAACAAAGGACAAGCAAAAGTGAACAGTTCAAAGATCCATGATGAACTATGGTATTGAAAACCTCCTATTGAGAAATATTTTAGAGTGTTTGGAAGAAAATGTTATATCATGAGAGATGAAGAAAATCTAGGAAAGTTTGATGCAAGATCAAATGAAGGAATATTACTCAGATACTCTACAAAGAGCAAGGCATACACATTCTACAACAAAAGGTTAAAGAAGATAGTTGAAAGTGCAAGTGTCAAAGTGGATGAAGAATGATACCAAAGCTTAGTACTGATAGAAGGATATGAATCATATAAACCCCCTTGCTGAGAAGAAGAAAAAGAAGAGAAAGAGAAAGAGATGATAGTGGAAGATGAAGAAGCTCTGGAAAATAATCCTAAGACTCCTAAGTATGTGCAAAGGAATCATTTGGAAGATCAAATAGTTGGAGATAAGAGAAAAGGTGTACTAACAAGAAGAAGAGATGCTATGGTAGAGGAATAGGTAAATGTTGTGTGTTTCGCACACATACCCTGCTTGGACTAGGGACCCCCCTCATTTTTCCTTGACCGCTTGTTGGGTCGATTCGTGTTTGCTTCGCTTCTGAGCCCTTGTTTTTGGACCTAATTAGTGAAAATTTTGTCAAATTGCAAAATACCATCATGCATTGCCATTTTCCAAAATTTCATGAAGTCTAGGGAGTTTGTGGAAAAAGCTTTGTGGGTTTATGCTATGCGGAAGTTGTGCCTCCTTTTGTGGTTCATAGGAACCTCCCTTGCAGGTTTCCATCTACAAGATGCCATTCGCATGACATCATGGTTAACGATGTATGCACCTCATTCTTTAGCGTGGCCTCTACACCCCACGACTCCCACACCACATTTTTTTGCACCCATGTTCCGTGCACATTTTTCAAAAATTTGCATGAATTGCTCGCATTAATGACACTTGGGGTTTATAAATAGAGGGGTTTTGATAGGTCATTTTGACCCTGTGCATTCAAATTTGGAGATCTAAATGAGCTACTATGTGTGCGAGTGGATTGAATGATTGAAGCATTGTTATCCTCTAGTTCCCTCTGTGCGGTAGCAGGTAGGGATCATTTCCCCTTTCTCATTTCTGTGTTTTTTTTAATTTACTAAGAGTTGAGCATCTGGGGTTTTGAAGTTGAATGTATGGGGGGATGATCAAATGGTTAGATTTATGGGGGGTTTCGATGTGGGCACAATAATTAGAATTTTATGGCACTAGTTAAACATTGAATGAACTGGTGACTAAGTGAACACTGTTGCAGTCACAATGTGGAAACTCAATTAACTCGTAGCAGATAAACCCTTAACCTTGAAAACCTTTAAGTGTGAAATCATCATTGGAATTCCTTTGCGGAAGGACACTTTCAAAATTCCCTTTCAAACAACATGAACAAACAAAACATCCGCCTTCATAGTCTTTGTGGGATGAAACTTGGGGTCGTCAAACTTGTCAATATGTAAAAAATTGAAAACCATCATAAACGATCCCTTGTGGGACACCATTGGCAGAAAGTTGCAGGACACAAGCCATTTTAACAGTTAAACTCTAGTAGTTTCCCATCCAACGACTTCTGCATTAATCATTTTCGCAAACATCATCGAAACCAAAGTCTCAAAACTGCTAAGTGTTAGGTCCAGTGCGGGTTCTTTTATGCGGGGAGCCATGGGCGAAGGGATGTTAGGTATAAATCATTTCCACGATGAAGCTTGAATGATATTCTACTTGGAAGCTTCCACCCTCACCTTTCTCGTAGGATCTTAAATGTATTTTAACCAATGCGAGGCTACCATCGCGGAGTGCCACCTCTGAAACTCCGTCTCCAATGGCATAATTAACCATGGCACTCACTCCCTTAAATCTTGTAAACCAACCTTAGAGCCATTGAAATTGTTTAAGTTCGAAAGTTGCTTAACACTAGAAGCCTTTGCAGATGTTCCCTTGGGGGACGCCATTGGTAGAAAGCTATGGGATACAAGCTGCTATTAATGAGAGAACTTAGGCAGCTTTTTGAGCAATGACTTTTGCGTTCACATTTTCCACATGGCTTCGAAGTGAGCCATTTTTTCATACAATTAATGCCAAGCCTTGATGACATAGGCCTCAATTCCAACATCATTGCATTGACCCTTTGGTCATGAATTAAAAAATCTAAGTATGGAGGTCAATGCAGGTTTTTCGATGCAAAATTCCGTTCATGGGATCCTGTTTGCCCCAGGCCATTTTTTCAAATGACATCAAACTTGAGAGCCTCTGGGTAGAAAAATTTCACATTGTTCTTTTATGCATCACCTGAACAACTGTTTGAATCATAAGATTAACTTCCCCACATGCCAAATGAGCTATTCAACAAATTGAGCTTAGAACATTGAAGTCTAAAACCTTTGCGAGTTTTCTCATGCGGGAGGCTGCTTGCGGATCTCCATGAGCTTGATTTCATTATTCAACTTCTTAACATTTAGAGGCATCCACATGAGTGGCATCCACATGCCAAGTTTCTGCACTCTGCAAAATGACTAAAATTTCAAGCAAGGTGATCTAACATGACTCCCTATCCTATTTTCCACCTGCCAAAATAACCTAGTTCAAAATTTGCCAAGTATAAAACCATTGCAGATATTGGGATGTGGGAAGATGTTGGAAAAATTCCATCATCCCAAAGTCATTGTTAGCGACAAAGCTTGGACAAATTTTTGAGTGACGACTTCTACATTGAGTTTTTTCGCAAAAGCCAAGGGGTCAACTTTGACCAAATAAATTGATCCTAAGTTCTTTAACCTGCATTTTGCACATACCTTAATGGATCCACATCAAAATAGCTCAATATTTTGTCCATGCAAAAATATCCTCATGGGATTGTGGGTCTTTGTGCACTCCAAGATGTTTTTAACGACATTAACATCAACGACATCCGCACGATAGAAACCTGTACTATCTAGCCCACAAAGTTACAAATATTGCAAATGATCATAAAATGATGAAATTTATTGAATTTAATGGCTCCTTTGAGGTATGTGAATGCATTTAATGACATTTTAGCTTGATCTAACCAACATTCTAGTATTTTCTAATTTATCAAGGCATTTACTACATGTTCTTTGTGCAAGATTTATGGAACCAATTGAGAAGACTAACAAGGCTAAGAAGAGCGCAAAGGCTACTAAAGGGGAAAAGGGAAAGGCTAAAATGAAATACAAGTTCCACGGGGTTGAGTGTGCCTCAAATATTATCGCACAATGGGACAAGGTGACTGATACTGATTTAGGGAAAATAAACATCGATGAATTTAGACAATAGGTCTTGGTCAACCCAAAGACTAAAGAAGCATGGAAGCTAAAGAAAAGTGGGCTTGCAAAGGCAACAAGCTTCTCTCTGACCCTGCTCAACCTAGAGTTGATCTTTGGATGCAAAGAGTGCTACCATCCACAAACTAGGAGAATAATTACTATAGATAGGAGAGTATTGGCTGACTTGACTCCTATGTCAATCAGGAAAACATTTGGGATCCCTCTATTTGACAAAATGGAAGAGATAGAGAAGGAATATGCTCATAATGTGTGGAAAGCAGACCCCACGGGCTATAAGAGAACCATTAATTAGACATGGATGATCGAACATCATGGGAGCACAAAAAAATTGCCTCAGAAGCTTTACCGAAGTGACTTCGTGGAGGAAGTCAATGATCTTGTAACTCTCTTGAGTAGGGTGATGGGGCTCCCTACCTCGATATTTGAAGAATGGATGTGGTACTTTGTAGAAGAGATCTTCAAAAGCGAAAAAAAGCTCCACTGGGCCAAGATAATAAGTGACAACCTCCACAATTAGTTTGTTGTAGTAAAGAAAACTAAGGAGTTCTATATGACTTCTTACATTGTATATCTTTTGGCAGTTAATTTTCCCCACAAGGGGATAAATTGTGTTGGTGAGTTAGGAACGAGGAAGGGAAAAAACTCTATCTATGATTGCTATCCTCAATTGCAATACATGATTTACGAAAAGGATTATAGGAGGGTGAATGATGCTTTGGGTGCTGGAAAGACGTTGAGTCCATTTTTTGGCCATTTAGTGGAAGTGATTTCCTTGATTTTTAGAATTCAACACATTTGACCTTAAAATTTGAAGCACTTAGAGATGGAATCTTTGAAAAAGTCACTAATCATAAAATGTAGTACTTGGAGTTTAGTTTCCAAATATGTAATTTATTTCAATACCCAAATGATACAAATTGATTTTCAATAAGCGTTTCTAAAAACCACTGTTTAAAAGTCATTTTTTTACCATACCACGCACATGTACGTCATCCATATTTTGACCTAAATAATCATATTTTTCTAAATCATTTTGGGAAAAGATTGGTAACTCACTAAAGCACGCTTTCCATATTTTTTTGTTATTTTTTATTGAATATATTTTTTTGTTAATTTTTTATTGGTCATATTTGGTGTTTTGAAAAATGTCATGTACTCCACGCAGAAGATGACCTAAACTTATCATTTTTTGAATTTTTTTAAATTGAAAAGAATTGTCTGAAGTACACTTTCGTGCAATCTGTTTGTCAAAAAAATATGTTAATGAAAAGTTATTAAATTACTAAAAAACCCTGATAATTCAAGTTTATGGACCTGTTTCATTAGAAATTAAATGAAAAATAAAATAAAAATCCAATTGTAAAAAAAATTACATATTTGGAATCTACACTATATCATTTATAATGGGTTTTAATTTCATCAAAATTTTTTGCAAAAATTGTCTTTAGATGTATGCCCAAAGTCATTATTTTCTTGTGACATTGCTAGGACCTTCAACTTGCAAGTCAAACCAGGTCCAAGGCCTAGGTTTGGATCCCAAAACCTTTTCCTGAACCAAAAAACAAAGCACAAACCCGACCAAAAATCCATATTTTAAAAAATGGGATGCTGTTTCATAATTTTTTTTTTATGCTTTTACGAAATGAGATCCCGTTTTGAAAATTGCCAAAATGAAAAATTTCCATTTTGGAAAATTTTCAAAAATGGACACTTTCCAAAAACAAAAACTTTTGAAAATGGGATTCCATTTTGAAAACTTTCCAAAAATGAAAAATTTTCAAAACGGGATCCTATTTTTTTATTTTAGGCTTGAGATCTCGAACCTAAACAGGATCTTGTTTATTAAAAAGCGAGATCCCATCATGTACATTGTGAGGACATTATCAAAGGATTATCGCAAAATGTTATCCCACTGTGCCAAGGCATTGGTCAAGAATTTTGGGTATTGGTTTAACCAGTTCCCCAAGTTCACCTACATAAGAGCTGAAGGATTCTCGGAGTTCCCACACCATCTACCAAGGTACCCTAGTGACAGAATAATTTGTTGGAACTTACTTGAAAATTGCAAACAACCCATTCACTGCTGCAAGAGAAGCACCATGATGGGGTCTCGTACACCATTATTTTTGGTCAAGGAATGTATTCATGCCCTGCTACCCCTTGTAAAAAATACTCAGAAAAGGAAATTGTAGAGTATAATATTGAGTTGCATATAGAGCAAGGAAGCCTGGACCCTCTGGGAAAATTGAAGAAGTAGGTTGGGAGACAACATTCCCACAAAGCTCATATTGAAGACTTCTGGGCAAACTGTGATGATGACCATGAGGTCTGAAAGTGGCATTATATGAGAATGACAACAAAGTTTGTAAAATCCATTGATCTATTCCCAGTTCCTAACTAGGTGGTTGAGGATTACAATATTCTTGATGAAGGGTATAATGTTGTCACCAAAGTATCATTGCCAATGATTGACTGGGCTGAGCTAGAGGTCACAAATTTAGATACAATCACATGCCCAATAGAGCAATGGAGCAAGAAATGGATAGATAGCCAAGTAGCTCAATTGTAGCAATAGGGTGTTGAGTTGACATATGGAGAACTAGAAGATGATATTGAAATTGAGACCAAGAGTGGTGTTGGTGTAGGTTCTTTGGGGGAGGCCACAAAGTCTCCACTATTCACCAGAGTGACAACCGAAACAAAAGGTATACTCCCAAAAGGCAGTTGAGGGGAAGAGGTTTCCTAAAAATTCTAAGAAGACAAGAAATTTTGTTCCTGGTATGCCTATTATACCAGAGGAATCCTCACCTCTAGAGGGAGAAGCAGGACCACAATCACCTCCACATACCACTTCCCTACTCCCATCTGCTCCTATTGCACCATCTCCGCTCCAACATCATTGTCCATCTCATCCCCACTTGATGTGGACATCTTCTTCCACCTCACCTCCACTTCTCCGATGACACCCATGGTCATGGTTGATTCCTCCTCCTCAACCATGTCTCCCCTATCATCTTCATCACTTTTGCATTGCCGACTTTCTCCACCCTACTGCCTTCTATGCCTGCTATCCCTATAGCACCCATTTTGTTGCATGAGACCTTTACTACTTATTTAGAAAACATACCTCAAACTATTTTGACTCCTGAGGCCAAATTCTTCATGGCTCAATTCGTTGCCTCACTACCTACCCCTCCACCTCCTATTGATCTACCCAAGATGGAGGTGACAATGCAAATATGCGAGGAAATGGAAAGGAGAAGCGATGAACAACTCAAAGAGATAGCTGATATTGCTGAAGTGCCTAAAGATTCAGACCATGATGATTACCATGAGCATGTTGATGATGGTCTAAAAATTGTTGGCCTAGATGAGGTCGCCTTAGATGAAGAAGGGCAAAAAATTCCCAAAGATGGAGATCTCAATGGATTGGATAAGTATTATGATGTGGCGACCTCTAATAGGGAGCTTGAAGATGAAAAAAATAAGGAGCATGATGACAAAGATGCAAGTCCAGAAGAGCACCGCCCTGAAGAAGAAAGGAGTGGCCCAAAAGTTAATATAATGCAAGAAGGAAATGCTAGAAAAGATGAACTTCCAAAAGCCGTCCAAGATGAAGAAATGCATTTGGAAGGAGAGCAAGGTAAAGAAAAGGGGAGTACTAGTGAGAAGAAAGTTGAGCTTGTGCAAGAAGATGAGATTAAACCTAATGTGGATAAGGAGCCAACATGAGAAGAAAATGTTGAGCAAAGAACTGTGGAGACTGCCCAAAGAGCAAAATTTGAGCTTGATAAAGGGAAGGCCATAATGGAAGAAGGACAAGGTGAAGAAGAAAATAACACTGAAGACACTCTTAGGCATGAAAGGGAAGAACCTTAAAAGGATCAAGAGGATGCAGATAATGAATTCAACACTACATTCCTTGATCAACAAGGAAAGATCCCCTCATGGCTGGAGCAACAATTGAAGACCAGAGCTCCAGTGCTTCCAAACCCAAAGGCTCGCTTGAAAGCCATATTGGCTCGATCTCAGGTCAAGACACAAGAAAAGAAGAAGCCCAAGATCAGATCTCAGATTACTATGGATGCATTAGGGTCCCACATACTCTAAGTGGCAACTCTAGTGGTAGATAAGGATGCTGAGACCCTTTGGGCCAAGGATTATTAGGTTACAACCATCAATCTAGGCTTGACATCGAGAGTGTAGAAAATCGATGAATTCCAGGGATCTGTCACCAGTATCCTCAAACAATTGGATAAAGATCAAGCTACAAAGGAAGAATTGAAAGCACATGCAGGAGAGTTGATGACCTTCATTCAATAATGGGCTACTTTTGGAGAAGAAATTCTAGCAGAGTCCCCAGTGCCTACCCTGTTATCCAAAGAAGAAATCAACAAGATGGAAAGGATGAGAACTTGGACCAAGTCCATCTCGAATTGGCTCAAGAAAGTGATTGATGTGGGAACCAAGGCCATCCTCCATGGGGTTGAAATGCATAATTACTTCTTGGTTCTGAAGGAGGAAATTACAAAAGAGGCAGAAGCTAGCAAAGACTTTCCTACTTTGTATAATATGACATGCCCCAAGCTGAAGTGCATTCTGAAGTTATCTATAGAGATCTAGGAGCAAGAGTTGGCTCTACCTAAAGAGGATCACTAGCTACTCGAGGCATGGTTGTTCAATTTTGAGTTCATAAAAGGAGTTCTAGAATAGTCAGTAAGTTGGATTCTATTTTCCCCCGGATCTTGGAAAATTTGTCTAAATGTGATGAGATCTTGGAACTGCTAGTTAGAGCTAAAATTCCTACTGAAGAGTTGGATTACAAGCTAGGAAAGTGTGAATTCTTGAAGAAGATGGAGCGAAGAACCAACAACATTTTTTCTATAGACTTTATGGATTTTGTTGCATGAGCTTTCACATGATCAAAGCAAATCATTCAAGCAAGGAATACATGTGTAAAACAACATGTAGAACTAGTGGAAGAATTCAGAATGATAGCTTACAATATCAGCAAGTCCAATTTCCCAGAGTAGGCCAAGCTCTTAGCCATCATAGGGAAATTTTTCCAATATTCTTTAGTGCAAAAGGAGGTTGGAAATATTATAATAGATGATAAATATTTATAGTTTTCAACTAAAAGACAAAAGTAGCTAAAGGACAAAATAAGCTACAAGAAAAATTGGCTAGAAGACAAAATAGGTAAAAGACAAAATAGTAGCCAATTTAATATTGTGAAATATTGTACTTAAATCTTGGGTAAAGTGAAAACCCTAAGTTGTAGTAAATTTGGGCCATTCATTGTAAATCAATCCTGGCCATTCATTTGGGTTTTGGGAAACTATAAATAGAGGCATCCTCTCATTTTCAAAGGGAGAAATGAGTTGTTGTAAAAGACATTTTGAAGCAACATATAAGAAAAAATTGAAGTTTGGTGGTTTCTTTGAGTTTGCTCTAAATGTTTGCATGATTCAGCCTCCATAGTTTATTTCAGCTTAGTTTATTTACTGTTTAAGTTCTATTTTTGTTTGTTAGTTCATGTTTAGATTTAATTGTGGTTGTGTGTTATGGTATTTGATGCACTCCCAACTCATTTTTTTTGTATTCTATTGATAATAGGTTACTGTGTAAAGCTAGTCTGAGCTCATTTATTTATTGCATTTAACTTAAACTATGTATGTGTATGGATTATGTATTCATGTTGCAGTCTAAAAATCTAAAGTAAACCTTAGAAGATTGCACTGGTTTTGTGATACTATAGAAGTTTCTTGGTTAAGAAAAACTTGGTTTTGGAAGTCTATCTACTGTAACACTTGCCATTGTTGCTGTTGTTCATAGATTTTAGAATAAGGATAACTTCTTAAAACCCTACACCTTTTAAAGTAAGTTTCAGACTGTTGTTTTAAATTTTTCTACTACAGTATACCTATTTGTAGATTTTTGAAACTTCATTATAGACCCATGAAACTTCAATGCTTTGTGAGCCATAAAGGCCCCTTGTGATTACACACAAACCACACATTACAATTGAGTTGTTTATGCATCGTCATGACTTGAAATCTAAGAGACCTTGGGGTACTTTTTGAAACTTTTTTTGTAGGAAATTACCTTTCAAGAGAGATAGAACACTTGTGACCTTTCTATGTTGAGAAGTGTAAAAACACCCATCAACAATAAAATTTTGTTTAATCTTTGAGGTAGAACCTAAAATATTAACTTAATCATGCAAGGATGAGAATTGGATCAAAGTTATGGAAGAAGAACTGGGGAAGATTGAGAAGAATCAAACATGGGAACTGGTCCCAAGACCAACAAACAAGAATGTGATATGAATTAAATGGGTTTTCAGGAAAAAAATGAATGAGAATGAAGAAGTTATCAGAAACAAGGCTAGGCTTGTGTGTAATGGCTACTCAAAAGTGGAAGGAATATATTTTGAAGAGACTTTTTCTCTTGTGGCAAGAATGAAAGCTATTAGTATGTTTTTGGCTTTTGCAGCTCATAAAGACTTCAAGGTGTATCAGATGAATGCCAAGTCTTCATTTTTGAATGGTGAGTTAGAAGAAGAGGTGTACATTGAACAAAAAGAAGGTTTTTAGTTATCAGAAGATTCTAATATGGTCTATAGGTTGAAGAAAGATTTAAATGGACTCAAATAGGCTCCTAGATCTTGGTATGTAAGATTGGATAAGTACTTATTACAACAAGGATTCAAAAAGGGTACTATAGAAAAAAATATTTACTTCAAGGTTGAGAGAGATCAAATCTTGATTGTGGTTGTGTATGTTGATGCCACAATCTTTGGAGGAAATGAGGAAATATGTAAAAGGTTTGTAGAGAAGATGCAAAATAAGTATGAAATTTCAATGTTTGGGGAGATGAATTTCTTCCTTGGGCTACAAATCAGTTAATCTGATAAAGGTATTTTCATCTCATTATCAAATTATGTCAAGGAAATGTTAAAGAAGTTTGAAATGGATGACACTAAACTAGTATGTACTCCCATGGTTACTAGTTGTAAGTTGAGATAAAATGATCAATCTCCTAAGACAAATCAGAGCAAGTATAGATCCATGATTGGTGGATTGCTATATCTAACTACTACTAGATCAGATATCATGCATGTAGTATGTCTTGTGGTAATATTTCAAGAAGATCCTAGAGAATCATATGTGGAAACAATAAAAATGATATTTAGATATTTGAAAGGCACTCTGAACTTTAGTCTATGGTATCCTAGCGATACTGATTTCTCTTTGAGAGCTTATGGAGATGTAGTTTGGGTAGGTTGTATAGATGAAAAAAGAAGTACAAGTGGAGGTGCTTTCTTTCTTGGAAGTAGATTGGTTTCTTGGTTGAGTAAGAAGCAAGATTTAGTGTAATTATCTACTTTAGAGATAGAATATATTGCAACAACATCTTACTATGTATAGGTTTTGTGGAAGAAGAAGACACTGAAGGATATCAAAGTATCATATGATGAACCTTTTATATCTTGTGTGATAACACAAGTGCTATCAACATTTCAAAAAATCTAGTAATGCATTCAAGTATAAATCATATCTCTACTGATATAACTTTCTAAGAGAGAAAGTTGTTGAGAATGAAGTGAAGTTGGAGTATGTGCCTACAAAGGATCAAATGGTATAAATTTTCACAAAGGATCTTCCAAAATATACATTTGAGTATCTTAGAAACAAGCTACAGGTTATAGCACCACCTCCTTTTAACTATATGCATAAGATCGTGCATCTATCCAGGGGTGAAACTCAATAGGAATTCTTAGTCTTGGACTGATGAAGGCTACCTCTTAGGGGGACCGTAGGTAGTGGTGTCTTTGGTTGGTGCAGTCAAGGAGATAATATCTTATGCCCCTAAGGGGGGGAGAGCAGTGGAAAGAAAGTAAATGGGAGAGAAAGTAGGTTGTAGATGTTGCTCTTTACCATTGATGTCAAAGGGGGAGAGAAAAGAAGCTTGAAAAATATAAGCAAGGGGAGAAAGAAAGAAGTCTAAAATGTAAGAAATTTCCAAGGGGAGTTTTGCTTGATGCAAGGTTGCTTATGTTGTTGATGGTTTTTTAGAGATGGTGTCATAGGGGAAGATTGTTGGAGATTGTTGCACTATGTTTTCATTAGTGTTGTCATTGATTTCAACCTATGTCAACCTCTAGTATGGTCATGATGAGAATTTTTTTTTGGTGTTGAGGATGTGTTGCAGATGCAACTGGTTCACTTGGTTTCCAAGTGCTTTTGAGAAAATTTGAATAGAGAGTGTACAAAGTGTACAAAGTGTCAAAGTTGTGTTTTGTATTATGCTCTAGATTTCTTCATGGTTGAAGATGTGCTTGTGCATTTCGGGTAAAATGATCAAAGGTGTTCAAAGGTGTTATATCTATAGTTTCAGGTTTTTGATCGTGTGGCATTGGAAGATGTCTCTAATAGTGTGTTTCCTATGAAGAAGGTTGTCCAGGAGAAATGTAATTGCTTCACATTTAACTACATTGAGGTTTGTTGTTTCATGGATTTGGGAATATGCTTATATTGCTTGTATCTACCTTCCCCTAGAGTGCTTAGTGTTCAATTGTTTTAGAAGGTTTGTTAGTGAGTTGTATGTCTGTGGTAGTATGGTTGGTTACACAAGATGATAGTATTCTTAGTTTTAGTTGGTTGCATCAGTGTTGCTGAATATTCTGATGATGTTAGAATATTCCAATATGTTGTGTGATTTTTCTACATGTTCTGTAGGATGTTTTTAGACCTTGTGAAGAGTGAATTGATTTTTTGATAGTTAGTGTAGGTTTGGCCAACCTGGCGTGATAGTGTTGATTACAAAGATTGTTTGTTGTTTGTGGAAGCATGGTGTAACTTGTCGGTATAGATTTGGGTCTAGTTTAACCCTTGGTTTGGTCCACCACTTCTTTCCACCATGGAGGTGTTTGGTACCAAAATATCTGGTGTTTGCATGTTTGAGGTGCATATGTTTCATTGAGGTTGACCTAGAGAAGTTTTTTAAGGTCGTAGAAGATATATATAATCAAGGTTAATTGTTGGAGATGTCTGTGATGAGTAGTGATGTGAAGGATTATGTGAATGTAATCAAGTTTTGTGATCTGAGTGCAAGCTTAAATGCCTAAGGCCACCGGAAGCAGTGATTAGAAGGTGTCTACATTTTTAGTGTACTTGAAGTTGTTGGAGGTAGTGAGCCAAAGGTTGCAAATGGTGTAGAGTTGTTGTGGTGGAACTTTCTCTTTCTTTGAGGTAGTGAACCTCCTTGTAACAGTCTTCTTCTATTCTCTTTCTATTCAGACAATGAGTTCTTTGGGTAGTGAGCCATTATTTTCTTCTAGGCAGTGATCCCTTTCGGTAGTGAGCCATTTGCAATTGGTGTTGTTATTGATATATATGTGAGTTAATCCTCATCATGGTTTTTCCCTGGTTAGAGTTTTCTACATAAATCTAGTGTTCTATGGTGTATGGTTGTGAATGTGATTATGTTTCATTAGCTTACAATCATGTTGATGCATAATAAGGGTTTGATGGTACAATTGATTCACCCCCCTCTTAGTTGTATTGTGTGTCTAATAGTGTTTACAACTACAAACAAAGTTAATAATTATATGCATTCACAAATTGTTCATGGTTCTAGTATAAGACTGGAATAGTAGCACTAACCCAAATTGAATAGTACATGAATCTGGTATAAAATAGGGTTAAAAAAATAGCTAGGATTTCTATATGTTCACTGCCACAATTTACCCATTTAATTGGGTTTAACAATCTCATTATATATCTATATATACTTGCATATGTATGTTTATTTTATATGTATGTATGTATGTATGTATGTATGTATGTATGTATATGTATATATGCATATATATAATTGGATTTTATAATATCATCGCTGCACATTCAAACCCTATAAAGACTATATCTATTTTATTGGACTTCTTGTATCCATTTTAGAAATATCATGTATTTAACTATTGCATAATGGAAATCATTAATTACAAACTACATTGATACCTAGCATATATACAAGGAGAAAAAAATAGTAGCATAAAAAATCACTAAGTGATATGTTTTCCTAATTCACAAAGTCTTCAAAAATTCTAGAGTCATAGTTATGGTGGCACAACCATATGTATGCAACAACATATATATTTATCTGAGGAATAAGTAATATTGTGTGGAGAAAAAAGTAAGGTAACTTAAAGAGTATAAAAGGGAACTTGACTTTGACAATTCCTTGCTCACAATGTTACAAGCAAAATAGTGGAAAAATCCCTTAGTCCCTGATATGGTTGTCTTTATTTCTTGATCATTGTCCTTCCTTTTCCAATAATTGTCCTCCTGATCATACTAAGATCCCTCTCTTTCCTTTTTATCATTTTTAATATTTCTCATGTAATAGGATCAACTATAATTCTTTATTTTTAGAACCGACTATTTTTTTTTCTTCTAATTATGCAATGCTTTAATGAGTTCATTATTTATTTAATTTAATTTTTAATCTTTATTTAAAACTTCTTTAATTGATTGTATTTTCTTCTTTTAGTTATAGTCATGCAATTGATTAAACTATTAGATATTTATAATAAAAACCTTTTTATATTTATAAATATATATTATATTATATATGTATAATGCAATTTCTTATGAAAAATAAAATCTTTTAATTTTTCCACTTACATTTAGTTTCACAAACACAAAAAGAATTATATGACATATTTAAATTATAATTTAACTTTCTCAACATAATAGCCATAAACATAATCATTACACATAAAACAATAATGTAACCTTAATATCACAATGCAATCATATCATACACAATGCAAGAAGGATGTGACTATGTGAGTGTGTGAATGCATTGGGTTTCCATCATACTTACTATTCATTGCCAAGCGACTATGATACCCCTACCTCAACCATATTCTCACCTTCGACAAATTTTCATGCACTTATTCACACTGAAATTTACATCAATAGTTTAGTCCATAAAACCATACCTGAAGCACATGCACATAACATCTCATCTCAATTTCAATCATTTAAAATATCATTTATTTAAAAACACATTTGTCCATAATCAAACAATTATAAGATAATCAACCAATAGTCTCAACTAACTACATTTATTTATTAAATAAGTTATGTGAGCAAAAATGAGATGTGACAAGTAAGAAGTATATTAGACCTTCAACAACAAATGAAGATGGCATATCATCATCTATGGTAGCTAGTTGATTGCACCGAGATTTTAATTTGTTCACCAACTCGTGTTTCTTTTGGTTGATTATTAGATGTGTCAAAATAAATATTAAAACCATAATTTATAAATATCCATGTGAAATGACATACATTAAAGAGATAAAAAAATTAAATTTACACTTTATGAAATATATTTTTTTTTGAAATAATTATAACTAAAATGCTAACTTAAAAAAATATATAACGTATTTATATTTCAATTATCCAAAAATATCCTCCATAAATAATTATTTATATTAATCAAATATGATTTATTTTATTTTTTCAACAATACAATAACATGAAACCTAATTTTTTAAATGTTTAAAATTATAATTTAATACATAAACTTTGAATTAAGAATGAATACAACTTTTTTTATTATTTTAACTTGAATAATCATAAAATGAATCTTCTAAACAATTTAATGGGTATAGAGCTATCAAATGGTAGTTATTATTCTCCATACAAATTGGTATATATTAGTTATATTAATTAAATATGATTTAGTTTTATTTTTCAACAATACAATAACATGAAACCTAATTTGCTAAATATTTAAAATTATAATTTAATACATAAACTTTGAATTAAGAATGAATAAGACACTTTTTTTAAAATTTAACTTGAATAATCATAAAACCAATCTTGTAAACAATTTAATGGGTATATACAAGTATCAAATGATACTTATTATTCTTCATACAAATTGGTATATATGGCCACTAAATATACATATTCCTAGCCATCATGCATGCATCTATATCATGCACGATTGGTAAACAAAATTGTTTATTTTCAAATAAATGTGAGTCACTATGATTAGAAGTATCATAGTCCATGCAACACGATTGATTGACACATACAAATAAATGAATCATATTTATTTCCATGAACACTTGTAAAGTATTCTAAGTATTTCTCTAAATAAATGAGCATATATATATATATATTCATAAATACAAATAGTACATTAACCCAAAAGGATTAAAAGTTATTTTGAGACCTTTTAGAGACAATTATTCCACAAATATTGGCTATCTCTCACAAAGTCAATCCTATAGGGGGGTAGTACATATAAGTTGGCCCAATACCACAAAATTTGTACTCTAAAAAGAGAGATTGCATATATATATATATATAGTACATTAACCCAAAAGGATTAAAAGTTATTTTGAGATCTTTTAGAGGCAATTATTCCACAAATATTGGCTATCTCCCACATAGTCAATCCTCTAGAGGGTAGTGCAGGTAGGTTGGTCCAATAAGAAAGAATTTGTATTTGAAAATTGAGATTATATATATATATATATATATGATAGCCATAAATACAAATAGTACATTAACCCAAAAGAAATAAAGTTATTTTGAAATCTTTTAGAGACAATTATTCCACAAATATTGACTATCTCCCACATAGTCAATCCTATAGGGGTAGTACATGTAAGGGAAGAATTTGTACTCTAAAAAGAGAAATCACAAGTTCAGAGTTCAAATCTTGTAAGGATAGAGTATATATACGTCATATTAAAGCACAGATAGATGTCTCCTGCATTGTACTGAGAATAGCCAAAAATAGATCCAAAAATAGATCACAAGTACCTTAGACCATAAAAGGATTGTATTCCTTTAACCTACTTGTTTAGTACCTTACACTCAAAACAATTCTATTGCAATGATCGAAGACACTCAGAACAATGAATACGTTCATTGAATTTCAACAGTAGGTCAGTAGAACATTTGTTGCAGATCGTCCAGTTCTACTTATATGACAAGTTGCAGGGAAGAAACAGACATTTCCATGTCTTATTAAGCAGTGATGATGATATGACCGGCGGCTATGGAGACACAGAGGGCAGGAGAGATTTAGAATTAACTTTTTTTATATTTATTTTGTACTAGTAAATGTGCAAATGAAATGTTAGATAGATTCGTTATCTCAGAAAGTGTGAATGGTTGGTGATTACTTAACAATAAAATTGATGAATTAGTTTATAGTTTTTAATGTTTATCAATAATATTGTACTATTTTGTTCTTTTAATATAATATTTTATTTAATGGACGTTCGGTTTTAAAATAAGATAGACAATCTAAAGAATTTTGATGACATGATATGTCTAATTATAAAAGTATTACAAAATAGCGTAGTTGTCAATAATTATAGTTTTATAAAATTTGTAAAGAAAATGTTGCTTCTCATGTGAATTGATTTTTAAGATAATTTTAGATCATTCTTGTTATATCAAGAATCACTGGAATCTATTTTGACTTCATTAGTTGTCTTGTTTTGAGATTTGAAAATTGGGTATATGTGTAGATTTTATTAAAACAATGGTGTTCGCATCAACCCCCCAAATTAGCAATTGATATAAGTGTATTATTGGGGTTTATATGACCTTGTCTTTGTAGGAGTTTCTTGTAGGCAAGCCATTAAATATGAATAAGACTTATCATTGTTCTCTCCATAAAGGATCTTTGCCTTTTCGAAGTTCTGAGCCTCTTTTGGAGAATGACTTTAAAAATCCTTTCATTTGTTTGAGATATTATTTTAGTGCTTGTGATAGATACACAATAATCCTTTGTTTTATGTTTAAAAAGGTTATCCATTTGAAATTTTATAGCAAAGAAATAATCTAGATATGAAAAAATTAGATTGGGTCTCACAACAAGAAAATACTCACTCAATTCATTTATAAATTTGAAATCCATTGAGATTTAGAAAACATAGAAAATACATTATTGCAACTTATTGGGCATGCTCACTTCTTTTTTCTTTTGCATATTCTAATTATTTTTATTTATTAAATATGAGAGGAATGCTGGTAGGACCTAGGCTACAAAAGGACCGTGAAATATTTCCTCCAAACAATGTACAAGACATGTTGGTTAGAGTTGGTTTTTAGTGGTTGAGTTGATGTGGCTTTAATGGAGGCAACCCTTATTCAACCAATGTTGTTTTTTCCAAGGTAGTTTTGAATACTAACATATGTGGCTCAACCACTTAGTCTTCTTGTAAGGACTTTACTAGATATTATATCCGTTAAAAATCCTTCAACCATTAGATCCATTCAAGGAATGATAATTGGACTTAAATCTAAATTACCCAAAGCACTTGTAAGATCAATCCCTTAATTAGCTTGGTTTTGTAAGAATGTTTTCTTTATTTATTTAAATGTTTGAAGTTAAACTATTTTTTTCTATATTTTATGTAATGAAATAACTTGTTCAATAGAGGAATATAATATGAAATATGCTACAAATACTTGATAATAATAGAGAATAACAAGCCACTTCGAGAGGAAAACATCCAAATATCACCAATGAGAACATAATTCATTATATGATGGTAATAAACTTACCACTAACTCCTATATATACCTTCATTATGCCATGGCTGCCACTTAAGCTAACCTAGATACTTAATTATAACCCCTTGGATGAGCTAACTACCTATATGAGACTATAATAATGATTATATAACTTAATTAGGAGTTAGGTAGTCATAGGATGAGTAATCATAACCCTAAGCACAAATAGGATAAAGGGTGTATCATTCTATAAGTAAAAACCATAAATCAACTTATAGTTTCATTAAATTTGGAATTGATGTTTTGGTCCAAAGGTAGTTTATTGAGCTTTATTTTTTATTTTTCACTATCAAATGAATGATAATGTTGTAAACAACCAACATTTATGTTTCATGTTGTATAAGATGTGAGCATGAATGGATTGATACTCTACCAAATTATTGGTTTACAATTCAATTCCCCTATATGTCCAATTTTTTAAGGTGTGGATTCATTCCAATGAGCTTGGAGTGCATTCTGTATAGCTTAGAGTTGTTGGCTAGCTTACATGGATCATTGATTTGTGAGCTCCTAGAACCCACAAGAAGTTGGGGCAAAATAAGGCCCTATACGAACTTGACAATGTTGAGACCATTAAAGAATAGATATTTTTATTTCAGTTTATTTTTAAAAAATATTTGCATTAAATCTATTTTTAAAAGAAATAGCTTAGAAATTTTATTATTTTCATACGAAAAGTATCAAATAATTAGTTGGACATGTACTATAAATAAACCTGCACACACTTTTTATTCCATAGATTTATATAATTATAATAATGGACTATTTTTTTAATTTTTAATTTTTAATTTCAAAATTAAAATTAATAGCATGTGACTACATATTTCTCACATTTATTTAATATAAAAACTTGTTTTCAAAATATTTTTTCCCCTTTTATTTTTGCATATTCAAATTAGAATATAAGTGTTTTTTTTAGTCTTTTCAAAAATATTTTATTAGGAAATTTTATATGGATACATACATGCATATAGAATCTATAATACTAAATTTTGTATTATTGATGTATTTTTCTTAAGCATTATTTTATTTAAATATTAATTTTAAATTTATTATAAGAAAATTTGATATCTTCTTATTTTATTGTAAATAAATCAATATGTTTGTGGTAGAATTTGTGAGAGAATTTTTGAATCAATGTTTTGCAATATACTTTATAATTCTTCATTAGGATAAGGTATTTTTGTTTTGAATTTTATTAAGTGTGATCAAAATCTTCATTCAAAAATTCTCACATTTTTATGAAAAATATTTTGTTTATATTGATTACAAAATTTCATCAATCTATCGTCTGGTTCACACTTGATCATATGAGTAAGGACTTTAGAACGTGGATCATGTTTTTTGAGTCAAATGATCTTTAGTGTTTATATGCGGGTAAAAGTACAAAGTTGTGTCACAATTTTTAAAGGAAATGACCAACATTGATCCAACTTTTAAACTTGAATCCCTAAAAAGTGACATATAAGTTTTGAATTTTGAAATGATGTAAACTAATAAAATATTTATTTTTTAGTATATTTTATAATTGTCTTTTTTTTTTTTTTAAATAATTATTTGAATATAGTTTTTTATAAATTGACACTATAATTTAGTTGCTAAAAAATGCGGAAAAGTGAAGTTACATGAGATGTCAATCTTCATATAGTAATTTTTTTTTCCATCAATTTTTTTGTGAGGATTTATGGCTTGAAACTTAAGCAAATAACACAAGCTAACATCAGATTTAGGATTTCAAAACATTAAAATATCGCCAAAAACATATCCCAAGGGGGGTCCTAGGTCTAAGTGAAGACCCATTCACCATGTGGTGTGTTGGAACTATAAAAATTGATATTTTCACATGTTGATTTTACTCATAATCCTCCAAGTGAGTCCTACCTTTGATGCATTTCCCTTTCTTTGTGCATATTTTCTCCATATTTTGCCATATTGTCCCTTTGAATCCTTTGGGTCTTGCATTTTCCACCTTTTGGTGCCTATCGACATAGGTCTTATATTGTCTCCCCGACCCATTGAGCATTCTTTGCTTGCATAAGTCTATATTGCCTATCGGCAAGACTTATCATTTGTCACAGCGACTGGATCTTACTTACAGATGGTTGTCGGTGAGACCTTGGTTTTGTTTCAGCGATCGGGATGATACACATATCGACAAAGCTTGGAGTTTTCGGCATTGCATCTTGGCGAATGTTTTTGGGTCTTCCCGACTTATGATTTAATGTTTGTTTTGGCCAGACATGGACTTTGGTGAAGGGTTACAATGACCTCGCATTGTTTCACCGACCGACAATGCAAAGGGATGCTATTTCAGAAAGAGGTTGGGGGTTTCGGTGACATCTCATAGCGAATTCATTATGTCTCACCAACAGGGCTTTAATGATTTCTACATGTGGCTTTCGGCGAGAGTTCTATTTTGTCTTGACGAACATGAACGATCTCGGGTGACTTTCGGCAAAGCGAGGAGTTCTCTACATAACGTCTTGCCGAGGGTTTGAGGTTGTGGCGACATAAAGATCTTTGTCGGCGAAAGAATTTTTATGTTACACTGACATGTGGCTATATGGGGGGCTTTCGGTGTAACTCGGTGATACCTCTATAACGTCTTGCCGAGGGGTAAAGGCTATAGCGATACACATGATAGGCGTTCTTCGGCAAGAGAAGCAAAAGGTTACAGCGACATAACAAAAGGGGTAAAAGGTCTACTTTCGGTATGGCTAATGTTGCTTTGTCATAGTGTCTTAGCGAACTCAGTGTGTCTTACCGATGGGGTTCAGTATGTGGTTCTCGGTGTAGCCCGATGAATTCTGCATGACATCTCACCGATATCATGGGGTTATAACGAAACAGGGGATTACTATATGACTTTGGTATTACCAACAGGTTGCTACAGCGAATATGAAAACAAGATACAAGCAGAACGGTGAATGTTTGAATTGCCTTCGACATAGGTTGCAATATGTCCCACCGACTGCTCACTAGTGAAAACAGAATTTTAGAATGCTGAGGCCGACATGAATCTATTTAAATTGCCATTGCAGGCCGACATATTTGGAGCCTAATTTTCATGCTGAGGCCGACATGATGTTTTATTTTGATATTTTTCTCAGGCTGGTGTGTATATAAGCATGATGTAGTTGTTAATTGACACCACCAGAGATCAAATTTTTTGATACACTGCAAGTAGATACATTGGAATAAAATTATCAGACCAGAGGCTATTGTTGCATGATTTTCACAATGGAGGTATTTATGAGATTCAGTTGATGTTGCTACATTTTTCTAGTGTTAGTTATCCGTTGAATTAAATGAAAAATATTACTAAGTTGTCTCCATGATTTATTTTTCTGGTTATTTAAGTTGACATAACAAGTTTATGTTCAGTTTATCAATACACATTTGCTGTATTCGTGTGATTAATCAATTGATTCTTTCAAATAAAGATTAAATCCTTTTATTGATCATAGTAATCAGAGAGATTTCATTCTGGAACATTAAAGTAGAACTTAGTAGTCACAATATTGCATGTTTATACAAGTTATGAATAGATCATGTGCCAGATAATCTGTATCTCATCCAAAGAGTGCTGTTCATCTCGATCTCATTTGACTCCGCCTACCCAACAAGGCACTAGTCTCTGCATTTCACTATTTGAATCCATTTCAATTTCTTTATATCTATTAATTAAGCATCCTAGGATTTAGATCAGTTGGTAGCTATTAAGTTTGCTTTCATTTTGTTCACTGTCATCTGCCATTGTGGACAAAGCAATTCAGAGGGATAATCATAAGATAAGCCTGCTCAATTCAAAAGGTACACCCACCTGGGTTTAGCAGCACCTAAAGAGTAGAAGGTTGAGTTCTCTTGACCTTGTTCTGTTGCCCTAAAACATATCAAGAGATTGGCAGCCTCTTGAGGCATTCAGCCTGCGTTTTTGAGAGCTAACAAATTGGCGACTCTACTGGGGAACAATCAAAATCGAGGCCTTAATCATAGAGTCAGAAATCTTGAATAGACTCCGTTGGGAACAAGAAAAATTGAATATTTTTCTCATTTTGATTAAAGTGAGTGGCGACTCTGACATAATTTTTGCAGCTATTCATCATGAATGGAAGAAGATCTCAGTACAGGGGAGGTCATACTGGAGCTCCTGCTGGCAGCAGTAAGTGGACACATAAGGGTGAAAGAGCTGATAAGGGAAAAGGAATAAATGAAGATATGTGCATGATAGATAAGGATAAAACATTTAGTGCACATCTTGAGACTTATGATCATTATGACACATGGAGAGATAATTCAGGTACAGATCCCTATACCCCTGAAGAGCAATTAAATCCATTCTACAATCCTCAGGAAATGACTGAGCTTGAAGCTAAGAAGTAGGATGATTTTGAAGCTAGATTCGAGCCTGAACGACTAAGAGTTCAGCATGAATATGATTAGAAGATGAAGAGTAGCGAAAATATCATTGCTGATCATGAGCTTCCAGATGAAGCAAAAGCACTGTTGGAATAGAAAGACAAGAGAATAAGGGAGCTAGAGGCTAAATTGCAGAAATCCCAAATTATTGATCAAATAGCTGGTGGTTCAAAATATGTTCCACCTCACAAGCAAGGTGATCATGGTGCAGGGTCCTCCAATCAAAAAAATTCTCTTCACCATCAGATAGGGAATCACTATAGGTAGCCAAATCAGCCACCTCATATTCCCGAATAGCATGCGAATATGCATCCCCCTCCTGGTCAGCAACACATCCCTCAACATAATGCACATCCTTTACATCAGTATCAGTATCCACCTATCCCTCCCCCTCACCAATACGCAATGATGGTCAAGCAGTTTGATTTGGTAGGTCTCAATCCATGCCCTTACCCTATGGATAGTAGCTAGAGAGGTATGATTCCCAAGTTTACAGGGAGTAATGCGATCATTGCTGAAGAGCATCTAAGGAATTTCAATGTGGCCATTCAAGACATAGGTATGTCATATGAAGATTTGCACATGAGGATGTTTATGATGTCACTTATTGAAGATGCTAGGGATTGGTTTAACAGCTTGCCAGCATATTCAATTAATTCTCTCCAAGCATTTCAAGACAAGTTCTTAGAACAATATGGGAATAAAAATGCTCCAGATGCAGCTCTTCATGAATTGGTAAAGATTCAAAAAAATTAGAATGATTCAATTTATGATTTCAACCGCAAATTCAACAAGTTGCATACTAAAGTCCCACCTGAATTAAGGTTGTCAAACTCTGATGCATTGAGTATTTATTTAAGTGCATTTGATCCCAAAACAGGGTACGAATTGAGAAATAGATTTCCAAGAGACTTGGCTGAAGCACATAAAGTTGCATTGATAGTTGAAAATAACAGGAAGGCTGCTGGTGTAACTAATAAAAGAGACAACCCGAGGCCTCCCCAGCAAAATAATTATCTGTACAGACAAGAGAACACATACATAAATGAAAACAGAAATGAAAGGCCAAGGCTGCATAATATGCCTTACAATACAAACTGGAAATATGGGAAACCTATGGCAACTAGGCCCAGAAATAAAGAAACTCCAGATCCATTGAGCAAGAAAGGGACTTATATGGTGAGTAATAGTTACTTTTGTGAAGTTTACAATAAGCCACATTCTCCAGATTATTGTGTTGTAGCTCAGAAGATGCAAGAGGAGGGAATGTTGATAGAAAACAATGGAGAAGACCACAAGGTATATTTGACTTCAAATATTCTTCACCATGCTAAGGAAAGAAACTCATCTTTAGAGGAAGAAGGTTATGAATATGATGTTTCAAATCAGAAATATAATGTTCATATGGCTGAACAACAAATATTTTATGATTCTGATGAAGATTAAACAAAGCCACATTCTATTGAGGCGCCTGATTAGTGTAGTATTAGAAGACTAACTAAAGATGAAATTGAAAGGATTACTATTGCTGCGGTTGAGAAAGCTAGAAGTCAATACTGGTTGAGAAATAGGAAAGTAGATGAGCAAGATGGGGTTCCTGGGGGAATTTTTATAAAAGACCAAAAGACAACACAAGAAACTATAAGGAAGCCAGAAAACAAGTAGCATGATAAAATTGAAAAGAAGTCTGACCAAGAACATAAAGTTGTAGAATTACACAAGGAACTACAAAGGTCTGATCAACCTAGTAAAACAGAAAAAGAGGAAAGCAAAGGAGAAGCACTAGAACAGAGGAAGACTATCAAGATGGAGGGTTTTTCTTTTGATTTCACCTAGGCATTATCCCTAGTAAAAATTTCCGTTCCATTACTTGAATTGATGAAAATTAAGGAGTACAGAGATAGTGTTGTTAAATTGATTACAAATGGGAATGAAAAGCATATGAATTCTAAAGAAGTCAATAGGCAGGAGAAGATAAATAATTCAGAGGTCTGTCTAGGTGATGTTTTAACAAACTCTCCACAAGTGGATCCCTTCTTTACCACATTGCTAATAAATAATAAGTTGCTGAGGAATTGTATGATAGATTCTGGTGCTGCTATAAACATTATGCCAGTAGGAGTAATGAAACAACTTGGCATGTGGGTTGATACATGTGAAGGGAAGTGTTATACTATGGATAATCGAACAGTTCCTGTAGTTGGTATTATAAAAGATGTTGAGGTCAAATTGGCTACATATCCGCAGGCAACATATAATATAGACATAACATTTATTGATACTCCTCAATTCGGGATGCTTTTGTCAAGACAGTGGACTATAGCTGTAGGTGGGAATGTTCAATTTGATTTATCTTATGCTACTATACCAGTGAATGGTTAGGAGGTCAAGTTATACAGAGAGCCAAGAATGAACCAACTTGTTGAAAATGTGCCACAGGATCATATCAATTGTTTCTGTGATGTTGACCTGGGGAGTTTTAAGATTGAACCAGCTCAGCCAAAATTAATGAATAGTGACCCAATTGAGAAACATGCTGCACTTGATTGCAATGGTGTCTGGAGGATGTATTTTGATGGAGCCTGCAGCCAAGAAGGTAATGGAGCTAGGATTGTATTTGTTTCACCTAGAGGTATTACTTTTAAATACTCTTTCCTATTAGCATTCAAATGTATAAACAATGTGGCAGAATATGAAGCTTTACTAACAAGTTTGAACATAGCTGTGAAACACAAGATTAAGTTGCTGGCTGTTTTGGGCGATTTTGAGTTGGTTGTTTCACAAGTTAAATCAAAATATGCAGCAAAGAACAAAATATTAAAACAATATAGGAATGCTATATGGGACACAATTGAATTATTTGATGCTTTTTCAATTGAGTGGATTGACAGGACATAAAACATAATGGCTGATTTTTTAGCAAATGTAGCATTGAAAAGAGATGATATCACACTGGCTGGTGTATCATAGATTGAGTTCAAGACGAGGCCTACTGTTCATGATAACATTTACAGCTAGCAAGTTTTCAATGATGATGATGATCTTTTGAAATTTCTTCATTGCGTGGATCAGTATGAAGCTCAGGAGATTGATTTCAATGCTTTTTTCAAAGTAGATGGCAAACAAATTGTGCTTGGCAAGGAGATCTTACAACTCAAAACAAGTAAATTGTCCAAGGGTCTAGTGGCATTGGAAAGGGTATATGATGGAAATGATAGATCTTTAATGAAGCAAATACCAGTCAGAAAGGAAGATGTTGAAGAAATCAACTTGGGGACTGACATAGCACCAAGAAAGGTTTACATTAGAAAGAAGATTAGCCCTGCAATTAGAAGAATGCTGATAGAATTGCTGAGAAAGTACAAACATGTTTTTGCTTGGTCATATGAAGATCTGAAAGCATAAAGGGAAGATTTATTTCAGCATGAAATACCACTGAAGCCAGACACCAAGCCTTTTAGGCAGAAGCAAAGACCAATAAATCCAGTATTGGAGCCTAAGATGCAGGAGGAATTAACTAAGCTCAGGGAGGGAGGAATCATTAAACCAATTAGACATTCAGCCTGGGTTTCAAATCTAGTTCCTGTAAGAAAGAAGAATGGTGACATCAGATTGTGTGTTGACTTTAGAAATCTGAACATGGTGTCTCTTAAAGATAATTATCCTCTACCAAATATGGAAGCCATACTGCATAAAGTGACAGGATGTGAGTTATTGTCTATGATGGATGGATTTTCTGGATACAATCAGGTCAAAGTCAAGGAGTCTGAGCAATACAAGACAACATTCACTACTCCTTGGGGAACATATGTATACATAAGAATGCCATTTGGTCTCACTAATGCTGGAGCAACTTTCCAAAGAGCCATGAATGTTGCATTTGCTGATTTGATTAACATTATCATGGTGGTGTATCAAGATGACTTGACTGCTTACTCAAAGAAGGCTGAAGATCATGTGCAACATCTTGAAAAGGTATTTATCAAAGCTCTTGAATATGGTATTAGTTTAAATCTAAAGAAGTGTCATTTTGCAGTTACAGAAGGTAAACTCTTGGGTCATATTGTTTCAAAAGAAGGAATTAAAATAGATCCCGAGAGAGTTGAAGCTATTGATAAAATCCCTATTCCTAAAACTGTCAAGGCAATACAATCGTTCTTTGGTCAAATTAATTTTGTCAGAAGATTTGTTTCTAATTTTGCTGAGATTGTCAAGCCCATATCTAAAATGTTGAAGAAAGGACAAAAGATTGACTAGATTGTTGAAGCTTTGGATTCTTTTATGTCCATCAAGAGGGCTATCAAAGAGGCTCCTGTGCTTAAGTCTCCAGATTTTGCAAAGCCTTTTCAAATTTTTTCTTTTGCCTCAATGCATACTATTGCTAATGTTATGTTACAAAAAATGATGATGGTTATGAACAACTAGTGTCTTTCTTTAGTAAATCATTACAAGGGTCTGAATTGAAGTATGACATTATGGAAAATCAAGCATTTGCATTGGTAAAAGCTATAAAAGCATTCAGACCATATCTTGTTGGAGCAAGAGTAATTGCTTATGTCCCTCATGTTGCTGTCAAAGATATTTTAACACAATCTGAAGTCACAGGGAAAAGGTGTAGATGGATCAACAAGATTCAAGAGTTTGACATGGAAATACAAATCACTAATCTAGTTAGAGGCCAAGGTTTGGCAAGACTGATGGCGGAAACCAATATTGAAGCAAATCAGACTTGCAATGTTGAAGAAGGGGCTACAATTGCAAGCATTGAGCATACTCCATGGTATACTAATGTTATGCATTATCTTAAATACATGAAGTGTCCAGATGGGCTAAGTGACAACCAAAAGAGAACTTTGAAGTTACATGCATCAAAGTATGTTTTCATTGATGGAGATTTGTTTTGGAAAAATAGAGATGGCATATTATTATTGTGTCTGGATGAATCACAGGCCAAGCATATTCTAAGTGAAATGCATGAAGGAGTTTGTGGGGGTCACTACTCAACAAAGACAACTGCACACAAGATTCTCAGGGCTGGGTATTATTGGCCAATTTTTTTTAATGATTCCTTTACACATGTGAGGAAGTGTGAAGCTTGTCAAAAGTTTTTTGGTAAATTGAAGTATCAAGGTGCTTTTCCACTTCGACCTCTACAAGCGGATGCCCCTTTTCATCAATGGGGGATTGATTTTATTGGAGAGATACAAGAGAGGTCAAGTGGAGGACATAGATGGATACTAGTTGCCACTGATTATTTCACAAAATGGGTGGAGGTGATTCCAACCAAGTAGACTACAAGTAAGGTAGTAATTAATTTCTTGATGGACAACATTATCACCAGATTTGGTGCTCCATTAAAGATAATCACAGACAACTTGATGTGCTTGAGATCGGATGAATTCAAAAGTTTTTGTGCAAGGTATGGCATTACTATTTCTTATGCAACTCCTTATCATCCACAAGCCAATGGTCAAGAAGAATCAAGCAATAAAAGTCTTTTAAAGATTATAAAAAGGATGCTGGAACATAACAAGAGAGCTTGGGATTCAAAGCTAAAACTGGCTGTGTGGGCTGATAGGATCACTGTGAAGAAGGCAATTGGAAAATCACCATTTGAATTAGTGTATGGAGCACAGGCCAGGATGCCTCTGCAGAACTTGTTGCTAGTCTATAAGTTTGTTTTACAAGAGGATTTGGAAGTTCTTGAGCCTATGGAAGACATAATGGAACAACTTGCTGAACTTGATGAAGTAAGAAGAGAGGCCCAAAGTCAAAACATGAAGTTACAGGCACAGATGAAATATCTATTTGATAAGAAGGCAAAGAATAGAAAATTTGAAGAGAATGACTTGGTGTTAATGTGGAATGTAAGGTGTCAGGCGAAAGGAAAGCATGGTAAATTTGAAGCTCTCTGGCTGGGACCATTTGTTGTTGTCAGAAAAGGGGGTGAAGATTCATACTATCTGCAAAACATGGTTGTGTGAAGATCAGGAATTGCCTGTTCATGGGCAATTCTTGAAGCTTTTCTTTTCTTGAGCATCACAGAGGATTAAGGGTTGCCAGTGCATGGACAACTCTTGATGGTCCTCTTTAAAATTATTTTCCATGCACAGTAGTTTAGGTTTGCATTCATTTCCATTTCACTTCCATCTTGCATTCTCTGCATTCATTTCCATTGCCATTCATTCCATTACTACCCTTTGGTTCTTTCTCTATCTGGTTTGCTCTCCCAGAGATTTTGGATCCTTGCATTGATCTTACACTCAATCATCCCCAGACGGAGCCACTGTTGGAACTATAAAAATTGATATTTTCACATGTTGATTTTACTCATAATCCTCCAAGTGAGTCCTACCTTTGATGCATTTCCCTCTCTTCGTGCATATTTTCTCCATATTTTGCCATATTGTCCCTTTGAATCCTTTGGGTCTTGCATTTTCCACCTTTTGGTGCCTATCGACATAGGTCTTATATTGTCTCCCCGACCCATTGAGCATTTTTTGCTTGCATAAGTCTATATTGCCTATCGACAAGACTTATCATTTGTCACAGCGACTGGATCTTACTTACAAGTGGTTGTCAGCGAGACCTTGGTTTTGTTTTGGTGATCAGGATGATACACATATCGACAAAGCTTGGAGTTTTCGGCATTGCATCTTGGTGAATGTTTTTGGGTCTTGCCGACTTATGCTTTAATGTTTGTTTCAGCCAGACATGGACTTCGGTGAAGGGTTACAATGACCTCGCGTTGTTTCACCGACCGACAATGCAAAGGGATGCTATTTCAGCAAGAGTTTGGGGGTTTCAGTGACATCTCATAGCGAATTCAGTATGTCTCACCAACAGGGCTTTAATGATTTCTACATGTGGCTTTCAGCGAGAGTTCTATTTTGTCTTGACGAACACGAATGATCTCGGGTGACTTTTGGCAAAGCGAGGAGTTCTCTACATAACGTATTACCGAGGGTTCGAGGTTATGGCGACATAAAGATCTTTTTCGGTGAAAGAATTTTTATTTTACACCGACATGTGGCTATATGGGGGGCTTTCAGTGTAACTTGGTGATACCTCTATAACGTCTTGCCGAGGGGTAAAGGCTATAGCGATACACACGATAGGCGTTCTTCGGAAAGAGAAGCAAAAGGTCATAGTGACATAACAAAAGGGGTAAAAGGTCTGCTTTCGGTATGGCTAATGTTGCTTCGTTATAGTGTCTTAGCGAACTCAGTGTGTCTTGCCGACGGGGTTCAGTATGTGGTTCTCGGTGTAGCCCGATGAATTCTGCATGACATCTCACCGATATCATGGGGTTATAACGAAACAGGGGATTACTATATGACTTCGGTATTACCAACAGGTTGCTACAATGAATATGAAAATAAGATACAAGCAGAATGATGAATGTTTGAATTGCCTTCGACATAGGTTGCAATATGTCCCGCCGACTGCTCACTGATGAAAACATAATTTTAGAATGCTGAGGCTGACATGAATCTATTTGAATTGCCATTGTAGGCTGACATATTTGGAGCCCGATTTTCATGCTGAGGCTGACATGATGTTTTATTTTGATATTTTTCTCAGGCTGGTGTGTATATAAGCATGATGTAGTTGTTAATTGACACCACCAGAGATCAAATTTTTTGATACACTGCAAGTAGATACATTGGAATAAAATTATCAGACCAGAGGCTATTGTTGCATGATTTTCACAATGGAGGTATTTATGAGATTCAGTTGATGTTGCTGCATTTTTCTGGTGTTAGTTATCTGTTGAATTAAATGAAAAATATTGCTAAGTTGTCTCCATGATTGATTTTTCTGGTTATTTAAGTTGACATAACAAGTTTATGTTCAGTTTATCAATACACATTTGCTGTATTCGTGCGATTAATCAATTGGTTCTTTCAAGTAAAGATTAAATCCTTTTATTGATCACAGTAATAAGAGAGATTTCATTTTGGATCATTAAAGTAGAACTTAGTAGTCACAATATTGCATGTTCATACAAGTTATGAATAGATCATATGCCAGATAATCTTTATCTCATCCAAAGAGTGATGTTCATCTCGATCTCATTTGACTCCGCCTACCCAACAAGGCACTAGTCTTTGCATTTCACTATTTGAATCCATTTCAGTTTCTTTATATCTATTAATTAAGCATCCTAGGATTTAGATTAGGTGGTAGCTATTAAGTTTGATTTCATTTTGTTCACTATCATCTACCATTGTGGACAAAGAAATTTAGAGGGATAATCATAAGATAAGCCTGCTCAATTCAAAAGGTACACCCGCCTGGGTTTAGCAGCACCTAAAGAGTAGAAGGTTGAGTTCTCTTGACCTTTGTATGTTGCCCTAAAACGTATCAAGAGATTGGCAGCCTCTTGAGGCATTCAGCCTGCATTTTTGAGAGCTAACATGGTGAATGGGTTCTAGTTCACTTAGCTAGGACACACTTTAGACAATGTGTAATGTTATGTGAAATAAGGGTCCTAGGACCTAGTGAGGACCCATTTTCTAGGTGGCGAATGGGTCCTAGGTCACTAACCTCGAAAACACCTTCAAAAATTAAGTGTTGTGTAATATCATTTATGAATGTCAGACTTTATCCTTCAATATATGCAATTAATTAGGATTAGATTTGAATTAAAGGGCCAATTAAGGAAAATTAACCTCAATTAATTAATAAATCCCTAAATTAGTGTGAAAGTGCAAAGATACACTTTACAACACCCTAAATAAGGCACCATTAAGTCCATTTAGTTAAAAAGGGTCTTAAAATTAATGTGAATATGTAAAACACATTACAACACTAAATCAAGGCATAATTAAGCTCATTTTAATATTAATTATTCTCGAGTTAAGTGTGAGAAAGGGATACTTTTTTCTACACTACATTTGGTCCCCACTTTAGTGAGAGTATGACCCTGCGTTAAACTCACTAGAGTAGACATTCAAGACACTTATGTATGCAACAATGACAAAGATACACAATCATACAACATCAAAGACCAAGAAGAAAAGGGAGGTGGATCAAGCCTCGATTGTCCAACATGATGTGGAACATATCTCAGTTATTTTTCCAAGAGAAGGGGGAGGATCAAGGCTCAACTATCAACCATGATTTGGAACACATCTTAGCTATTTGTCCAAGAATGTTCACAATTAGAACTCAATGTCCACTATGCAAATGATGTGCGTGCTCACTCTGGGTAGTGGAACCTTAGGCCATCCACTAGGTGAGTATCCAAAAAGGGTGAAAAATGAGAGAATCATATTAGGCTCCCATACCATATCAAAGCTATCCTCCTAACAACTTCAATAAGGCACCACAATGCTAGGCAAGGCTCCACAAGCAAGCAAGGTGTGTTATGCTAGGTGGCCTTTATTAGGGTTGTGTTTGAGCTTCATAAGGTCAACAAGTTGTGTTATTCCAAACATTTATGAAAATTTTGTATATATGTTTTTGTTGAAAAGGATTTCACTTTGTTCATGTAAGGTCTTCTTCTTAGGGATCATTGTGCCTAATGTTTCCAAGAGAGGACAAGTTAAGAGGAAAATTTGTACAACTTAGGGAATGTAGTGTGTCACATCAAGCCACTAAGAGGAAAGTCATATGTTAAGAAATATCGCACTCTTGGAGGACTCAAACCTAATGACACCACCAAGAAAAGGATGCATCACAAGAGAAAATAAAATCGCACCATGAAATATGCAAAACATTGAAAGATATTATTGATGTATGCCCCCACTTTAAAGTGGTTGCTACACCATTGTTGTGAGAAATTTATTTAAAGTAGTCAATTTTTAATCCTAAGACATGACAACTTACATGGAAATCCCTATGCCAAGTCATATGTTTCTAAAATAAATCTACGTCACAAAAAAGGAGGGAGGGGTTGCCCCCAGAAATACATAAGGGATCTATGGATTCGAGGTCTGTATATCTTTGCTACAATATTGTTATAGAGCTCATAAATGTCATCATTCCCCAAATACTCATATAACTGGAAGAATTCCACAAAGAGAGTGAAAACAAAGAAAAATCCTTTTAGGTCAACATGGAAGAGACCTAAATGTCTCGATGCCTTGTGTCATCCCCAAACAGAAAACACAAGACAAGCAAAAAAGGATAAAATGTTTATGACATATAGAAGAATGTAGGTATATATAGAGGAATGCACAAAAAGAGAGATACATCAAACGAAAAAGTGCAGGGGGAGATGACATTACACACATGCAATCACATAAAGAAACATGAAAATCAAAGCAAAGAAAGATACTAGTAAGGCACATGCGAGTCAACCTATAAAAGGTCATCTACATCCCAATCTTGATTAGTATATATAGAAGGTGAGAAACCCGCCAAACAGAAAACATCAAATGCCAAAACTAGGACAAGGCTAACTAACCCCTTGCCCCTAGCACTAAGTGCAAGAAAAGGATGAACCGAGATGGGTAATGAGAATGAGCTCCTTGTGATAAATAGAATGATTTGTAATGAATGTATAACATGTAATAGTGAGAATGCTATGACCCTAAAACTATTACATGGCAAGGAGCAAAGTTCATGCTATGCAATCATTTGATAAAAATCATTATCATCAAAGTAAAAGTTACTCAATATTAATTTTAATGCACAACACTCATCAGTAAGATGCCCAAGAGTTCTATGATTTGCATAATAATTCATGTTTTTCTTAGGTATGCTACTTTTACTAGGAGGTGGCAATTTAATCCAACCCTTTTTAAGGAGTTGCTCCATCTTTCGTTTAATTTCTATTTGAGTATGTAAGAATGGAAATTTTTTGAGTTTCTAAAATTTTTGTTTCTTGATTGATTAACCAACTTATTGAGGTATATTTTGAGGAGGAGGGCCTAAGATGATCTTATCATCCTTATGAGGCATTGGTTTTTCTTTAGGAAGGAGGACACTTATGTCAAGAGGAGGATCTTGATATCCTATTCATTTGGTTTGTTCAATAGGAATTTTCTCTAAAAGTTTGTGAATTTCATGCTCATTAGTTATTTCATATCCTTGGTTGGTTAAAATCTTAAATCCTTGGCCATAAGTCTCTTCTAGGTTGATGGGAGTGTTGGTCACTTTATTAACATAAGATGGATGGTCATGCACTTGATTAGAGGAGCTAGGTTCACTCATTGCTATAAATTTAGACTTATTTTGTGACTCAATTTTAGGATGTAAAAAACCAAACATATCAAGTTGTTTTGGTTGTTTCATGGAAGGATAAAATGATGCATTATTCTAAAAATTGTTAAGGCAATCATTTATGAACTCATACATGCTAGCATCATCTTCTTCAATGATGTCAACTTCAAGAGGACACTCATTAGTAGTTGGGTGAGCATGTGTAGGTTCAATTGCATTAGGATAATTTCCAAAAACACAACTTGAACATCAACCAAGGAGAACAAAGTCTTCCAGACAGTGTTAAAACACTTTCCCATTTTTAGATTTTCAGACTTAAACAAGGTAATTTGTTGATTACACTATGTAACAATCTGAAAATGAAATATTGTAAATGCAATTTTGAAATGACACAATGCACTAAATGTACCAAATTAAGCTAGATCTAATGAAATCGATGAAACTAAAACTCGACAAACTGAAACAAAAATATGAAAGCAACAAACAAAAGCACAAAACTAAAGATTTTAATTTCCAAAAATGCATATTAAGGTTTGATCAGGGATGTATTCTCCCTATGGCGAATGGGTCCTATATAGGTTTTTGAAAGTGATTTTAACATATTTTCAAGTGTTTTCCAGTGGTTTTTAGATTCATTTTGTAACAAGATTCAACTTAAAAAGGTTGGGGGATAAAGTGGAGTAATGGACAATGTGCCTATTTTCCTAGTTTCACTCAATTATGAGGGTTATACTATGTAAATGAGTTACAAAAATAAATCCTAACCCAAATACCAATAAAAAGGAAAGTTTTAAGAAGGTCAAATGTTGTGTACCTATTGCAAAAAGTGCTTTTTCAGACCTCACTAAGGACTCATTTGTCCTATGGTGAATGTTTCCTAGCTAGGGTTCTGGAAAATCAATTTATGGGTTCTATTCCTCAATGTCTGCACTCCCAAATCCTAGTCGAAGACTATCAAAAACCCAGAAATAAATTCTATAGCTCAATTTCTGTGATTTGATAACTTTCTTAGCAACTTTGACAACTTTGACAACTTTTGCAATTTTGCTCTCCAAATGATCTTCAACCTAAAACTTGCAATCACACATTAAGGGTGAAGAAAAAAGGTTTTTTTTAAGGGAATACAGGTTTGCCTTGGTGAAACCCCATATTGGTAATTAAACCTTTAAATGAAACAATGCATAAAGGAATGATGAATGAATAAAATACAATGTCACAACTCACCAAACCTCAATTGAACCTTGGAGTACAAATCAACAATCTAACATGAAGTAGCCTCAACGGATATAGATCTTGATCATGAAGTAGTCTAAGTGAGGACCCATTTTCCATGTGGCACATGGGTCCTAGGTCACTAACCTTCAAAAAATAAGTGCTTAGCTAGGACACACTTCAGACAATATGTAATGTTATGTAAAAAAAGGATCCCAGGACCTAGTGAGGACCCATTCACCAGGTGGAGAATGGGTCCTAGGTCACTAACCTAGGACACACACCTTCAAAAATTAAGTTTTGTGTAATATCATTTATGAATGTCGTACTTTATCCCTCAAAATCTAGACAATTAATTAGGCTTGGATTTGAATTAAAGGGGCCAATTAACACAAATTAACCTCAATTAATTAATAAAGCCCTAGATTAGTGTGAAAGTGTAAAGATACACTTTACAACACCCTAAATAAGGCACCATTAAGTCCATTTAGTTAAAAAGGGTCCTAAACTTAACATGAATATGCAAAACACATTACAACACTAAATCAAGGCATAATTAAGCTCATTTTAATATTAATTATTCCCAACTTAAGTGTGAAAAAAGGGATACTTTTTTCTACACTACAAGTAAAAATAAAAAGGAAAATATAAATAATAATTAAATTATTAAAATATATATTTTTGAAATCTACACTTATGGATCTACAAGAGGGTATTTTTATATCTTAAAAAAGGTGTTATTCACATGAGTAGTTGTTGAAATGCCAATTTATTCAAATAAATATCAGTTTTGATAAATTAGCCTCAAAGTGGTATTATATATGCATTTAGCCAACAATTTTAGTTGGAAAAGTTGTGGATATTTCTAACTTAGCTAGAATGAATCTTACAAGATCATATGCTTGACCAAAATTATTTTTTAGTTATAAATACTTAAATTCACTTGTGTTGATAAGTTGGCTAAAAGTGTAACACAAAATTTTACTTTTACCCATGTTCAACCAATGAGCTCAAAAATATATCCTCAATATAGTCTAGCAAAAGAAAGATACTCAAATACAATCTCTAAGAAAATATCCATGCCAAATTCTTCATTGTTGGAAGCAATTGAATCACACATGCCCTCATAATCATTTTCTTCATTTACAAAAAGGAGTATGCAAGCCTCAACATTATTAGGATCAACAACATAAGGAAGGATATCAAGTGAAAAAACATATTTTGTGTGCTTCAACTTCCTTACTTGCATTCCTAGCATGTTCATGTGTTGTATAAACAGCTAAAGAGTTTATTCATTAAATGAATATCTTGTTTACACATCTTCCTAACTGTCCATATGGTTGCAACAAATAGTAGGGTCATAATCATCATTCTCAAGTTGGATGTCATCATTGATTTCATTAATTATATCATCCATAGATGAGTGATCCAGCTGAAGCTAAGGTGCAAACATTGTCACTTTAATATGTACTACTACCACACAATACACCAAAGCCTTCCTCTACCCACATATAAACACAATCATCACTTGATATTGTGAGTGACTCAGATGTAATTTCTATGTCATTTTTTTCCTCAACAACATGTCCACCACTAACAACCTCTATACTTGAGGATAACATGTTTACAACCATATCCCTTCTCAAACCATTGATGACATCAAGACACCTATAAACATGTTGCATGTCCACTAAATTGAATTGTTCCAGTATTTTACCAAAACCTAGAGTAACATCATAGGCTTCAAGAATCATATCAATGTGTACAAGTGTGTTAGGTCAAAAATTATTTGGGATATTAGAAAGAGTAACAACAAACTTGTGATTGAATTCAATGCTAGAGTCTCCTTACCATTGCATATTTTCTAATTCTTTGACATGAGCAATAGGTTCTAGATGCAAAATAAATTATTCCTCAAACACAATCATAATAATATTACACAATGAAAAATAATGTTCCAAAAAACTCTAATACCAATATTGTGCCTTTCCAAGCAAGGATCTAACAAAAAACCTCATCCCCGTATTTTCATCTTCAAATAAAAAACTTTCTATAAATTTTTAAAATGCCTTGAAATGTGTGTCCCCCTCATGAAGATTGTACCCATCAAATATAGGCATCTAGTTATAAACCTTGAATGTCATGATCCTCATTTGATAACCAACCCAAGATATGTCTAGTTGTTTGTAAAGAGTATCCAGGGGAATGATACATGGATAATTAACACATTTTGTAGTATTAGGAAAGACATTGGATTGTGATGCCTCAATTCATTCTTTGCATTCCATATGTTGTGTTGGATCCTTCTTTCTATGTCAACTACACCACTACCACATCTAGTTGGGATTTCATATCTTCACATAGTATTTTGGATTGTAGGGATGGTTGGGTGAGTTCCTTGGGGTGTTTTGTGTTGTGAGAAGGCAGCTCATATTGTTCATCAACACTATGTGTATCTTGAAAACCTAGATCGGTTACATCATAACCACTAATTTTTCCTCTCCATTCATGGAGTCATTTTGATACATCATAGCAATCATCATCTTCTTCACAATACTGAGAAAAATACTCCTCATAAGGAAGATGTTCCTCTCTACTCAATGAAAGGGAATATGGATTATTGAGGATGGCAAGTTGATCTTCTCCCGACTTCATTTTGACATGAACTTGTTGTTGTTCTTGTTTAAGGTGATACAAAACCTTATTATATTCAACATTCATTGTATAACCTCTCAAGAGGAAAATGATATTGGCCAGTATAATATGTTTGTTCATCTAGATAAATCATGCCAAAATATTGTGCATCATGGTCTTTATCCATGTTCTTCGTATCAAGAATCATATGAATTATTTCAAATTGAGTCTCTTTCTTCTCAACAATTTCCATTTAATTTTATGTTTCCATTCCAAGATGATCTAGCAATTCATCTAGTTCATCATTACAATCATATGATGTTCTAGGAGAAGGGGAGACTGGTAAATAGGATATGCAATACAATATCCAGATACATATCCCTTCTACCAACAATAATAGATCATTTCTTTCTTTATAATCAGATCTACAAATTTTTGTATGCTTTCTAATTATTTTGTTACTTGAATTATCAGAAGTATACAAGTGTTGGTTTCAAAAATTGATAAATGAATCATTTCTACCTATAGAACTAACTTTTGAGATTGAACAGGTAGGTTTGAATGACTTACCATTAATCTGATCTTCCCATGATGGATGTCTTGATATACTAGTTGAAGCTACATTTTCTCCTTACTAGTTCCTACGCTACCTTCTTGTCTCCATAACAAATTCTATTGATTTATTAGCTAATTTTTGGGTTGATTAAAACAAATTTTCCACTCTTCACTTGGAAGAGAACATAATTTCCAACAACTAGAAATTCAAATACTAGACAAGAATATTTCCTTGTTATGAGTTGTAGAGGTCTTCAAAATAAAAACTAGAATATCATCCCTAGCAACAGTGCCAATTTATTAGTGTAATTTGATGGGATGCACAACTTACCCAACATAATTCTACTTGAAAAATTTGGAAAAAAAGTTGCATAGGTGTTTCAAATATGCACCAATCTCACACTTCATCGACTATTGCTAAAGTAACCTCGTACTTGACAACAGTTCCAATTTGTTGGTGATCTAAGTTTTAGGTCCAAATCCCCAAGGTTGGACAATATTATAGGTGTCAAGGGTGTCAAACCTATGAACAATACCCACAAAACCTATGTTCAATTTAGGCAACAAAGGACCAATCATTGAGGTGGGTAAGACCTCCTTCAATTTATGTTCTACAAGACCAATGGGGGTTTCCCTATGGTCTTTTAATAGATATTATCATAGGAACACAAAATTTACCCTAACAAAAACCATACACATTGCATAGTGCACCCCTATTTTGGTGTCACTTTGTGCCTATATATTGATTTAAGATACTCAAGGTTAAGCAACTTATTTAAATAGATGATCTTCCACATAATCATCAATGAATGTGTTTTAAGGTAACCCCTTTGATGTTATGTACATTCAGACATGGTAGTTGGAACATACTAAAAAAATAAAACTAAAAAGGTGTTTAAATTGATGTATTTTGAGTGTGTAGAGGATGATGGGGAGAAAAAGAAAGTAACAAATCAATGCCTTTATCTAGTTGGGAAATAGAGTATTTAAATTAATTGAAACATTTAATAATTGGAACCAAGGTGATATCTTAATCAAGATATCACAAAAGACTATTCCTTTCAAAATGAACAAGAAAGCTAGGCTATAGACATACGTCTAGAAAAACAATTGATAGTTGCAGACTAATAATGAGTCTACTTAGTAATCCTTGAGCATACCCATACATTTCCTTTATTGTTCTAAGAAGATACCTTGCAAAATATTTATGGAAATTTTACAACCATCTTAATCCTATGTCATGAGACAACTAACTCAACAAATATTAAATGACCTAGAAAATAATTATTAAATACCAAAAGGATAAGATAAGATCTAAGTGACAATCAAGACTTCTAGAAATATCCCTAGGACCTAAGTAAACTTAACGTGTAAATAGGACCTATAAGTGAAATAGATAGATAAAACAACTATTTACACCAACAATTTCAATGTATAAAAACTACTAAAGAGACCTCATCTAATGATAATATTTTCTCCTAGATCTCATACTAATTAGGTAGAGGTATGGTAAGTGTAGCTATACATGTTATAGAAAAGGATTGAGTAATATGAGGGATGTGAAAGGAATGAGCATGGACCATAAATATGGGAGGTATGGATTTAGGAATAGGGAATGGTTGGAGGCTCATATATAAACTATGAGAGACTGAGTAATGTATAACACCTAGGGTTCATGAAGGGGGTTGGGAAACATGGCCTATAATTTAACTAGAGTGCATTCATCTTTTGTAGCATCATAAATTGTCACCCTTGAAAATTTCACACCATGTTTTGTTCCCCCTAAATTATCGAGCCTAATTGGGTCCCTAATTTCCTAAGATTACACATTTTATACCCATTCGTACAACTTTCCAAGAAATTTCAAGCATTGAATTGTGTCACCAAAAAATGTATAATTGACATTTTTTATGCTTAGTTGAGTCTCTCTTATGGAATTTGGCTTGATTTTTCCTAGATTTAATGTTGTAATGTGGCCAACATGTTCGCATTAGGTCTTGGACCCTTGTGAATCATTAAGAATTCTAGGATGTCTTGTAAAAGTGTTGTAACCCACTTTCACACTTTTCTAGGACCCTTTCATTATAATTCACCTAAATATCTCCTTTTTATCACTTACCAAGTCTTATTTCAAAGTGTTGTAAATAGTTGTAACAAACTCTCACACTTTTCTAGACTTGTCATCACTAATTCAACCCTTTCTCATGTTTAAATGACCCCTTAATGCACTTTCCAACCATTTTTAAGTGTATTTTTGAGGATATTCTCATTAGACATCATTCAATGCATTTTAATCTCTGAAACCAAGTGAAATTGCCCTAGTGGGACCAAGTTGCCACTTGGGGCGACTTAGTCCCACTAGGCACAAAAATAAAAATAATTTCAATTTCTTGGCAGGATTTTATTCTCTTACCCTTGAGGTTGGCTTGTGATGTGTTATTTTTGGGAATTAATGGAAAATCAAGTATAAATAAGGGTTTTTCTCCTCATTTTTCATCTCCTAATCTCTACAATCTCATAACTCATTAAGCATTCAATCTCTCAAGCATTCAAGCACTCTAAGCATAATCAAGTCATCCATTAGAGCACTTCATTGCATATCTTCAGATTTACACATCAAGGGTTTGGTAAGTTTATGGGATTGCATGTTGTTTATTTATCATTCTCTTCATATTTCATTTCATTGTTTAGGGTTGATTACCAAAGTGGGGTTTGACCAAGGCAAACCCCTATACTCTAACCCTTAACCATTTCCCCCCTCTTTGTGTGTGTGTTTGCAAACTTTGTATGAAATTTTTTCAAATATTTTGGTGTCAAAAAGTGGTCAAAAATCCATCAAAGTCAACATAACCCTAATTGAATCTTGGAGACTCTTTTCAGCCCATTTTCTACAAAATCAGGATCAGACATCTATCAGAAAAGCAAGTGTAGACTGGAAGCTACAAAATCCTGTCCCGAAATTTCAGAAATCCCCAAGTGGACTAAGTATCCATTTGTGGTGAATTAGTCCCACTGCCAAGCCTGATGTTTTTCACATTTCTGAGTACCCATTTGGCAGATTCTCATTCTGATAGATTTTCCTTGAAATTGGACTAAGTCGCCTAGCTTGGCATAAGTGTCCCAGTCAACATTTCCCGTCAACTCTACAGGATTCCAGAGCCTCACTACATCCGACTCCAGATTCCAGGTGCACCTCTCCAATTATGTTCAATTATTTCATCATTTACTTGCATTCTTAGATGTTTTTGCATACATCATTGTGTTTTCTAGCACTTTGCATTTCTTAGGTTTAGCATTAATATATCATTTCATTTTCAGTTTATTGCATTAGTACATCATATTTAGATACATTGCATCCCTTTTACATTAATCTCAAGTGATTGTAGATATTAACATTTTGGCTCCATTTCTCTCCTTTTAGGTGAAAAACCCTAAAAGAGTAGAGAACCTTTGGATACCCAAAATCATTTTTTACATGAATAAATGCATCTAATTACCATTTTTCTCCTCACACTTAATATCCTGGAAGCTAGGGCCAGGACCCATACACCCTTGGGCGTATGGGTCCCCTTACTTAGCCAGGTCCCAATTTTGGACATGTCAGAGTGGCCATCTTAACATTCAAATTTCAAATTTTAAATGTTGGTTATTGAGATTTAATTTTTGGGAAACTGAATAAATGCATATATATACCTAGCATTTTCACCATTTGAGACTAGAAGAAGATTTAATGAGCAAGCATTATTGTCAAGAGCAAGTCAAGAGCACCATTTCATAGCATTATTGTAGTAATTCAATATCAAAGCATCATGTCAAAGTGTATGTAAGTTCATGTTGTATTTTTATCATTGTTTTGTGAAGGATAATCCCTTATGTAGGTCCTTAAAGCATTCTATCAAATCAAGGAAGAAAGATCTAAGACCTTGAGGTGATGTGTATGACTTTAGTCCTTCAAGGAATTCATTGAAGGGTGGTGAGTTGTAGCTGTAGACATCCAAATTTGACCACTCCCATATGGCCAAACCCATCTTCGTTACTCGTCTATTCCATTGATATTAATTAAATGATTTATTTAATTAATATTCCCCCTTTTCCTAAGGTTCCTAAAGTATTTAATTTAATAATTAAATACTTTACCTCTCATCCCTTCCTCTCTAAATTAAATAAATATATCAATTTATTTAATTTAGTCATTTAGCCTTTTTGAATTTAAATCAATTTTAAATTCCCTCTTTTCTCTCTCCTTGTCACATCCTCGACAACCCTCTTCTAATCTAGATTAGTTCAACTAATCCATGATTAGGATGTGCACACCTCTAATCAGGATTAATTTCACATCCTCTATATTTGGCCACTTGTCTCTAATCCTTCATTAATCTTCTTAATCACCTATTTGCACAACCTTAATCTAATCCTCTTGCCATTTTTGGTATGTCCTCCAAGTCAACCTTTCATAAGTGCTTTCTTTTTTAAGCCTTGACCTCTTCCCCATGTGAAATAAAAATTCACATTTATTCCTCCAATGCTTTCCTCTTCCCCATGAAGTTTGTTGGGAAATTCTAAATTCTCTCACAAGTCACATCACTCACATGGGACAAAGACTTCCTATATGAGGACCTTGTCTTATCCTCAAGGTACTTCCAATCATGTGAATTTAAAATTCACATTTATTTCTCCAACCACTTCTCTCTTCCCCATGATGATTCGTGAGGAATTATAAAATTCCTCACTTGTCACCATCCTTCCACATGGGGACAAGAACCTCCTTTTTGAGGAAACCTTCGCCTAATCCGAAGGTACTTGCAAGTACCTCCACCTCACATGTCCTCTCTCCACCTCACATATCCTTTTGCCACCTCCTTTTCCACATGGCAAGATGTAAGGGCTTATAATTTCTCAACTCACCACAACCCTCCATCTTGTCTATGTTGGATAAATCCTAGTCATTTATTTCTCTAGAGACTTTTCCCCTAAAATAGAGGATTTTGTCTCACTTCATTCATATCACATTCAAGCAATTCAACACTCTCAAGTTCAAGCACTTGCATACTTGCATTCAACCTCCATTGTTGCATTTTAAGGCTTCCATTGCATTCACTTTCACTTGCTTATCCAAATACCCACATCTCTCATTGCATTCATCATCTAACCTAGGTCACTTTGCATATCATTTCATCATATTTTCCATTAAGGAGCACAAATCGAATCTTCATCAAAGGGCCAACTAAGAAGATCAACTTAGACAAGGTATATTTATTGTTTCATCTTTATTTGTTTAAGTTCAACTTAAGCTAATCTTGAGGTGGTGTTGTGTGTGTTTCTCTTTGTTGTATTTCTTTGTGTTTTACATCTTTTAAGTTAGGAAATCGCACTACACACATTTCTGGCATGCCCGGTGGGACCCACAAATGGGTCTGGTACTTTCATGTTTTCTGTTGTTTGAATTTTTGTAGGTTTAGGCTACATAGAGGTGACTCCACAACTGACATGGTTGATCTTTCCCTCAACAAAGGTGATTCTGCCCTTCCAAAATTGCCCATCTATGAAACAGGGGCAAATCTGCTCCCTGTTTCCTGAATAGGCGACCTTGCTACTAAGTTGGGAGAACCTGCTTCTGACAAATAGGTGATTCTTCCCTCAAGATAGGTGACCTTTCCCTCAACAGGGGTGATTCTACCCTAGATAGAGGCGACTATGAGGTAAAAATAGTAACTTGAAGTTCATTTCCAGAGTTCATTTCTTGTCATTTTCTTTAGTACTAACCCCCTAACCTATTTTGTCAGTGAATGTGCTTGTTTTTACTAACGTTTGTGCAACCATTTCACGTTTTCCCAAGACTAGAGGTTAAACTACTAACGTATTTGCTACAAGATGAACGGGCCAAGATTATTAGTTAGCTTGTTTGCTTTTCATTTTCATACTAGTTAGACACATAGGTCTAATTAGGGGGAGTCAATATACTTGTGTGTTATGCTTGAAAGTGGGCTATTGATGCATTTAATCCCCTTGTGCCATTTGGAAATCCTGGGTGAAGAGAAATCATAGCTCACTTAGTCCTTTGTGTTACCTAAGAGGCACTAGATCATTCAAGATTTCCCCTTGCACTTTGTGTGAGCCTAGGGACTAGCTGAAAATGTTTAGTGTCTTCTTTTAGTGAGACCTACTTGGAGATTTCATCACCCCAAGGGACGATCCCAACCATGTGTACCAGTGGGGTATATAAAGTGGGGAGAGCTAAAACTGTACCCCAATCTAGTCATGTCGTGTCTAATGAAGCATCGAAGCTAGGGTGATTCCTAGATAAGACACGAAGAGTTGGTCCTAGTCTCAAGTACCTTGTTGGGGCTTCTAACTCATGCCTGTGATGGGATGGTGTTCACGGTTGTGCCTCACATACCGTGCATATATCGAGGACTCCCTAGCTTTCCTTGTTCAGCCTAGTTAGAGGACTGTGTTGGCCATATCCATCTTACTAATCTTAGGATTGTGCTGCTTGAACTATCTTTTTCGTGCAAAACCAGTGCATGTCTTATTAGTCAAGTTAGCCTTTTCCTTTTTCTTGCTATTTGTTGTGTTTTCTATCCTTTTCCATAACCTTTTTTATCCAAGTCCAGGTCTACTGACAAGGGTGACCTTTCCCTCAATAGGGGTGATCTTGCCTCTAACAGGGGCGACCCTGCTATCCATAGGGGCGGCCTTGTCTTCTGTCTGAGTCATTTCACATTCTATTCCTATTAGAATCGCCCATCCTTCACTGAATAGGAAACCCTGCACCTAGGTTGGGTGATTATTCCCCTAAGATATGCGACCCTGACCTCTAGAGGGGCGATTTTTCCCTTTGTTTGAGTCATTTTGTCAATCAAGTAGCCCAACATATTCACCAATTTCAGCAAAAGGGGCAATTTTTTCTCTGGATTGGGAGACTTTGTCTCATACTTGGGGAAATTTTGCACTCTGAACAACCAATCCCATCTTCTATTCAGTCATTCCATTAGTCCATTTCGCCATTTTGAGTGTCCATTTTTTGGTTTTGAAGGTATGTTTTCCCATTCTGAGTGTCCGTTTGCCGGTTTCAATAGCTATTTCCCCATTCCGAGTGTCTATTTTCTAGTTTTGATAGTCTGTTTCCCCATTCCAAGTGTCTGTTCACCCATTTCGATAGTTTGTTTTCCCTTTCTGATACCCTGTTTGCCCATTCTGATAGTTCGTTCGCTCGTTCCAAAGGTTCATTTGCCCATTTAGATAGTTCAATTGACCCTTTTCTGATTTAGACAAGTCTAAAAGCTTAGTTAGCTGACCTTGACCCTAAGTTAGGCGACCTTGAACCCTAGTTAGGTGACCTTGCACCCTAGTTGGGCGACCTTACACCCTAGTTAGGTGACCTTGAACCCTAGTTAGGTGACCTTGCACTATAGTTGGGTGACCTTGGACCCTAGTTGGGTGATCCTGTACTTAAGTTGGGTGACCTTGTATCCCAGTTAGGTGGCCTTTCCCCCAAGTTGGGCGACCTTGTCCCCTTGTTGGGCAATCTTGTCACCTAGTTGGGCAATCTTGCACCTGTTTAGGCGAGTCTAATCTTTTTTAAGAAAGTTAATCTATTGGGATCTTGAAAATCTTGTTTGCCAAACCATTTACACCTTTCGTTTGCTTATAATCCTCACTTTAGTCCATCTGCATTTTCCAAAGGTCATCCATTTAACATCCAAATCATATAGGCACATCCTAAAACATCTCTAGGTTACATATCCGTCATCGTTTTCTCAATCCAAATCCTCTAAACTTTGTTCAAAGTTATCTAAATTGACCTAGGTGTCTGAAATCGATCATCATCCTTCAATATCCACTTAGGATCATCATCCATCCTAAGTCAGTCATCCTCTTCGGCCTAATCAATCCACTTCCATCTCAAGTTGGATTCGGTGCCGTAATCATCTATCTATTTGTAATGCAATCAATCAACACCTTAAGTCACCTAGGATGATTTTTGAACTTGGTTTAGAATCCCTTTCATCATCCAATCTCATCTATGAACTAATCTGATCAATAATTTCATGAATCAATCTTATCCAATCTAATCCAATCCAATCAATCCTCCAATCATCGTTTAGGTCATCTCTGCATTACAACTTAGAGGTTAACCGCATCCTAGTAGCTTTGCACTTTCATGCCCGTTCAGACTCGATCACAAGCCAAGAAGCAAATGGCAGAACAACAAGCCTAAGGTTCCCATTTGAATATCCCTCAAGATCCCAACAATGGTGCAAATATCCCATAAGATCCCAATAATGGTACTTCATCACAGTCCAATACTGACGTCTAAAAAACCTCACCGCCCGGGGACGAGAACATGGTTAATCAACCCGAAGTTACAGTTGACGAATACCTTAGCAATCCTGCTAATGTTTAAATGATAGATTGCCTCTTTAATGAGTGTGGGGATAAGATTTTTTCCACTCTGATCATGAAAGGAGTCAAACCACCACCTAATTTTGATATGTCACAATATATCAGCACCCAGTCTCTTCTTGTGCCTCAAGATCTGTAGACCTTGCAAAATGTTCAAGGAAATCCTTATGTCCTTAAAGGTGCACCTATAGACAATTGGTATCACCTAATTTTGGAAATGCAATGATACATCAAGTCCTAAGTTGTTCTCACCTCCACTCTATAGCCTCTACGGCTCCACCTGATTCTAATGACCCCTATGCTAATGGAATGTCACAAAATATTCCATCTGCTCTACCACTCCCACCTCAGCATCTTGGTCAACCACCCATCAACACTGGGGGCACTCCTGTCCTTGCATTGATGCCACCTCTAGGGCCTACACCCGCTAGCAATCTACCACCACCACCTTAAAGTAACGTCTCAAAATTCCAATAGCCTCCTGTTAATCCTTATCACTCCACTATATTGCAATCACCACTGCAACACACTACTATTCCCTTGCAAGCACCACCACAAGATGCTATTGTTGCTACTATCTCATCTCAATCACCTCATCAACAACCTCCACCCCATCAGCAACCTCTGCAGTAAAATGTCACAATCCCCTAGCAGAGTGTTACAATTCCACAACAAAAGATTCCAATTCCTCAACAACATACTATTGCTCCTATGCAACCCCCACACTAAGTGACGCAAGCTACATCAAAACCTCTGCAACCGCCCCACGGTGCCTCTGCAACAATCCAAAAACAAAATCACATCCCATCTTGTCCATCTTATCAACAACCACCAAACAACAACAACCACCCCAACATATGCACATTCCTACGCAAACACAATGTAACCCCCTAACACAATATATTTACCATTGATCAAGCACATACACTGCTTATGCTGCTACATCCAATCCTAATCCAAATATCCATGTGGCCTCTTAGAATCCACCACGGATCCAACCGCCCCTTTACACTAATCCCCCACCATCACACTTGAATCCCTACCAACAAATGTCTAATCCACAACCACCTCTGTATACTACAAAACAACCCAATGTTGCGTACAATTACCAATCCCATCCATACTACACTCAACAACAACCCTCATACCAACAAGGTGCTTCATCCACGTCCTACTATCAACAACCACCACCATATCAGAAAGGAGCTTCCACATCATTGTATGATCAAGCTTCTATGCAATATCAATAGGGTGCTCCATCCACTTCATATTATCAACATTAGCCACCCTTTCAACAAGTGGCTTCCACCTCTTACTACTAGAATCCATCATTCTCCTATCCGCCTTACGTCAATCGACAAGCACAATCTGCTCACACCAATCAATACCAACAAACACCTCCATATACACCTACACTAGCCTATGATCAAGCTGATTTTGCACCGTCCTTATCATATCAACAATATCCTACATACAATCAGCCTAGTCCATCTAATCCGACTCCCACAATGCCTATCAATAAAGATCTAGAAGAATTCAAAGCTCTGTTGAAGGACTTAAAAGCAAGGACCGACAAACAATCATTCAAGTTTGAGTACATTTTTCCCTATCCATTTGATCCCTATATTTCATTGGTTCCTTTCTCGAAGCATTTCAAAATGCCAAAATTTGATAAATACAAAGGAACAAAAGACCCCAAAGCTCACCTTCAGGAGTTTTATGCCCACTGTCAAGAAGTCATGCATAATCACAATTACCTCATGAGATATTTTCCTAGGAGTTTACAAGGGATATCCCTTGATTGGTTTATGGGTCTTGAGAAGGGATCTATCCAGTCCTTTGCACAAATTTTAGAAGAGTTTGTCTCCCACTTCTTCTTTAATTTGGAGAAGGATATCGATACATTGGATCTCCTAAAGGAAAAGCAGCGTGAGGGAGAAACCTTTGTGAGCTATCTTCAAAGATGGTGAGCTTTAGCCAGTCGTATGAAATATCCTCTAAGAGAAAAAGCCATGGTCACCCTGTTCATCAAAAACTCCCATCCAGATATGGCCCACAATTTCAAACTTCATTGTGTCACGACTTTTGCGCAAATAGTGGAGAAAGGTCCTATCCTTGAGAGGGCACTTATCACCAAAGGGTTAGTTAAATTTTTTAACTCTGATAAAGAGAAGTCACTCGGGGATAAGGCTCATTATTGGAACACAAATAAAAACACTGTCAATCATGGTGTCACTGACACCAAACACGTCCAAGTAGCCAATGCTTCCTAGAAGTTGCAATATTTGCCTCCATAGTAGTCAAATCCTCATGCTATATCAGTGCGATAGGGGGAACCCTGTCCTACCCAACAATCCAATCATAATAACCAAGGGAATAGTAAATTTCAATTCACTCAACTAGGAGAACCCTTGAGTGCCATGTTCAATAAGCTCCTTAAGGCTAATTACCTTATCACATTTCTTGTGACCAAGCCTATTGACCAATCCAAGCTCAAACTAGCCTGGTACAAAGAAAATGAGTATTTTGAATTCCATAAGATTAAAGGGCATACATTGAATAAGTGCTAAGGCCTAAAAACGTATGTCCACGATCTCATAGATCTGGGTGATATACATGTGGATGCTAATACAACACCCTCGTCCAATGCTTAATTCCAAATATATCAGAATACTTTCCCTAAACATAATCAAGTTCTTGTTCTAAAAACAAGGACAGAAAACTGAGAGGGGGGTGAATCAGTTGTCACATAAATTTAAACTTTTTCTCACATAACTTATCGTTAATCTCAAATTTGATGAATGAACAATTAACCATAAGCAATTAACACATCAGAGAGATAAAGAACACCAATATTTTTTTACGTCGAAACCCTATTAGGGGAAAAACCATGGTGGATGTTAGTCCACAAGATTATACCCTACTAAAAGTATAATGAAGAACAATAAGAGGAATGCACATGCATTTAGGCACACTACCTAGAGCTCACTGCTCAATTACAAAAGGGGCTCACTACCCAACAAAGTTGGATTAAAAACCTGGAGGGTATGTACTGAGAAAATAGCTTCTGGTCAAGCTTGATTACAGTTCCAATTAAGCTCAACACTTCTTCACACTTCACACAATCTTCTTCACACTCTTCTCAATAATGATATTCACACATGTGCACATAGGAGCACATGAAGCAACATCATCATCAATGAACTAATCGCCCTTATATATCCACAACATGAGATTCCATCACAACTTCATCAGCTAAGAAAAATAAAATGTATTTGCAATGTTGGCCCAGATTAACAACTAGATTTTAATACGAACCCACCAAGGTCGGCCACAACATAGTGGAGACCAAAATTAATATCTCCAACACAAAAATACTTTAATTAATTTTTCCTTGAACATCTATGAAACACTATCATCAACATGTTGGCCAAGAACATGAAAAATGAACATGCGTAAAAAGATCTTCAATCACAAGCACACGAATCAATGTGGATGTACCACATAGATAGAGAATGAACTAGAGACATATGAGAACACCAAGAAATAATAGAGAAGGATCCACAACAACGGAGATAACCAGAATCGCACAATCTTCATTCAGGAACACTAATAGAGACCAGCAAAATACAGTCATACTATAACTCACATAAAACTTCACATAGACCTCTAAAAATTTTGGTAGATTATCTAAACATAATCAACAATAAACCCTTTAATCCACATCAACTAATCTTTTATGTAGAAAAAAAATTCCTTTATGACCTATGCAATTCCACTAGGAACCTAAAACACTTTCTCTTATAATTTTCTCAATATCCTCGACGTATACAACAATAGATACACAAAATGCTAATAGTGTTGATATCAATGACAACCACATATCAGAAACACATCCACAACATACAACAATCTCCAACAATATCCCCCTTTCGCATTGATGGCAGCACATGATGTGAAAAATACCATCAACCCAGCACACTAACTTCTTCTGCACCTCATTTCTGAAAAGATTTGACATGTTCTTCTCCCCCTAAGATATTTTTCACATTACTCTTCTCCCCCTTTGACATCAATGGCAAAGGTAACCATGACCTTTCCATACACACGCTTTGAACAACATATATGCACATCTGACTACTCCCCCTAAGTAGCAACCACAAAAACATCAATCTAGATCATAATATTGCAATGAGGCTCACAGATTGATGCAAGTAAATGCATCATTTAGTTCTTCTTAGGAGGGGTAATTAACCCTAGCATTCCCCTGAGATACTCAAAAGTATCCTTTGGAAATGGCTTAGAAAATATATTTAGAACTTGTTCTTTGGTAGGCGCATACTCCAATCTGACTTTTTTCTCATTCACTTTCTCCCTCAAGAAATGAAACTTGATTGATATATGTTTAGTCTTAGAGCGTAACACTTGCGGTTGAGTTGTCACAGTATATGGCAATAGGCTCTGCATATATTACTCTGATATCTCTCAACATTTGTTTCATCCATATCACTTGAGTACAATTATTGGCAACAACAATATATTATGCTTTAGTAGTCGATACAAAAATTGAGTTTTGCTTTTTACTTAACCAGGATACTAGCTTCTTCCCTAAGAAGAAAGCACCACCACTAGTACTTTTTTTGTCATCCACATCACCAAACCAATCAACATCAGTGTATGCGCACAAAGTGAGATCATCATCCTTAGGATACCAAAGTCCAAAGTCAACTGTTCCTTTTAAATATCTAAAGATTCTTTTAACAACAATCACATGTTATTCTTTTGGATTAGCTTGAAATCTAACGACCATACATACAACATTCATAATATCCGGTCTAGTCTGAGTCAAGTAGAGAAATCCACCGATCATTGACCTATATCTGGTTTGATTTGTCTTAGGAGAGTCATCATTTTGAGTCAACTTACATCTAGTTATCATGGGAGTACCAATAGGTTTGGAGTCTTCTATTCCAAATTTCTTCAATAGTTCTCTCACATATTTGGATTGAGATATAAAAATCCCTTGGTCCAACTATGTAATTTGCAATCCTAGAAAGAACTTCATTTCACCAATCATGCTCATCTTAAATTCACTCTTCATCTCATCAACAAACTTCATGCACAGATTATCATCTCCACTAAAAATGATGTCATCAACAAAGAATTCTATGATTAACTCCTTATCATGATCTAATTTGAAGTATAAGTTACTATCGATAGTACCTTTAGTGAATCCAAGCTTTAGTAGATATTTGTCCAATCTGGTGTACCGGGCTCTAGGGTCTTGATTGAGTCCATACAAAGCTTTCTTCAATCTGCAAACCATGTCTTCCCTATCTATTAGCTGAAATCCATCCAGCTGTTCAATGTACACTTCTTCTTCTAGTTCCCCATTCAGAAATGCAGACTTTACATCCATTTGATAAACTTTATAGTTCTTATAAGCAACATAAGCAAGAAACAATCTTACTGCTTCAATTCTAGCAATAGGGGAAAAGGTTTCTTCAAAATCAATACCTTCCATTTGAGAGTAGCCTTTACATACCAGTCTTTCCTTATTCCGGACCACTTCACCTTCCTCATTCAACTTTTTTATGAATACCCACTTAGTACCAATCACATTCTTGTCTTTGGGCCTAGGAACCGATGTCCATGTGTCATTCTTTTCAATCTATGTTAGTTCTTTCATGGCTTCCATCTAGTGTTCATCTTGATAGGCTTCAGTGACACTCTTAGGTTCAATCTTGGAAATTAGACAATATTCTTTTGCAATTTTTCTTCGAGTTTGCACTCCTTTACTCTTATCTCCTATGATTTGACTTTTAGAGTGATTCAAATTTACATACCTTGGAGTCTTGGGACTTTCTTGGACTTCTGTGTCTTTTGAACTTTCTTCTACACTTGCACTTGTTTGTGCTTCCTGACTAACTTGATTTGATGGAACAACTTGTGGTTGCTTCACCGAAACATGTGGAATAATCTGAAGTAGATTTGGTGTTTGAGTGTTCTTCCCTTGATTTTTGTTGTCTTCATTTGAATCATAGTTGCATCATCTGGATGATTTGACAGAGTCCTCATCAACTCTGACATTTGCACTCTCAACAAAATTTCTCAGTCTTTTGTTATAGCATCGGTATGCCTTGCTCTTTGTGGAGTAACCTAGGAAGATCCCTTCATCACTTCTAGCATCAAAATTTCCTATATCATCATCTCTCTTGATATAAAATTTGCTTCCAAAGATCTTGAAATACTTAACAGTAGGCTTGTAACCGAACCATAATTCATAAGGGGTCTTACCAGAATTACCATTCACATTTACCCGATTCAAAGTATATACAACAGTGCTTACCGCTTCACTCCAGTACATCTGAGACACCTTCCCTTGCATCATCATTGTTTTGGAAGCATCCATAATTGTTCTATTCTTTCTTTCTGCAAGTCCATTCTATGGAGGGGTTTGAGGAACATATAATTGTCTTTTAATTCCATGTTCTTCACAATAAGAATTGAACTCTTTTGAAATGAATTCACCACCTCTGTCAGATCTCAGGCATTTGATTTTCAAGCCTTTTTCATTTTTTCCATGGCCTTGAAACTTTTGAACTTGACCAATGCTTCACACTTTTCTCTTAAGAAGGAAACCCAAATCATTCTAGAGTAATCATCAATGATCAGCATAAAATACCTTTCTCCATGAATACTTCTAACTCTAGAGGGACCATAAAGATTAGTATGTAGCAATTTCGACACATTATTTGAACGAAATTATTTGCTCCGGAAGGAGAATCTAATTTGTTTACCCATCTGACATTCTTGGTAGATTACATTAGCAAGCTTCACTAACCTAGGAAGATCTCTTACTGCTTGAGTAGAATTTATCTTGATAATGTTGTCAAAGTTTACATCACACAACCTCCTATGCCACAACCAACTTTCATCTACTTGAGAAATTAAACAACTTCCATTAGTAGTATTCAAGTGAAAAATATTACCTTTATTTTTCACACCAGTAGCAATCATGTTTCTGGAACTCCCACGAATCTTGCATTTTCTATTCTTGAACTATAGATCATATCCCTTTTGTACCATCTGTCCAACACTTAACAAGTTATGCTTTAGGCCTTCAAGATAGAGAACATCATCAGTGTTTTCCTTACCACCAAGGCTAATAGAACCTCTTCCATGAATCACACAAGCATTGTTATCTCCAAATATTACAACCCCACTGTCATACTTCTCTAGACTCACAAACTTGCTTTTATCACCGGTCATATGATGTGAGCATCCACTATCAATGACCCACTCATCTTTCTCCTCAACTTGGGCTGAAAAAGATTTCTTATCTTCAGTAGATTTAGTAGGCACAGGTTTATTTTCAATGGTAACAATGAAATCCCATTCATCTTCATTTCCATCATCTTTATCAGACTCATCATCAGTTACTGCTTCTTCAGCAAAGTAGCATCTCTTTTGGAATATAGGTTTTCATGGCTTAGATCTAGGAACTCTTTCGAGACATCTTGATGCAAAATGACCTATATTATGACATGAAAAAAATTTAATATGAAATACATCTTCATACTTACCTTTTCCTCTTCCTTCTTGCTTTGTAATAAGTTCTTCCAATTCTTGTACTTCTCTTTCTTTGTCTTCGAGTTGTTTCAGTTCTTCATCATATTTAGATATCTTTCTAGAGCTCTCTCCTAGACTGTATCTTTTCCTTTAACTTCTAGATATAGTAGCTTTGAATGCAGATTCAGTTTTTGTTGTAGATTCACCAAATTCATTTATTTTAAAAGCAACAAGCTTCCCTATTAGTGTATCTCTTGTCATCTTTTTTACAAACATAAATTATTCAATAGCATGAACCTTTATTTTGTAAGGAGGAAAGGATCTGAGTATCTTAGCCACAATTTCATCCTCACTCATCGAACCATCGACACATTTAATACCTAGCACTATTTCATTTAATCTCTACATAAAAGAAGTAATATTTTCATCTTCACCCATCTTCAGATTCTCATACTTTCCTTTCAAGCTTTGTAGCTTACCCATCTTCACCTATGTATCTCCTTCATACAAAGTTTCCAACTTTTTCCAGATCTCATGAGCTGTCTGCAGACCTATCCCATTAGCCATCTCTAAATCTGTTAGAGTGCTTACCAATGCTTCCATAGCTCTAGTATTACTTTCAGCATCTTTGATCTCATCAATAGAGGAGGGACCATTCTAAGGAATAGTATATTGATCTCTTGTAATCTTCCAATAAGCATCACTGATGCACTGCAGATGAAATTGCATACTGAATTTCCACAGTGAGTAGTTGGTGTTGTCAAATATAGGACTATCCTTCTTGAATGTTTCCATCCTGGATCACCTCAAGCTATTAGACTACTTTAGAGGAACTAGCTCTTATACCAATTGTTGGAAAAACAAGGACATGACAACTGAGAGGGGGGTAAATCAGTTGTCATAGAAATTTGAAATTTTTCTAACTTAATTTATCCTTAATCTTAGATTTGATGAATGAACAATTAACCATAAGCAATTAACACATCAGAGAGACAAAGAACACCAAGATTTTTTTACGTGAAAATCCTATTAGGGGAAAAACCACGGTGGATGTTAGTCCACAAGATTATATCCTAATAAAATTATATTGAAGAACAATAAGAGGAATGCACATGCATTCATGCACACTACTCAATTACAAAAGGGGCTCATTGCCCAACAAAGTTGGATTAAAAATCTAGAGGGTATGAATTAAGAAAATAGCTTCTGCTCAAGCTTGATTACAGTTCCAATTAAGCTCAACACTTCTTCGCACTCTGCTTAGTAATGATATTCACACATACGCACATAGGAGCACATGAAGCAACATCATCAAAAATGAACTAATCACCCTTATATATCCACTACATGAGATTCCATCACAACTTGGTTGGCCAAGAAAAATAAAATATATTTGCAATGTCGGCCCAGATTAACAACTAGATTTTAATGTGAACCCACCAAGGTCAGCCACAACATAGTGGAGACCAAAATTAATATCTCCAACACAAATTTTTTTTAATTAATTTCGCCTTGAACATCTGTGACACACTATCATCAACATGTTGGCCAAGAACATGAAAAATGAACATGCGCAAGAAGATCTTCAATCATGAGCACACAAATCAATGTGGAAGTACCACAAATATAGAGAATGAACTAGAGACATCTGGGAACTAACAAGAAATAATAGAGAAGAATCTGCAACAACTGAGATAACCAAAATCACATAATCTTCATTTAGGAACACTAACAGAGACCAGTAAAACACTGTCAGACCATAACTCACATAGAACTTCACGCAAACCTCTGAAACTTCTAGTAGATGATCTAGACATACTCAACAATAAACCCTTTAATCCACATCAGCTAATCTTTTATGTACAGAACAAAACACTTTTATGACCTGCGGAGTTCCACTAGGAACCTGTAATACTTTCTCTTGTAATTTTCTCAATATCCTTGACATATACAACGATAGATACACCAAATGCTAATAGTGTTGACATCAATAACAACCACATATCAAAAACACATCCACAACATCCAAAAATATTGAATAGGTCCTAGCACATCAAACTCAAACCTAGGGCCTTGCAACAATAATGATCAGAATAATAACACCAATAACATTAGTTACAAAAATGTGGCATTTAATTATGAAGGAATCATCATGCACATCAAGCAAGTAGAGCCACATGTATCCATGATACATGTAAAAGGAAAGGACCCACAATGTGTTTTTTCCACCTGCCGCACCTGTATCACAGTCCTTGGAGCCTCCACATCCACCCAACCGTTGCCTGTGAGTTCTCAATACAACATTCTTGATCATCTAGGAAAGACTTCGACACATATATCCATCCTGGATTTACTCAAGTATTCTCCCCTACAACAAGAAATCTTAAATAAGGCCTTACAAGACACCCAAGTTCCCAATGAAATGGACCCTACACAATTTCAAGCATTGGTAGGACACCTCTCAGCAACCTATCAACTAGGTTTTAGCCAAAATGACATGCCCTACATCAACTCAAACCATAATCATCCACTCCATCTAGAGGTCCTTGTAAACCATCATAAAGTAAATAGGATCTTGGTCGATAATGGCTCTGCCCTAAACCTTTGCACATTAAAATTCATAAAATAGGTGGGATACACCCATGCTGACTTAAATAATCAAGTCATCACTATCAAGGTGTATGATAATGTAGAGCATGATTCTGAAGGGACAATATGTCTTCCAATCCAGGTTGGGCCAATTGTGCAATACACTATAGGTCATGTCCTTGATCTGAAACTACCCTATAACCTCCTCCTCGATCGTCCATAGATTCATGCCATGCAAGCCGTTCCATCCACATACCATTGATGTCTAAAATTCCCATTCAATGGGGTAGAAGTTACCATACATGCTAATCCTCAACCATTTGAATATTGTTGTGCATTAGAAGCCTCTTTCCCCCACTCTCATTATTGTCTTGGCATGGAATTGGGACCACTGCAGACATCATCATCCCACTCATCTACCAACACATTAGCCACCACTTCATCCACTGTATCATCTACACCTAATTACACCCTTACCAAATTCCAAATCATTAACAAAGGATGTGGTGAATATGAAATGCACATAGCTTTGAATGTGGCAACTATGACACCCTCACCACACACATGCGACCAACCTTCTCAGTTAGTACCAAAAGAAGAAGAGAAGAAGATCACCCTAAGCTACAAGAATGTGGGATCTAGTACCTTCCACTCTGCTGGGTTAAGGAAAGACACACCAAAAGATGACATTAGCTAGTGGGTATATCGTGAGGAACCTGAACCCTCTCCCCCTTTGAAAGAATATTTCCAAGAGGTCTATCCTTGGCCTTCTAAGTTTGTAGAGAAACACAATTATCAAGGGGAGTCCTTGGTGTAGAAAAAGGATGATGACAATCGATAGACACTTGTGTGCGACAAAGAAACTTGGGATTGGGATATGATACCAAGAAAAAGGGTCCTATGGAATCATCTAGTGCCTCTAACAATGTTAGTGAGAGCAACAGTCTCCTTGAAGACATACTAGACTTGGAGGAATCCCTCAAACAAGTGTACGATGATATAGATCACACTAAAATTTCTTCCATGTTCGAATGCTTATCCATTTGCACCATTAGCTTATCCCTTAAACATCCTGAACTCATAGACTATGACCTACATGGTAGCACACTTATCAACACCTTTCCCTTAGTGGATCAGTGCATACATCTTATGCAATTGGGGGAAGATGAATGCCTTAATTGCAAAACTAAAAAAAAGAAAAATTGAAAAGGGTCACCTACTGAAAACCTCCCTGAGGCACTTTGTGACTCTGAAAAAGTAAAAATAAAGGGTGTATCTGATAGCGAAAACCATCTGATAGCACTAGAAGAAGGGTATGTTCATCTTCCCCTTGTAGGAACTCAACTATCTAGACGATCATCCATCCTGATCGAGGAAATATAAGAAATAAATTTGGGAACTGAAGAGGATCCTAAAATCACATATATAGCCAAAGCACTATCAGAGGATGAATATTCTACCATCAATGAGCTTCTCAAAGAAGGCATCATCAATTTCACATGGACATATTCAGACATGCTAGGTATTGATCCCGCTTTAGTAGTACATCATCTGGATGTACATCCTGATGCCAACCTTGTCAAGCAAAAGGTCCAAAAAATGCACCCCCAAGAGGCTTTAGTAGTCAAGAAAGAGTTGGAGAAGCTATTAGAAGTTGGATTCATCATACCCATTGACTATTCTAACTAGATCTCCAACATAGTGCTAGTCGCCAAACCAAACAGAGATATCAAGATCTGCACAGATTTTCAGGACCTCAACAAAGCTTGTCCCAAGATGATTTCCCTTTGTCGAACATTGACATGTTAGTAGAATTAACTGTGGGAAAATAGATTCTTTCCCTCATGGATGGCTTCTTCAGATATAATTATATCAGAATTGCACCTAAAGACCAGCATAAAACAACTTTCACCACACAGTGGGGCACATTTTGTTATGATGTTATGCCTTTTGGCCTTAAGAACGTGGGGGCCACTTACCAACTAGCCATGACCGTTATCTTCCATGATCTCATTCATATAATAATGGAAGATTATGTTGATGACCTGTTAGGGAAATCAAGAACAAGGGAAGAGCACCCAACAATCCTTAAGAAAATCTTTGAGCATCTAGAGAATTATAAGCTACAGCTAAATCGAAAGAAGTGTGTCTTTGGAGTCACATCAGGAAAACTACTGGGTTTTATTGTCTCTTGAAGAGGCATAGAAGTTGATCCAGCAAAAGTAAAGGAAATCATGGATATGCCTCTGCCACACAATCTCAAATAGTTAAGAAGTCTTGAAGGTAAGTTGCAATCCATTCGACGGTTCATAGTTCAATTAGTTGAAAAATTCTAGTCATTCACTCATCTCCTGAAGAAGGATATTGCCTTTAAATGGAATCAATAGTGTCAACTTGACTTTGACAAGATCAAAGAATATTTGGCTCACCCACCCATTCTTATGCCACCAATTCCTGGTAAACCACTCCTGTTGTATATTTTTTCTACTTCAGTCGCACTAGGGGCATTGTTAGCATAGCATGATGAATCATCAAAGGAAAGATCAATCTATTACATTAGTCAGACCTTAGTGGGTTATGAGCTCAATTATTCTCCAATGGAAAAAGCTTGCCTAGTTGTGGTCTTCAATTCACAAAAACTCTAACACTACATGCTCAATCACCCAGTGAAGCTCATCTCCAAGGTCGATCCAGTCAAATATTTGTTATCTAGGACAACCCTGACTGGACGCATGGCTAAGTGGGTCATGCTGTTAAGTGAGTTTCATATAGAATATGTGGATTGAAAAGATATTAAAGGACAAGTGACAACTAATCAGCTAAAAGATGCTCCCCTGGTAGATGCCTATCCTCTGACAAAAAAATTTCCTGATGAAGGGGTCTTTACAGTAGTTGAAGTAGCCACATGGACACTTTATTTTGATGGATCATACATGCACAATGGATTGGGGGCAGGAATCTTGCTCATCACCCCCTAGGGTGATTATATACCAAAGTAATTCAGGTTGGATTTTCCATGCACAAACAACATAGTTGAATATGAATCTCTTCTTACTGGCCTCAAAATTGCAATCCAATGGCATATCACTCACCTAAGAGTCTTTGGTGATTCCCAATTAATCATCAAACAGGTCAACAATGAGTTTGTGACAAAACATGATAAGTTGTTTCCTTATAAATGCATGGTGGATGACTTCAAAAGTATTTCACCTCCATCCAATTTGACCAAATTTTGAGAGTGCAGAACAAAGTTGCGGATGCAATGGCTACCATCGGTTCCCTAATTGACATGCCTAAGGATCAAACAAAGTGTAAGTTCCTTATTGAACAACTCTTAATACCTGTGATAGGTCGAAATAGAGCATTAGAAAGCAAGCAACAAGTAAAAGAGTGCAAATAAACACCAAAACAACCTACACCTCAAGATTAGCCTAAGTTGGAAACAAAACAAAGTAAAAAGCAACAAAATGGAACTTTATACCTTGCGTTGAATCGATCCTTTGGTTGGCCCTTCGATCTTTGATGTGTATGCTCCTTGGATGGCAAGTAGATGCAAGAAAAATGAGGATGTGAAGATGGATGCAAGTGGATAAAAACAAGAAAATGGCTAAGTGTTGGTTGAGAAACAAAACTGCAAGAGTTTGGCTAGCACAAATGATCTCTCTAAAATGAGAGAAAAGAGGGGGTATTTATAGGATTTTTGAGAAATCCTAGGAGAAATGGACAGTTGAGATTGATCCACCAAATATCAAGATGTAGGGCTAAGGTGAGTTGAGAACTCACAAGCCCTCACATCTTGACATGTGGCATGTGAGATAGCCCTAAAAGGTGAAGTGGACATGAGGTGGAGGGAGAAGGACATGACATGGAGAGGGGTACAAAGTACTTTGGGATTGGACAAGATCTCCTCATAAAGGAGGTCCTTGTCCCCATGTGGGTGAGAGGACATGTGAGGAATTAAAAATTCCTCAAATATTCTCATGGGGAGATGGGAAAGAATAAAGAATAAGTAGAGGACATGTGGGGAGAAGTGAAGGAATTAAAAATTCCTTTTAGGTGTCTTGGGGGATTAAAAGGTGAATTAAAAATTCACATGGGGAAGGGGGATGCCTTGTCCAAAAGGAGAAAGCCTTTAATAAGGTTGACTCAAGGACATGTGCCATAAATAGGATGAGGATTAGGTTAGGCTAATCAAATGATTAAGGTTGTGCAAGTACTCAGTTAGATGGACTAATGACTGATTAGAGGCAAGTGGGAAATTATGGAGGATATGACCTTAATGATGATTAAGGGTGTGCACATGCTAACCCTGGTTAATTAGAAGAAGATGAAGTAATTAAAATGGATTAGGGACCAACTTGCAAAAGTTGGAGGATGTGACCATGAGAGAGAAAAGATGAATTAAAAATGAATTTTAATTTAAAAGGGGAATATGACTAAATTAAATAAAAGGGCATATTTATTTAATTTAGGGGAGGAAGAGGGGCAAAGTATTAAATTGAATACTTTATGACCTTTGTGCAAGATACAGGGTATTAATTAAACACCTAGTTTAATTAATATTGACAAAGGGGATGAGCAACCGGATGAATAGGGAGACACGTTTGATCATGTGGAAGTGATCAAAATTGGACGTCTACATTTTGCCCCTCTTTGAAATACTATTAGAATAATAGGGTTTCGAAGAAAAACAGAATGCGGATGACTTTGCAAAGGAAGAGACCAGAATAGGAGATGCCCCAACATGGGGGAATGCGCGTGAGCTGCCCTGAACGAAGGGAATGCGGAGAGGATGCCCCAGTCAAGGAAAGGTAGGTTATGCCCCCTCGAGAAGGGGGACAGGGGAGGAAAAGGGAGCCCCGGTCAACTTCTCAAAAGGATGGAGTGGTACATGTTAGAAAGAGCACGGAAAAATGAGAAGAACGACGCTTGACCGGAGTCAATCGGATATACGATGTGCAAATGGCGGCCCCAGGAAGAAAGAGCTTGGATGAATTAATCGGAGGAATTTTTGGTTAAAAAAAGAAAAAAGAAAAAAAGACCATGAGGTGAAAAAGTGAAAAGGGGATAAAAGGTAATTGTGGACTTACCTTGGGCCCATTGTGACAGCTGGCAAGTGGAGAAAGAGGAGAGAGAGAGACAAGGAAGCGAGTGAGAGCGGACATCATGCCGGAGTATGACAGTGACGTCATCCACTGGGCGGACGAGAGACGGATATTTTTCACCCATTGCGCCGTACCCCGCCAGGTTAGCTCAAAACTGGACTTTGTGTTTTTGTTTTTTGGTTTTTTGCTATTTAGGCACGTATTTTCGAAAAACAAAAACATGGGTTTTTTGCGGGGCGTCGAAAAATCAAATGGGTAGAAATTTTTTTTTTGGGTTGCCTCGGGTTGCGTGCTA
>VDFB02000020.1:51077905-51119699 GCA_007258455.2 Sequoia sempervirens | reverse complement strand
TGAGCAGATACGACAGTTGATACTAGCTCAGGAGGCCTGGGCACGGGAGCGATGGGCTATCAGTGTAGATCAAGATCGGTATAGGCATGAGAGGAATGTCGTGAGACTGATAGCAGGATAGCGGGATGAGTTTATGCAGTAGGCTAGCTACTGGAGGGGGGTATATGAGTAGGTTGTTCCAGATCTAGCGCAGCGCATAACGCGCTACGTTAGTCAGGCTCCATTGCCACCAGGGCCATCCTAGTCACTAGGGACACACACCAGGGGTTTCAGCGACTATCAGCGGACTCCATCTCCATACGACGGTTATCAGGGGACACCTACCCGTGAGTACCAGGGGACACCCACCCGCGAGTACCAGGGGACACCAGCACATAGAGGGTCAGCACCCGATTCCCCACAAAGGTCAGATGTGGGCAGCTCACAGTAGAGCAGAGAGATGCAGGACATTGGTTATTTTTGGCAGATACAGGATGGATGGTGTGGGCATGTCACCAGAGGGCAGAGGTGATCCACATCTCTGGATTTTGTACCTTATTATGCGATATATGATGGAGATGTATTGTATCATGACATTGTATTATTTTGGTTATGTGATGGCCTTTATTGACATTATGTAGGATGTTTCCTTTATGCAGCTATATGAGATGATTCATGATGTGATTCCACATGTATATATATATATATATATATATATACATATGTTTATATGGATGACTTATGTTTTATGCTTTATGTTTTTATGGATGGATGATTTATGATTGTTGCAAATGTGTTTATGATTTATGATGTATGGATGCACATGTTTATATGATTTATGATGTATGATTGATGAATGAACAATTTACGCATGTTTATATGATTTATGATGCACATGTGGATGGATGATTTATGCATGTTTATATGATGTATGATGTATGATTTATGGATGCACATGTGGATGGATGATTTATGCATGTTTATATGATATATGATGCACATGTGGATGGATGATTTATGCATATTTATATGATGTATGATGCACATGTGGATGGATTATTTATGCATGTTTATATGATTTATGATGCAATTACATGCCAATAACGACCATTATGAGGATGCAAGTATGCGCTAGGCGGATGGAAGATTGCATTTGCCAAAAACAACCATTAATATCCTGAGAGGAAGAGGGCCGACAAGAGGAACAAAGAACGGGAGTACTTGCACAACCAAAATCATAAGCGGTGGTTATGATGGAACTGAAAGGTGCATGCAAAGTGGTGGAAATGCAGTGAAAGTGAGATTTTGCCATCTTTGGAGCATTGATTTTTACTATAGCGTAGGGTACCAAGCGCCTTGATATAGAAGACCAAGGCAAGCGAGTACTCTACGCATGAAACAAACACAACAAACAATAAGGTTATCGCAACACCCCGAGGTCACGATGACCTTGGTCGGGCCTGGTGCTGTAATAACCACGAACACACAAAGTTGACCCAGCGTAACACAAGACTTAGAGATCTCGGTGGGTCTTACGAGGGATAACTTGAGAAGACAATAGACAAACAAAAGATCAAGGTATGCCCCCATTTCAACAGGTCAAAGCACGCCATGATATAGTGGACCAGGGCGACCTTGACAAGTGATGGGAAGGAACCCAAAATGATAATTTTTTTTTTTGAAAACATCAAAAGATCATAATCAAGACAATAGGTCATTTTCCATAGGATCAAGGTGGTGGATGGGATTGGTGAGGTCTGCTAGGAAGGATTCATCCTATTGAGACCAAAGATGGATACGAAATAAGATGACCCAGTTGACGTGGGATGTTGCCGAGGGACAAGATCTTGTAACACAAGGGAATTTTGTTTGTTAAGAACCGGTTAGATGTGGGCATAACTTGATAACGAAGCACAAAAGACCGACATAACCTACAGACCTAGGGGCTTGGGGGCCGATCATAGATTAGCCTTGCCTATGTGAAAGCGCAGAGCCCTCGTAGTTCCAGAAAAGACCATGGATAAAGTGGAAAGAAGACAAATGGTGACCGATGATGATGGACAAATGCCCCGGGGGCGAATCAAATGATCAACCTTGCCTACGTGACAGCGCAGGGGCAATGTAGTTCGACAAATGGACGCGACAGGATGGGACCTAGGTGGAGACCGACACGATGGATGATCCTACCTGATGACACAAGTGTGAATGACGTAAGCTTAGAGTGGGATACCGAAAAAAAAAGCTCAGGAATGGGGGATAGACTTGATGGATCTTCCAATGCTCAATCGATATTTACCAAACAGCCTGGGATGAGATGGGTGAGGGCAATAGTGCGGATGACAGTATAAAATAATTAGGATGTCAGGTAGATAATGATTAAGCCCTCTATGGATGACGCCTGTTGCCAGGTTTTCACCACCCATACTTATCCAAGGCGCCACGAAAAAGTGGTTTTCACCATAGGACGGATTTATTTCTCTTGACTATTTTTGGATTTTTGATTTTTTGATTTTTTTTGATTTTTTTTAATTTTTGACCAGGTGGGGTAACCGAGCAGACTTAGGCGTAGAACTTTTTCAAATGCATGACATTGATAGGCTCGTCAAGGGGGTCTCCTTCAAGAGTAGTCAACCTGTATGCCCCTGATCCATATTTAGCAGCTATGATATAGGGCCCCAACCAATTTGCCTCAAATTTTCCTTTCTTGTCCCGATCTTGCTAAGTACGTTGGTTCTCCTTAAGAACAAGCTCGCCCACCTGGAATTGGCGAGGAAGAACCTTCTTGTTGTAACTACGCTTGAGGCGATTCTGATATGCTTGCAGATGATCGTAGGCCTTTATTCTGCATTCGTCTAGTAACTCTAGCTATGCAAGCTGCGCAACATGAGCATCCTCTTCGCTGATAAGGTTCTTAAGAGAGATTCTCAATGATGGGATTTCAACCTCGATTGGCAAGACAGCTTCAGCACCGAACACCAAAGAGTAGGGGGTGGCGCCTGTGGGGGTGCGAATGGATGTGCGGTATGCCCAAAGGGCAGGATGAATATGGAGGTGTCAATCTCATCCGTTGTTATTGGTAGCCTTTTTGAGAATACGGATGAGGATTTTGTTGGTCACTTTCGCCTGACCATTACCCTAGGGGTAATAAGGTGTTGACCAATGGTGTTGGATATGGAAGGTATCGCATAAGTGTTTCATGGCTTGGTTCTTGAATGGTTTGCCATTGTTGGAAATGATGGTGGATGGGATACCATATCTGCAAAGAATATGATACAGGATGAATTTGGAGATCTGAATGCCTGTAATTTGTGAGAGGGGCATTGCCTCCACCCACTTAGTGAAATACTCAGTGGCAGTGATGATGAATGTATGGTCGTCGGATGATGGTGGGTGAATCTTGCCAATCAAGTCAAAACCCCATTAAGAAAATGGCCATGGTGCTAGGAGGGGCTGAAGATCTTGTGCTGGAGCATGGATTAAATCTGCATGTTGCTGACATGGGAGACACTTCTTTACAAACTTGCAAGCATCATGTTCCAGCGTAGGCCAATAATACCCTGCTCGTAAGATTCTCTTGGCTAGAGCCATACCATTTGAATGGGCTCCACAAACACTGCCATGTACCTCCGTTAATGTAGTATGGGCTTCAGTCTCATTTAGACATCTAAGGAGGATTCCATCATACCCACGACGATAAAGCGTATCACCGATGATGACGTATCGAGAAGAGTGATGGATGAAGGATTTGCGTTGGTTACGTGAAAGGTTTGGGGGTATAATGTTTTCATGGAGGTAGGTATAGATGTCTTGGTACCATGGGGAGGTGGGACCCACAATCTCGCACACCATTTCAGTCTCAGGGATATCGTATGCTGGGATTAATAGTTGTTCTACAAGGAACTCACACTCTGTTCGATCCTTGGGCATGTCCAGGAGGGAGCCGATAGTGGCCATCGCATCAGCTGCTTTGTTTCATACCCTGGGAATCTGTTCAAATTGTATGGAGGTGAAGTATTTCTTGAAATCATCCACCATGTGCTTGTAGGGTAACAACTTATCATCTTTGATCAGAAACTCATCATTAACTTGCCTAATGACTAGCAAGGAATCACCGAAGACTTTCAATTGAGTTATGTCCCACTGTTTGGCAATTTTGAGGCCGGTGAGGAGAGCTTCGTATTCAACCATGTTGTTGGTACATGGAAATGCTATCCTGAATGACTTGGGAATGTAGTCACCCTGAGGGGTAACTAATAAAATTCCTACCCCCGATCCATTATGTGTATACAATCCATCAAAATACAGTGTCCACACGGGAGTTTCCTCAACTGAAAAGACTTCCTCATCAGGGAATTCCATGATCAATGGGTGAGTGTCAACTAGAGGAGCTTCCGCCAACTGATCTGCAATTATCTACCCTTTGATAGCCTTGCGATCCACGTATTCTATGTCGAATTCACTGAGGAGCATGACCCACTTAGCCATGCGGCTAGTCAGGGTGGTTCTAGATAACATGTACTTCAATGGGTCGATCTTGGCGATTAACTTGACTGGGTGACTAAGCATGTAATAGCGGAGCTTCTGTGTACTGAAGACTAGTGCGAGGCATGCTTTTTCCATGGGAGAGTAGTTTAGCTCGTAGCCAACCAGTGTTTGACTGATGTAGTAGACTGCCCTTTCTTTTGACGACTCATCATGCTGCGCCAACAATGCCCCCAGTGCGACTGAAGTGGTGAAGATGTAGAGCAAGAGGGGCTTGCCAGGAATAGGTGGCATTAATATTGGTGGATGGGCTAAATATTCCTTAATCTTATCGAATCCCATCTGACACTGCTGGTTCCATCGGAAGGTGGAATCTTTTTTCAGAAGATGAGTGAATGGTTGACACTTGTCTACCAGCTGGGCAATGAAGCGACGGATGGACTGCATTTTTCCCTGAAGGCTTCTTAGCTGTTTGAGATTACATGGGGGGGCATATCTAGGATAGCCTTCACCTTAGCGGGATCAACCTCAATGCCTCTGCGAGAAACTATAAAACCCAACAACTTTCCGGAAGTGACCCCAAAGACGCACTTTTTTGGATTCAGCCGCAATTTATAATGCTCTAACTGCTCAAATATCTTCTTCAGGATGGCAGGATGTTCTGCTTGTGTTCTGGATTTCCCTAATAGGTCATCAACATAGTCTTCCATGATAATATGTATGAGGTCATGGAAGATGACCGTCATTGCCCTCTGATATGTCGCCCCCGCATTTTTGAGACCGAAGGGCATGACATTGTAGCAGAAAGTGCCCCAAGGAGTTGTGAAGGTGGTCTTGTGTTGGTCTTCTGGTGCAATTCGAATCTGGTTATACCCGGAGAAGCCATCCATAAGGGACAACATCTCATGTCCTGCTGTTAGGTCGACCAACATGTCAATATTGGGTAGGGGGAAGTCATCTTTGGGGCAAGCTTTGTTGAGATCCCTGAAGTTCGTACATATTCGAATGTCACCATTTGGTTTAGCTACTGGTACTATGTTGGATATCCATTCGGAGTAGTCAATTGGCTTGATAAATCCTGCCTCCAGTAACTTCTCTAATTCCTTCTTGACTAATAATGCGACTTGCGGATGCATCTTGTAGAGTTTTTGCTTGACAGGTTTAGCGTCTGGGCGGATGTCTAGGTGATGAACCACCAAGGCTGGATCTAAGCCTGGCATGTATGAGTATGACCAAGCGAAGTTAACAATCCCTTCCCGAAGTAGCTGCACAAAGACCAGATACTCTTGCTCGGAGAGTGACTTGGCTACATAGGTGATCCTAGGATTTTCAGTAGTTCCCAAATTAATCTCTTACGTCTCTTCAATCAGAACAAATGATCTGGCAGATAGCTGAGTTCCCATAAGGGGCAGATGAACATCTCCATCTTCTAGTGCCTCTTCGAGGTTTTTGCCATCAGATGCGTCCTTTATTTTGACTTTTTCAAGGTCACGAAGTGCCTCAGGGAGGTTTTCACTAGATGACCGTTTGTTATTTTTCTTATTCTTACTTTTGCGACTGGAGTGTTCATCCTCCCCCAATCCCATGAGGTTAACATAGGTATCCGCAGACATACTGACAGGTGTGCTAGTTCGTAGGTCCCAATCAATGAGTTCAGGATGGCGGAGGGATAGGCTAATAGTGCAGACGGATAGGCATTCGAACATGGAAGATAGGTCGGCATGATCAATGTCATCGTATGCACATATGATGGATTCCTCCTTGGGTATGTCTTCCAATAAGCCGTTGCCCACAACTACACTATTGGAAGCATTAGACGATGTTTCGGGGCCTTTTTGCTTTATGTCATACCCAATGCCCACATTTTTTGGTAGCGGAGATGTATCAATGGGTTGTAACCGCCCTTGTTCTTGCTTTCCCAGGCCTCTACCTTGATAATTATGCTTTTCCACAAACTTTGTCGGCCAGGGGTACTTTTCTTGGAAGTATTCTTTGAGAGGAGTTTCCGGCTAAGGCTCTTCTCGGTAAACCCATTGGCTTATGTCTTCTTCGGGTGCATCTGTCTTGATACTTGGGGATACAAAAGTGGTAGTAGGGATGTTTTTGCCATGGAAGGTGACAGTCTTGTCCTCTTTTGGGGTAGCATGGGAAGGTTGACCATACTCATGTGGCGATGGTGGCATGGATGCTACATTAAGAGCAGTATGGATTTCATACTCGCCACACCCTTTGTCAATGATCTGGACTTTTGTGACGGTAGGATCAGTGGAGGATGGCGTGGTTTTTACGGTGGATGGTGGATTGACAGGTGATGAATGAGATGCCCCCATTTCGACCCCAGGACAATAATGTAAATGGGGAAATGATGCCTCTAGAGCACGACAATATTCGAATGGTTGGGGGTCGGCATAGATGGTGACCTCTTGTCCGTTGATGGGGAATTTGAGGCATTGATGGAAGGTGGAGGGCACGGCTTGCATAGCATGGAGCCATGGACGGCCGAGGAGGAGATTATATGGTATGTACAGATCAAGGACATGGCAGGTGATGTACTGAACTATCGGTCCCACTTGGACAGGAAGATTGATGATCCCTTCTAAATTTCTTTCTGCATTGTCATAAGCCTTGATTGTGATAATCTGATTGCTTAAGTCCGCTTGGGTATACCCCACCTACTTTATGAATTTTAAAGTGCACAAGTTGAGGGCAGAGCCATTATCTACCAAGACCCTTTTTATTTTATGCCAAGCGACTACGACTTCAATATGTAAGGGGCGATTGTGATTAGCATCAATGTTGGGCATATCATCGTGGCTGAAGTGTAGTTGGTGAGATGAAGCTAGGTGTCCTACCAAGGCTTGGAACTGTGTAGGATCCATATTATTAGGCACATGGGTTTCCTGTAGGGCTCTATTAAGGATTTCTTGATACACGAGGGAAGACTTGAGTAAATCCAAGATGGAGATATGTGCAGGGGTCTTTCCCAAGTGATCAAGGATATTGTACTGGGAAGTTACAGGAGTCGGTTGGGCAGGTGCAGAGGCTGCAGGAACAGTGATGCAGGCTCGTCATGTGGTAACAACACATTAAGAGTCTTTAGCTTTGACATGTATCATGGATACACGAGGTTCTACCTGCTCAATGTAATGAATAATACCCTCGTAATTGAGGGGTACATTCTTGTAACTCACATTATTTGTGCTGTTGTTTTGAGGATTACTGTTGGAAGTGCTCGGGCCTTGGTTATGGTTTGGGAAGGCATTTTGATAAATCTGCAACTGAGCATTGGACGACGGAGCTTGGTTAGGATCAACCTTGATGTCACCTCGATCTATGAGATCCTAGACGTAGTTTTTCAGACCCTGACACTTATTCAAAGATTGCCCTTTAATTTTGTGGAACTCACAATATTCATTTTCCCTAAACCATGCGGGCGTAGGTTTGGATTCGTCTAGTGGCTTGGTGACGGGGTACGTGATTGGATAGCTGATCTGCAACAGTTTATTGAAGACGACACTCAAGGGTTCTCCTAGTTGAGCATATTGGCGTTTAGGGTTCCCTTGGTTATTTTGATTGGACTGTTGGGGAGGACGGGGTGTCCCTTGCGGTACGAATATGACATTAGGTATAGATTGCTATTGTTTCTGGGAGGCGTTGGCCATGTGGACATGTTTAGTATCAGTGACACCATCATTGACTGCATTCTTGTTCTTGTTCCAGAAACGTGGCTTGTCGTTGAATGTCCTTTCCCTATCTTGGTTATATATTTTGATGTGCCCCTTGGCAACAAGGGCATGCTCGAGGATAGTCCTTTCTCCACCACCTCCGCAAAAGTGGTGACACAGTGTAATCAGAAGTTGTGAGCCATGTCAGGATGGGAGTTCTCCACGAAGAGGGTGACCATGTCCTTTTCTTTCAAAGGAGTTTTCATTCGGCTTGCCAGGGCACGCCACCTCTGGAGGTAGCTAGTAAAAGTTTCCCCTTCACATTGTTTCTCCTTGAGAAGATCTAGGGTATCAGTATCTTTCTCCAAGTTGAAGGAGAAGTAGGAGAAAAACCTTTCTGACAAGTCCGCGAAAGATTTTATAGATCCCTTGTCGAGGGTCATGAACCACCCTAGTGCATCGCTCCCCAGACTTCGGGGGAACAGACGCAAAAGATAGTTGTCATTGTGGATCACTTCTTGACACTGGGAGTAAAACTCTCGTAGGTGGGCCTTAGGATCTTTGTTCCCCTTATATTTGTCAAATTTTGGCATCTCAAAATGCTTGGGGAAGGGAATCAATGAGATGGAGGGATCATACGGATAGGGACATATATCTTCGCACTTGAACGATTGCTTGCTAGTCCCTGCATGGAGATCCTTCAGTGTGGCTTTGATTTCCAGTATGTCTGCATTGGCCGATGTGTTAGATGGATATTGATGATAGGACGATTGTGGATTCTGAGAGGATGTTTGGGGATGGGTGTATGGATAATTAGGAGGTGGTACCTCCTGCTGATACGCCAAGGGACCTTGTTGATAAAAAGGTTGCTGTTGTGAGGTGGGATATTGATTGGTTGGGTAGTTGTGGGTGGCGTACTGTTGGGAAGTATGGAGAAAATGTTGCTGATTAGCTTGCAGATATTGGGGGTGTTGATATGACTGTTGTGATGCCCCATAGGAGGGTTCTTGTTGATGTTGTTGCTGGTTGTAATAGTTGTAGTGATGAGGTGGTTGTTGATATTGTTGTTGATGCATAGGTGGCGGCTGTGATGGGTGAGATGGGATGCTATGTTGTGGTTGCGCTTGCAGGCGTAAAATGGATGCAAGGAACAGAGATATGGTCGAGGCTGAAGGCCGAGGTTGGTTTCCTTGCGGTTGATGTTGTGATGGTTGTGTTGAAAATAGGGGATTGACCAATGGTTGTTGTTGAGGTGGGGGTGCGATTGAGATGTTGTGTGAGGGAGGTTGTTGAACACTAGCAGGAGCGTAGGCTTGGGGAGGTTGTTGGGACACGAATGACGATGGTGGAGGGATGTTAGATTGGGGTGGCTGTTGAGGTACGAATGACGATGGTGGAGGAATATTGGATTGGGACGATGGTGGAGGATTGAATGACGATGGAGGAGGGATGTTGGATTGGGACAATGGTGGAGGGTTGAATGACGATGGAGGAGGGATGTTGGATTGGGGCGGCTGTTGAGATAGGAATGATGATGGTGGAGGATTTGTAGCCCCAAGAGGTGGGGGTAAGGTAGTGAAGGGGTTGCCCCCAGTGTTGGCAGGAAGCGGGTTCGAGGGGGGTGGTGCCGGTAGCATTAATGGTTGCAGTTGCAGGACGTTTTGTGGCATGCCATAGGCAAAAGGATCATTGGGATCAATAGTTTGGGGGGCTCCTGTGACTGAGATGGTGGGATGTGTGGGATTTCCAACGGGATATAGGACAGTGTTGCCGAATTCAGGTTGATGCCAGCCTCCTACAGAAGGAACGTTGGGGACATACGAGCTACTGGGGATGTCATGTGCACCTTGGGGTACATTAGATGTGGAGGTGCCATACTTGGATAAGTCGACACCTGACGGAAACTTGACACCTTTTTCAATCAAGTGAGCCAAGATTTGGTCACCATGTCTTTCGAGAAGGCACTCCATCATTTGTGCATTAACTGGGTTGCTAAAGTGCTCCTCGAATGTGAGCTCAGGTTGATCGGCCATGTTTTCCTCCCCAGGTGGTGACGTGTTTTGACCATCGACATTGGATTGCGATGAGGTGCCGTTGTGGGGGTCGTGAGGGATATTAGCACCATAGTTCGGATCTGACGTGATGTTGACTGTGTTGGTGGGATTCTGAGGGTTATTCGATTAGGCATTTAGGGCTTGTTGGTCAGCCATTTTCTTTGCTTGTGATCGAGTTTGAACGGGCATGCAAGATGATGTAGATCAAGATATTAGAAACACCTTGATGATGAGAGATTGATTTGGTTTTGATGAAAGATTAGTTGACGATGAATGATTAGGTCAACGTGGATTGGCTTGATGGGATTGGATTGGATTGATTGGTAGATACTTGATTAACCTAGATTCTGGGTTTTGATCTGAATAGGTTTGATGATGTGGGGATCAGACTGATTTGATGATTAGGATTGATGTGATGATAGATACGATGAAGACCGAGATCCACAATCGAGTTTAAGAAGGATCCTTGGTAACACTAGGTATTGATTAAAAGGTGGATGTATGATAACGACACCGAATCCAACTTGAGATAGAAGTGGATTGATTGGGTCGAAAAGGATAACTGACCTAAGACAGATAGCGATCCTAAGCCAGCTATGATGATTGTGATTACGGATGAATACCTAGGTCAACTTGGATGACAACTCCAACGGGGTTTATATGGAATAACGGAGATCAGAGATGAAAGCGTGTTTAGGACGGATGGGGAGTGTCTCAAGATAGATGAATGGCTCTCGAAACAAGCAAAAGACTATTCAGGACAAATGACCCTTAGAACGAAGGGATGGGGGCTCGGAACGGACGTTCAGATGTTTGTTTTGGACGTTAAATGATCGTTTCGGTGTTCAAAACAGAGGGACAATGAATGCCAAATGATGGTATAGGATGGTCAAAGGGACAGGTCCGCCACTGCAAAAGGACAGGTCTACCACTGTATTTGGACAGATCTGCCACTACACTTGGATAAGTCTGCCACTGAACTGGGACAGATCCGCCACTGAACTGGGACAAATCTGCCACTGAACTGGGATAGATCCGCCACTGTACTAGGATAGATCCGCCACTGCACTAGGACAAATCCGCCACTGCACTAGGACAGATCCACCACTGAACTAGGACAAATCTGCCACTGAACTAGGACAAATCTGCCACTACACTAGGACAGATCCGCCACTGCACTAGGACAGATCCGCCACAGCACGAGGATAGATCCGCCACGGCACAAGGATAGGTTTGCTAAAAGATAAGGTTAAGTCCGCCAAAGGATAAGCTTAAGCTTGGTTTTTTGATGGATGGCAAAGGCAAAGGACCCAAATTGTAGCAATCATAAAAAGACTTGGCCAAATCGATAATCACTGGTTTTTGCACAAGAAAGACACTTCAAGCAGCACAACCCTAAAATTAGTAGAAACAGGTATGGTCAACAAAGTCTTCTACTCTAGGATGCACATGGTTTCTAAGGAGTCCTCGATATACACCTGGTACGTGAGGCCCAAACCGTGAACACCAACCCGTTACAAGCGTGAGTCGGGAACCTTAGAGAGATACTAGAGGCTCGGACCAACTCTTCACGTCATCCTGACGCTTCGCCAATTACAACGTGGTTGGATTGGGGTACATCTTTCGCTCTCCCCCCTTTATATACCCCACCGGTACGCATGGTTGGAATCGTCCCTTAGGGTGATGAAATCCCCAAGCAGGTCCCACTAAGAAAGTGAAAAAGGGTGACTCAAAAGGACTTGGAAAGCTACGATTTCTCGTCACCTAGGATCGCCAAATGGCACACGGGGATTGGATACGTCAAATAGCCTTCCCAAACACGCCAAGCAAGGTTTATTAACACCCCTTTAATTAAACTATGTTCCTCTTTTACCAAAAGACAATTTGGGAAAATTGGAAATTTTTACCTTCTGGAGGACAGGTCCGCCACTCTGTAAGGACAGATCCACCACTCTGTCAGGACAGATCCGCCACTCTGTCAGGACAGATCTGCCACTCTGTCAGGACCAGTCCGCCACTCTGTCAGGACAGGTCTGCCACAGCAGGACAGGTCTGCCACTGGAGGACAAATCCGCCACTCTGTTAGGCCCAGTCCGCCACCTCTGGATAGATCCGCCACTCTATTGGGCCCAGTCTGCCACCGCTAGACAGATCCGCCACTTTGTTAGGCCCAGTCTGCCACCCTGCAACCTGGACCTTGAAAAATGCAAAAAATAGCAAACGTGAAGAAAATAGACCCGTTTGTGGGTCCCACCGGGCGTGCCAGAAATGTGATAGGTCAAAATAGAGTGTTAGAAAGCAAGCAACAAGTAAAAGAGTGCAAATAAACACCAAAACAACCTACACCTCAAGATTAGCCTACGTTGGAAACAAAACAAAGTAAAAAGCAACAAAATGGAACTTTATACCTTGCGTTGAATCGATCCTTTGGTTGGCCCTTCGATCTTTGATGTGTATGCTCCTTGGATGGCAAGTAGATGCAAGCAAAATGAGGATGTGAAGATGGATGCAAGTGGATAAAAACAAGAAAATGGCTAAGTGTTGGTTGAGAAACAAAACTGCAAGAGTTTGGCTAGCACAAATGATCTCTCTAAAATGAGAGAAAAGAGGGGGTATTTATAGGATTTTTGGAAAATCCTAGGGGAAATGGACGTTGAGATTGATCCACCAAATATCAAGATGTAGGGCTAAGGTGAGTTGAGAACTCACAAGCCCTCACATCTTGACATGTGGCATGTGAGATAGCCCTAAAAGGTGAAGTGGACATGAGGTGGAGGGAGAAGGACATGACATGGAGAGGGGTACAAAGTACCTTGGGATTGGACAAGATCTCCTCATAAAGGAGGTCCTTGTCCCCATGTGGGTGAGAGGACATGTGAGGAATTAAAAATTCCTCAAATATTCTCATGGGGAGATGGGAAAGAATAAAGAATAAGTAGAGGACATGTGGGAAGAAGTGAAGGAATTAAAAATTCCTTTTAGGTGTCTTGGGGGATTAAAAGGTGAATTAAAAATTCACATGGGGAAGGGGGATGCCTTGTCCAAAAGGAGAAAGCCTTTAATAAGGTTGACTCAAGGACATGTGCCATAAATAGGATGAGGATTAGGTTAGGCTAATCAAATGATTAAGGTTGTGCAAGTACTCAGTTAGATGGACTAATGACTGATTAGAGGCAAGTGGGAAATTATGGAGGATATGACCTTAATGATGATTAAGGGTGTGCACATGCTAACCCTGGTTAATTAGAAGAAGATGAAGTAATTAAAATGGATTAGGGACCAACTTGCAAAAGTTGGAGGATGTGACCATGAGAGAGAAAAGATGAATTAAAAATGAATTTTAATTTAAAAGGGGAATATGACTAAATTAAATAAAAGGGCATATTTATTTAATTTAGGGGAGGAAGAGGGGCAAAGTATTAAATTGAATACTTTATGACCTTTGTGCAAGATGCAGGGTATTAATTAAACACCTAGTTTAATTAATATTGACAAAGGGGATGAGCAACCGGATGAATAGGGAGACACGTTTTATCATGTGGAAGTGATCAAAATTGGACGTCTACAATACCCACTTACGATATCTCGAAAAGTGAGATGGTGTGTGAAATTGCAAGTCCTTCATCACCATGGTACCATGATATCTACACCTACCTTCATGACAATATCCTACCTCTTGATCTCACATGCAATCAAAGAAAATATTTCATCCAATGAACATCCCGTTACATAATCCTAGGTCATACACTTTATTGTCATGGGTATGATGAAACCCTCCTTAGGTGTCTAAACGAAACCGAAGTCCGCACTGTGTTAACGAAAGTACATAGCGGTGTTTGTGGGGCCCATTCAAATGGTATGGCACTAGCTAAGAAAATTCTCAGAGCAAGATACTATTGGACTACATTGGAACATGATTCTTGTGAGTTCGTAAAGAAGTGTCTGCCCTATCAACAACACATGGATTTGATACATGCTCATGTGTAGGATCTCCAGCCTCTTATAGCACCATGGCCCTTCTCTTAGTGGGGTTTCGACCTGATTGGAAAGATATATCCCCCATTCTTTGATGGCCATACCTTTATCATCACCACAACTGAGTAATTCACCAAGTGGGTGGAAGCAATGCCACTCTCACAAATCACAGGTACTCAGATTTCCAAATTTATCCTTTTCCATATTCTCTGCAGATATGGAATTCCATCCACCATCATTTTCGATAACGGAAAACCATTCAAGAACCAAGCCATGAAACACCTTTGTGACACCTTCCACATCCAACATCGTTGGTCCACGCCCTATTACCCTCAAGGTAATGGATAGGCGGAGGCCACCAACAAAACCCTACTAAGAATCCTTATAAAGGTGGTCAACAATACTGGTGGAGATTGGCACCTTCACATTCATCCCACCCTTTGGGCATATCGCACCTCCATCTGTACTCCTACCAATGCCATCTCATATTCTCTCATCTATGGTGTTGATTCCATCTTGCTAGTTGAGGTAGAAATCCTATCACTAAGAATATCCCTAAAGAATCTTATCAACAATGAAGACGCTTGAGTTGCAAGACTCAGCTGGCTGGAACTCCTCGATGAAAGATGGATCAAAGCGTATGACCATCTTCAAGCCTATTAGAATCTCCTTAAGAGAAGCTACAACAAGTAGGTCCGTCCTCACCAATTCAGCATTGGTGATTTAGTCCTCAAGGAAAATCAACGCACTTAGTAGGATCAAGATAAGAAGGGAAAATTTGAAACAAATTGGCTTGGTCCTTATGTCATCACAACAAAATATTGATCAGGGGCATACAAACTTGCCACACCTGAAGGAGATCCCCTAGAGGAGCCCATTAACATCATGCACCTAAAAAGGTTCTACACTTAAGTCAGCTAGGGTATCTTGCAAAATCCAAAAAATACAAAAAAAAAGTAAAAAATGGTCAAAAGGTACAAAAAAATCAAACAATAAAAAAAATCCAAAAATAGTAAAGAGAAATAATTTGTCCTATGGTGAAAACCACCCTTAGTGGTTCCTTGGATAAGTACATTTGGTGAAAACCTAGCCACAGACACCATTTTTACAAGGCTTAATCATTATCTACCTTGCATCCTAGTTACTTTGTGCTTCCACCCATCCTGATCTCATATCATATCATCCTATCGATCCTATCCTTCCATCTGCACCCCCCATCCGGTCACTTGGTATATTTTGGTTGAGCATTGGATGAAATTCATCTACTATCTATCATCTTGAGCTTATATCCTCATATGAGCTTGTGTCATCAATCTTTCCATCCTGTTAGTCCTTCGCTTCCATCTAGATTCCTTGATCGTGTCAGTCTTCATTTAGATCCCATCCTATCATGTCGGTCTTTTTTGTCTTTTTCAAACTATGTTTCCCTTGTGCTTTCATGTAGGCAAGGTCGATCATTTAATCCACCCCCGAAGCTTTGTTTTTCTTTAGTCTAGTCATTGTTTTCCATCACTCATCTCCATTGTCCTCTTTCCACTTTTATCCATGGTATTTTCTTGAACTACGAGGGCTTTGTGCTTTCACGTAGGCAAGGATAATCTCTGATTAGCCCCCAAGCCCCTAGGTCTTTAGGGTGTGTCGTTCTTACACCTTGTGTCTTGTGTAATGTCATCAAGTATGCCCTTGTCTAGCTAGTTCTTCATAAATGAGATCCACTCATATCATGAGATTCAATCAGTTTTGGAGTCTCCTGCATCATATCAATCTTTTAGTTTAGTATCCATCTTTGGTCTCAATAGGATGTATCCTTCCTAATAGACCTCATCAACACCATTCATCCTCTTGATCTTATGACAAAGGATGTTTTAAAATTGATTGCTATCTTTTGATACTTTTGGCTTTTGTTTATCATTTGAGCTCCCTATTATAACTTGTCAAGATCACCATGATCTATCATATTATGGTGTGTTTTGATCGGTTAACATAGGGGCATATCTTGATCTTTTTTCTTTGTTGTTGTCTTCTTGGTTGTCCCATGTAATACCCACCAAGATCCCTATGGTCTTGCATTACACTAGGGAATCCTTTTATGCTTGTGGTTATCCCAATGCTTGGCCTGACCAAGGTCTTTGCAACTTTGGGTTATTGGGATAGCCTTCTTGTCTATTGTGTTTGTTTTATGCACTAGACACTAATTTGCCTTGGTTTCACATACCATGGTGCCTGGTGTCTTATGCTATAGCAAAAATCATTGCTCTAAAAATGGCAAATTGCATTAGGATTGCATTTCATATCCAAGATTTGCTGCATTGCATCCATACTTGACCTACGACCTATGATTTTGGTTGTCCAAACATTCACTTTCCATCTCCTCTTCTCCTCAGGATACCTATGGTTCTTGAAAGGTACAGTATCACACCCATCTTCCCTTATTTTTGTAATGATTATAGGGAAATTACTTTCCATTAAACCAACAATACAACTACCATTGACCCTCATCATAATGCAAGCCCTTATTTACACTTATGTTCATGATGCACTTCATTTCATGTTAGGCCATCTCACTCACCTATCACACACCTTTATTTTGTATAATCTAAAGCAAGCATGATCGGAAATAAAGTCAACCTACCACCTATGTCCACATGGCATTTCATTTATCCCATCCCACATTATAGGTTCGTTGCATTTCTTACTATGTGCATTATCATTTCATAATTATTTTAAGTTGTTTAGATTAATTATATTTGGTTATTCTAAGAATCTTAGATTCATTTTAATATCCATACATTTCCATATTCATCTATATCATTAACACATTACATACAAATCCACCTACATCACAAATTATTAGATCCATATTCATAGAATATAAAGTCATAGATCGTCCATCACATCCTGCATCATAAACATTAGCCATCATACATATCATCCATATAAGCATAAACATACATCATCACAAACATATACATACATCATATTATGATGATCATCCATAATAAAATCATACACGTACATATATGCATAAATAACTCATCCATCACATACACATAACATAGTGTCAATAAGGGTTGTCACATATCATATAACAATCAAAATACAAAGTCCATCATATGGTCCATAATAATGTACATCATATAATCAAAATAAATGTCCATCATATACAACCATAATCATCAAATAAAGTACAAGTACAATGCTCTAAATCAACTATGATCTATACTACTCTGTATTGTACACCCATCCTGCACCTGTCAAAAACTGGTATCCTGTCACCTATCCTCTGTCCTCTCTATTGTGAGCTGCCCACATCTGACCTCTGTGGTGAGTCTGGAACTCCCCCTTTGCGAGGAGGGGTATCCCTATAGCTATTGTACATGTCGGTATGTGTCCCTGCTGACTGGAATGGTGCTAGCATCAGTGGCCTCACTCAGACGTAGGTGGGTACTTGTGTCTAATTTGGCACTGTTGTAAAGTAGGCCACCATATAGTAGTTGGCCTCTTGCATGTACTCATCCTGCTATGCAACCTGATACTTGGCTTAATCCCACTCCGCCTTGTACCTGTCTTCTATGCCCATGCATCCTACGCCAACCGTAGCTAGTCAATCTTTGCTCCCATCTGAGACACCTAATCTATAGCCTTGCCCCTCTCATCTTGCATAGCCTATACCTATGCTTGCGATCTCTACACCTTTACCCTTGTCTCGCCACCCTCGCCCTACACTGCTTATGCTTGTGTCTGTGCTACATCCCTCTCTTTCTCCACAACCTATACCTGTGCCACAATGGCATCCCTCTCACCTTGTAGGGTCTACACTTGTATTTGTACTGCATCCCTCTCTCTCTGCAAGGTCTGTACTTGGGCCCTCATAGCCTCCTCTCTCTCTTGTATCAACCCCATGTCCCCCACTATCTAATCTTCTACCTTGATTCTGTTATGAAGCTCATCTCGCTCCCGTCTCAGCTCAGTCCTATCTCTAAGTATCTCCTGCACTTGTCTCCTCAAATCATCCAGGTCCTTCTCTGCCTCCACTGAGGTCTCCATCGATACCTGGTCTATCACTCCTCCGGTCCCTCGTTGTCCCCTCACCTGCAGTATAGTCACCATTGCCTCTAGCTTGTCTCACTCCCATCTCACCGTCATCCCCTCCTCATGCTCTTTGGACACCTCACCCTCTAACCGAGTCACCTTTGCTTGTAGCTGGTTCACCTCGGCCTACAAGCCATCCCTCTCTACTTGTATCTCCTCCATGAACCATGATACCTCGTCTGCTAGGATCTCATAGTCCCTTTGCCCCTCTGCCCACACACTAGCCACCTTTGCTCATAGCATGCTCACCTTGGCCTCCAATCTACACCTTGCAGCCTCTGCATCCCTCAGTCTCTGTTCAGTGATCCATAGTCTCACCATGGCCCCTCTCAGCAGTATAGCCAAATCCTCTAGTACAGGTGGTATCATGGCCAATGGGGCAATATCATGAACGTCTACATCCATCACCTCCACCTCTGCCTCATCTCTTGCATCCATTGCATCTCCCTTTGCCTCATCTCTCTCCTCCTCTACCTTGACCTCCTCCTAGGATCTTCTCCACTATCTCCCCCTCCTCACCCTCCTATGCTGACCTCCTACCCCAGCCTCCCCCTATCCTCTCCCCTACTGATTTGATGCCCCAACCTCCTCCTGCCCTCTCCTTTGTTGATATCCTGCCTCTACTCCCTCTCCTCTATCCTGCCAGTCTCGACTCATCCTCTGGGCCAAAACCAAGTTCCTTTGTAATTGGCTCCTTTGGTGTAATTTGTATGGGTCGGTGACAGACATACCACATGGAGAATCTGATTGTCACTCCTGCATCCACTCTCCCTCTGCTCCTACCTAGGTAGGGTACCTGCTGCAGCATCTCCCAATGCTCTCTCACAAACCTGGCCATAATCGGCTACCCCCATGGTCTCTCTTGCGAGATCTGTTTGAATCTCTCTAGTCCACAAGGAATGTCCTGTAGAAGCCCAAACTATCTCGTCACTTGATTCAGCTTGTGTGCTTCCACTATAGGCAACTCTCTCTTGACTAGATAGAATTTGATGCAGAAATACCCTCTGTCTCTCCTCATCTCTCCTCCATTCAGAGAACTGCCATGTCATGTACAACCTCCACACTATCTTCTCCTCTCGAAGATCATCCAGTGTCCTCCATCTACCAAGGTCACCGAAGACCTAATAATGCCACACCCATCCATACTCTGCCCCATACCAGTATGCCACTAGTAGCATCATATCCTGCAATCTTGTTGTCACCACTCTTGGCCTGGCCACACTAATGTGCTCCTAGGCCCATACCTGTAACAACGTCACCTGTGTAACACTAAACACCCCTTGATAGCACACAATGTCCATATCTCTATATAGATGCGCCAACACACATGGACCCCATGCAAACTTCCCCTCTCTCCCCTCCACAATATGTCAAATAACCTTCATGTAATTGAGACTACAAAAGTTCCCACTCCTATTTGGTATTAGTAGGCCGCTAATCAATCCACACAGGTATAGTGGTAGCGGTGGTACTCCTAACGCCAAACACCTATCCACATCCAATCCCTTCCTCTGTATAGGTAAGTCCACTAACCCAAAAAAGACCCATATGGTTTGATCCAACACCTCACCCTATGATCTCATCATGCTCACTAGGCGACCTACTATAGGTAGCAATAGAATTCTCCACACGTCCTCCAGAGTTACGGTCATCTCCCCTGTCAGGAGGTGGAATGTCAAAGTCTCAGAGCTCGATCACTCTATAAGGGCTGTCAACATCACCCGATGTACTCTAATAGTCAAATATCCTAGCATATGCAACAACCCAGCTCACGACAATGCCTCATGATTCTCTCCATTCATAGCTACTATCGTCGCCTCCAACACCTTTGATTGCCTCTTGCTCGTCCACAGACTCTCGAATCGCTGCATCCACACCACACAACATGTCAGTCATCTCATCCTTTTCCTCATCTCTCCCTCTTTTCCATTTCTTGGCCTTAGGTTATCTTCTCACTAATTTTCCCCTCCTTTTTTGGACAAATTTCCCCAATTTCCCCAATTTGTCTTATTTTTCATCTTCTTTACCCATTTTCTGGGCATGCTTTCCCTTTTCTTCCTTTTTCCTGCTCCTTGGGCTAGCCCGCCCTCAGGATGAGCAAGCCCATCTGTCCTTGGGAAAGCCTGCCCTCGGGACAAGTGAGCCCGCCTGGATGGGCAATCCTGCCCGGCGGATGGGTGAGCCCGCCCGGACAACGAGCAAGCCCACCTAGAAGGTGAGCAAGCCCACTTGCTAAACGAGAGAGCCTGCACGGAAGGTGGGCGAGCTTTCCCATCGGATGGGCAGCCATGCCCTAGGGAAAAATTGCCCCTGTCCCGGGCGGGGTCACCCTTCTTTTGGGTAGGGTGGCCCCTCTCCCGGGTAGGATCGCCCTTGTCTTGGGCGTGATTGCCCATCTCCTACCAATTGTGTTTTCTGGCAGATTTTCCTGATTCCAGGGAAAGTACGCCCTCCCCTGATGCCCTCCCACCTTTTTTGGGCACTTTTTTCTAATTTTCTAGGTGAATTTACCCACTAATTGGGAAAATCTCCCCCTCTTTCCCACCACCTCTAACAGGTGATTTTTCTTACCTAGTAGGCAAAATTGCAATTTCACCCCCTACCTATTTCACTAATCTACCCCAATCCCAAAACCCATGTTTTTAAATTACATAAAAATGCAAAAATACACCAAAAAATGCTTAAAACCACAAAGAGGGTTTTGAACCTAACCTGGCATGGAACCGCACACTCGTGGAAGAATTGTCGTACCTCACCCCCTCGATGGATGATTTCATCATTGTAGTCCTCTGGCATCCTCATCTCCTTCTTCTCCTCTTCTCTCTATCTCACTTAATTGTTAGGTGTGCAAATGAGGAATAGTAATTTCTAAAATTACTATATATAACATTTCCCTCCTTTTTAACTTTTTAAAGTTAAGGGTATTTTTACCCTTTATTTTAACCTCTTTTAATTCAACTAATCTGCTAACTTCCCAGGGCCGCCATCTACACACTGTGTGTTTGTTTGACTCCGTTCAAAAGCCAGTCTTGATGGTTTTTCGAGCTCTATCCAATGGTACCCTCCATTTCTCCATATCGAGAAGTTGCCTGGGGCCCCTTTTTCTTCCCCAACCACCCTCTCGAGGGGGCATACCCTACCATTTTCATCCATTCCTCCATCATGGTCATTTTCTTGTAAGATTGGGGCATCTCCCTACATTTCCCACCATGTAGGCAGCTCATGCAACTTCTCCCATGTTGGGGCATAATTTTCTAGTCGCTTCCTCTATAGAGTCATCTACATTTTAGTTTTCTTTGAAACATTGTTATTCTAACAATATTTCGAAGAGGAGAAAAATGTAGACATCCAAATTTGACCACTCCCATATGGTCAAATCCATCTTCGTTACTCATCTATTCCATCAATATTAATTAAATGATTTATTTAATTAATATTCCCCCTTCTCTAAATTGAATATATATCAATTTATTTAATTTAGTCATTTAGCCTTTTTGAATTTAAATCAATTTTAAATTCCCTCTTTTCTCTCTCCTTCTCACATCCTCCATAACCCTCTTTTAATCTTGATTAGTTTAACTAATCCATAATTAGGATGTGCACACCTCTAATCAGGATTAATGTCACATCCTCCATATTTGGCCATTTGTCTCTAATCCTTCATTAATCTTTTTAATCACCTATTTGCACAACCTTAATCTAATCCTCTTGCCATTTTTGGTATGTCTTCCAAGTCAATCTTTCATAAGTGCTTTCTTTTTTAAGCTTTGACCTCTTCCCCATGTGAATTAAAAATTCACATTTATTCCTCCAATGTTTTCCTCTTCCCCATGAAGGTTGTTGGGAAATTCTAAATTCTCTCACACATCACATCACTCACATGGGAAAAAATATTCCTTTATGAGGACCTTGTCTTATCCTCAAGGTACTTCCAATCATGTGAATTTAAAATTCACATTTATTTCCCCAACCACTTCTCTCTTCCCCATGATGATTAGTGAGGAATTCTAAAATTCCTCACTTGTCACCATCCTTCCACATGGGGACAAGAACTTCATTTTTGAGGAAATCTTCCCCTAATCCCAAGGTACTTGTAAGTACCTCCACCTCACATGTCCTCTCTCCTCCTCACATGTCCTTTTGTCACCTCCTTTTCCACATGGCAAGATGTGAAGGCTTGTGAGTTCTCAACTCACCACAACCCTCCATCTTGCCCATGTTGGTTAAATCCTAACCGTTCATTTCTCTAGATACTTTTCCCCTAAAATAGATGATTTTGTCGCACTTCACTCATATCACATTCAAGCAATTCAACATTCTCAAGTTCAAGCACTTGCATACTTGCATTCAACCTCCATTGTTACATTTTGAAGCTTCAATTGCATGCACTGTCACATGCTCGTCCAAATACCCACATCTCTCATTGCATTCATCATCCAACCTAGGTCACTTTGCATATCATTTCATCATATTTACCATTAAGGAGCACACATAAAATCTTCATCCAAGGGCCAACCAAGAAGATCAACTTAGACAAGGTATATTTGTTATTTCATCTTTCTTTGTTTAAGTTCAACTTAGGCTAATCTTGAGGTGGTGTTGTGTGTGTTTCTCCTTGTTGTATTTCTTTGTGTTTTGCATGTGTTTTGCATGTATGTATGTATATATGTATGTCATATATACATACATACATATATCATAGCCTATATACAAATAGTACATTAATCCAAAAGGATTAAAAGTTATTTTGAGATCTTTTAGAGGTAATTATTCCAAAAATATTGGCTATCTCTCACAAAGTCAATCCTATAGGGGGTAGTACACTTAAGTTGGTCTAATACGGAAGAATTTGTACTCCGAAAAGAGAGATCACACACACACACACATAGATATATGATAGCCATATATACAAATAGTACATTAACCCAAATGGATTAAAAGTTATTTTGAGATCTTTTAGAAGCAAATAGTCCAAAAATATTGGCTATCTCTCACAAAGTCAATCCTATAGGGGGTAGTACACTTAAGTTGGTCTAATACGGAAGAATTTGTACTCCGAAAAGAGAGATCACACACACACACACATAGATATATGATAGCCATATATACAAATAGTACATTAACCCAAATGGATTAAAAGTTATTTTGAGATCTTTTAGAAGCAAATATTCCACAAATATTGGCTCTCTCACAAAGTCAATCCTATAGGGGGTAGTACACTTAAGTTGGTCTAATACGGAAGAATTTGTACTCCGAAAAGAGATCACACACACACACACATAGATATATGATAGCCATATATACAAATAGTACATTAACCCAAATGGATTAAAAGTTATTTTGAGATCTTTTAGAAGCAAATATTCCACAAATATTGGCTCTCTCACAAAGTCAATCCTATAGGGGGTAGTACACTTAAGTTGGTCTAATACGGAAGAATTTGTACTCCGAAAAGAGATCACACACACACACACATAGATATATGATAGCCATATATACAAATAGTACATTAACACAAATGGATTAAAAGTTATTTTGAGATCTTTTAGAAGCAAATATTCCACAAATATTGGCTCTCTCACAAAGTCAATCCTATAGGGGGTAGTACACTTAAGTTGGTCTAATACGGAAGAATTTGTACTCCGAAAAGAGAGATGACACACACACACACACATAGATATATGATAGCCATATATACAAATAGTACATTAACCCAAATGGATTAAAAGTTATTTTGAGATCTTTTAGAAGCAAATATTCCACAAATATTGGCTATCTCCCACAAAGTCAATCCTATAGAGGGTAGTACACGTAAGTTGGTCATATATATATATATCACATTAATCCCAAAAGAATAAAGTTATTTTGAGATGTTTTAGAGGCAATTATTCCACAAATATTGACTATCTCAATCCTATAGGGGGTAGTACATGTAAGTTGGTCGAGAAGAATTTGTACTCTGAACAGAGATATCACAAGTTCAAAGTTTAAATCTTGCAGAGATAGAGTATATATTCGTCATATTAAAGCACAGGTAGATGTCTCCTACATTGTACTGAGAATACAAAATAGTATGATATGCTATAATTTGTCTGTAGATCCAAAAATAGATTGTATAGTACATTACACCATAAAAGAATTATATTCCGTTAACCTACCTATTTAGTACCTTACACTCAAAACAATTCCATTGCAATGATCGAAGACACTCAGAACAATGAATACATTCATTGAATTCAAACAGTAGGTCAGTAGAACATTTGTTGCAGATCATCCAGTTCTACTTATATGACAAGTTGCAGGGAAGAAACAGACATTTCCATGTCTTATTAAGCAGTGATGATGATATGACCGGCGGCTATGGAGACACAGAGGGCGGGAGTGATTTAGAATTAACTTTTTTAATATTTATTTTGTACTAGTAAATGTGCAAATGAAATGTTAGATAGATTCGTTATCTCAGAAAGTGTGAATGGTTGGTGATTACTAAACAATAAAATTTGACAGTTTTTAATGTTTATCAATAATATTGTATTATTTTGTTCTTTTAATATAATATTTTATTTAATTAATATTTGCTTTTAAAATAAGATAGAAGATAGATAATTTAAAGAATTTTGATGACACGATATGTCTAATTATAAAAGTATTACAAAATAGCATAGTTACTGTCAATAACTATAATTTTATAAAATTTGTAAAGAAAATGTTGTTTCTCATGTGAATTTATTTTTAAGATAATTTTAGATCATTCTTGTTATATCAGGAAGTTCACTGGAATCTATTTTGATTTCATTAGTTGTCTTGTTTCGAGATTTGAAAATTTGGGATATGTGTAGATTATATTAAAATAATGGTGTTCACATCAACCTCCCGAATTAGCAATTGATATAAGTGTAAATTATTGGGGTTTATATGACCTTGTCTTTGTAGGAGTTGCTTGTAGGCAAGCCATTAAATATGAATAAAACTTATCATTATTCTCTCCATAGAGGATCTTTGCCTTTTCAAAGTTTTGAGCCTCTTTTTGGGGAATGACCTTAAAAGTCCTTTCATTTGTTTGAGATATTATTTTAGTGCTTGTGATAGATACACAATAATCCTTTTCTTTATGTTTAAAAAAGTTATCCATTTGAAATTTTATAGCAAATAAATAGTCTGGATATGACAAAAGTAGATTGAGTCTCACAACAACAAAATACTCACTCGATTCAAATATAAGTTTGACATCCATTGAGATTTAGAAAAGATAAAAGATACATTATTGCAACTTATTGGGCATATTCTCACTTCTTTGTTTTTTTGTATATTCTAATTATTTTTATTCATTAAATATGGGAAGAATATTGGTAGGACCTAGGCTACAAAAGGACCGTGAAATATTTCCTCCATGTTGGTTAGAGTTGGTTTTTAGTGGTTGGGTTGATGTTGCTTTAATGGAGGTGACCCTTATACAACCAATGTTGTTTTGTCCAAGGTAGTTTTGAATACCAACATATGTGGCTCAACCACTAGTCTTCTTGTAAGGACTTTCCTAGATTTTATATTTGTTAAGAATCTTTCAATCATTAGATCCATTCAAGGAATGATAATTGGACTTGTCTAAATTACCCAAAGCACTTGTAAAACCAATCCCTTTATTAGCTTGCTTTTGTAAGAATTTTTTTCTTTTATTTATTTAAATGTTTGAATTTAAACTAATTTTTTGTATATTTTATGTAATGAAATAACTTGTTCACAAAAGAATATAATATGAAATATGCTACAAATACTTGATAATAATAGAGAATAACTTGAGCCACTTCGAGAGGAAAACCTCCAAATATCACCAATGAGAACATAATTCATTATATGATGATAATAAACTTATCACTAGCTCCTATATATACCTGATTATGCCATGGCTGCCACCAAAGCTAACTTAGTACTTAATTATAACTCCTTCGATGAGCTAACTACTTATATGAGACTATAATAATGATTATATAACTTAATTAGCAGTTAGGTAGTCATAGGATGACTAATCATAACCCCAAGCAAAAATATAGGATAAAGGGTGTAACATTTTACAAGTAAAAACCATAAATCAACTTATAGTTTCATTAAATTTGGAATTGATGTTTTGGTCGAAGGGTAGTTTATTGAGCTTTAGTTTTGATTTTCCACTATCAAAGGAATGATAATATTGCAAACAACCAACACTTATGTTTGATGTTGTATCGTATGTGAGCGTGAATGGATTGATACTTTACCAAATTAATGGTTTTCAATTCAATTCCCCTATATATCCAATTTTTTAAGGTGTGGATTCATTCCAATGAGCTTGGAGTGCATTATGTAGAGCTTTGAGTTGTTGGCTAGTTTGACATGGATCATTGATTTGTGACCTCCTAGAACCCACAAGAAGTTGGGGAAAAATAAGGCCCTATAGGAACTTGACAATGTTGGGACCATCAAAGCATATATATTTTTATTATAGTTTATTTTTAAAAATAATTTATATAAAATTATTTGTGTTAAATCTATTTTTAAAAGATATAGTTTAAAAATTTTATATTAAAATTCTATTATTTTCATAAGAAAAGTACCAAATAATTAATTGGACATACTATAAATAAGCCCAACATACACTTTTTATTCCACACATTTATATAAAAATTATAACTAGTACTTGCACCTAAAGGAGGTTCAAGGATTACGTCAATAGAAAACTATATGCATTGTAATATGTTAGAGAGAATGTTTTTATGCATGGGTGCATATAAATGCCATGTGCTACAAATTTTAGTTGTGTGTGGTTGGATTAAACAATTTATAGTAAGTGCTAAATGATGAAATAAAATAAACTTAGACAAATCTAAATTTTTTCCTTAAAGGAATTAATTATTATCTGATTTTGAAATATTTGCATATAGGTTTAAAACATAAAGCAATGCAAATGAAAAAGAAAGTTGTCATCAAATTGACAAAAAATATTGTAAATGGAAATAGAATGTTCCCATCCAGCTAGAAAATCAATATTTATTTCACATGATAAGTGAGATTTTGGAGGCTCACATGATATTTTGGAGGCTTTTACCATTAAATGGCAGTTGGTTTAGCATTAAACAACAGCTAAAACTTGTTTTTCGACAACTCAATAGTGGTTTGCAAGTGTGAGACTTGTTTTAGGGTCAAATCTCACACTATATGTAGCATGTTGGCTAACAATGAACTATTTTTTTATTTTTTATTTTTTATTTTAATAGCATGTGACTACATATACTTTTTATTTCTCATATTTATTTAATATAAAAACTTATTTTCAATTTTTCTTTTCTTTTCTTTTTGTATATTTAAATTAGAATATAAGTGCTTTTTTGAGTCCTTTCAAAAATATTTTATTAGGTAATTTTATATGCATACATACATGCATATAGAATCTATAATACTAAATTTTATATTTTTTATGTATTTTTCTTAAGTATTATTTTATTTAAATATTAATTTTAAATTTACTATAAGAAAATTTAATGTCTTCTCATTCTATTGTAAATAAACTAGCATGCATATATTAAATATTAATATATATATAAAATACGCTGAGAGTTATCTTTCTCGAGGTGCCTATTGGCAATTTAGTGGGAAAAAAATTTAGTTGTAGGAACTTAATATGTTATGAAAGTGATGGATTGAAAGATCCTCAAGTCTTTGTGATTTATCTTTGATTTATCTTTGTGATTAAATCTCTTTTGATTGATATAGTGCAATTTTTCATTTCTGGGTAAAAAGTATACCAAACAAAGGAAATACAATAGACAAAAAAAGTTATTAACCTATCAATATATTTAAAAAGGCAACACCCAATGATAATATGTAATTGTGGCTAAGTCAAAAATTTCATAATTTGACAAGCGCTAAAAAAACATCAACTTAATCCTTTGAACATGTTGATTATTCCAAATCATTCCAAAATTTGAACAAGAACTTTTAGGAAAATTTGTGTTTTCATGACCATTTAGATCACGTAAGAACTAAAATGTTTGTTTTGTTAACATGTCCCTCTTGTTTGATTATTTTGAGAACATCTGAGAATGCTCCAAAAAGAAAAGAAACCAATCATCACAAGTTATTTAGGAAACCTATTTGTTTATAATGAAGTTTGCATTTAGAAAATCAATATCAGTCTTACAGGTGTTGTTTTTGGTCCAACAACATGCTTCCATTGTCTAAAATCATGAAATTTAGGATAATATCAACATCCCATGCATTTTAATTAGTAATGAATTTTACCTATTAAAAAAAATAATAAAACTCTTAATTTCTTCTTAGAGAGATTGGTTGTTGAAGTGTTTATGCAAATCCAAATCCAAGAATTCGTTCAGGAAGAAAAATTAATAGAAAAAGGAGATACATTCATGGATAAACTTAATTAGATTTGCATACTAATCACATAATCAATCCTACCCTATCACTTCAAAACATCACACATCTTTTATTTTACACTTTGACAAAGCAGAATTGGTGAAATATTTTACAAATTTACCTGCCATGTACATGAAATAGCACGTGAGCATGTGATACTTGATAAGGTTATTGAAAATTTGTGAGAGAAATTTATATGAAGATACATTGTTGACAAGTTACCTAGTGAGAAAACATCCATACACATAAAACATTGCTGTGAAAAAGAAGTGCCTGAATGTAAATGGCCAAGCATTTTTGTTACAACTCACCAAAAAATCCTTGTTAATATTTATTCCAATTTTTTTAAAAATGCAAATGCATATGGAAAGTTCACAAAATTTGGCTTTTTTCTTACTCTTGTGAAATGCATTCAAAAGTCAAAGACATGGAAAATATATTGCCTAATTCTATACAATTCAACAGAGAACTTCAAAACTACAATTTGACCTTTCATGAAAGAAGGTTAATTGAAGAGATAGAAACCATGTACTAGTTCAGTAGTCTAAAGCCTAGAATATCTCTCTCCTCGTGGGTAGTCCAAGCAAATTAAAAAGCTCCTTTGCCATAAATATTTGAATAACAAAAATCATTGCCCAAATGTATAAATGGCCCATATAGAGAATAAGAATAAATCCCCCAATCATCCAAATCGAAGACCAAATACAAGTTCGCATAGATTTGTACTTGTTATGATCATCCACCAGCAAATGGACTCCATTTGCTTTGGGTTACTCTACTATCTGCCAAAGAGTTTCTTAAAACTGTGAGAAAGACAAGCTCTATAATATGCAAATGAAATAAATAACATTAATGAACAAGCAAATTAAGGATAAACACATTTCGACACAATATTGGGGCCTTACAGTAATACATCTATTCAACAGCTCATTATCAATAATTAACAGTTTATCTCAAAACATTAAAAAGTAACTGAAATTAGAAATTTGGTCTTCTTTAAATCTGCTTGAAAAAACATCTACATACAATGAATGTAGTTATGCCAACTGCATGTCATTTGAACGTCAATTTCTAGCTGAAGATTTTTTCCTTACACATTGCTTTTTGATGGATGCCATTGTAATACGCCTCTACATAATTATACTTAAAAGATACATTAAAAAAAATCATAATACAAATGAATTAAATAAAATCAAAACTCTAATCCTAAAATTTTCATCATTTTTTCTCTAATCAAAACTCTAATCCTAACCCTAATTGAATGCTATTTTAAATTGTAACCATTTTAAAATAATATTTAATTTTTATTGAAAATATTTAAAAAATTTAAAAAGCAGAATCTCAAAAGATAAGAAGATAAGATTTAAGAGTGGATATGGATAATTAAATAAAATCAAAACTCTAATCCTAAAATTTTCATCATTTTTCCTCTAATCCTAACCCTAATTGAATAAATACATTGAAATTTCTTATAATTATAAAAAATATATTTGTGTTACTATTATAAATAAATGTTCACCCTAAAAACTTAAAATTTATTACATGACACTAAGTATTTAGTTTTAATTTATTTTTTTAATTAAATTGATTTTAAAATCTTAAAAAGCAACATTACTGCCACTTGCACATCAAATTTAACTTTATTAGTTTTTCTTTACAAATTTTTTGGATGCCATTATTTATTACATGACACTAAGTATTTAGTTTTAATTTATTTTTTTAATTAAATTGATTTTAAAATCTAAAAAAGCAACATGACCACCACTTGCACATCAAATTTAACTTGATTAGTTTTTCCTTACAAAGATTTTTGGATGCCATTGTAATACGCTTCTCAGTGTAATCAATATGTTTGTGGTAGAATTTGTGAGAGAATTTTTGAATCAATGTTTTACATTATACTTTATAATTCTTCATTAAGATAAGGCATTTTTCTTTTGAATTTTATTGAAGTGTGATTCAAAAATTCTCATATTTTTATCAACAATATTTTGTTTATATTGATTAAAAAATTTCACCAACCCATCCTTTGGTCCACACTTGATCATATGAGTAAGGACTTGAGAACACAAATCATGATTTTTGGGTCAAATAATCTTTAGTTTTTATATGCTCAACCAATGAGCTCAACAATGTATCCTCAATATAGTCCACTCTAGCAAAAGAAAGATGCTCAAAGCCAAGCTCTAAAAAAAATCATGTCAAATTCTTCATTGTTGGAAGCAAGTGAATCACACACACCCTCATAATCATTTTCCTCATTTACAAAAATGAGTATGCGAGCCTCAAGATTATCAAGATCAACAACATAAAGGAGGATATCAAGTGAAAAAATATATTTTTTGTGCTTCAACTTCCTTACTTACATTCTTAGAATGTGCATGTGTTTTATAAATAGCTAAAGATTTGATTCATTAGATGAATATCTTGCATACACATCTTCCTCACTGTCCATATGGCTGCAAAAAATAGCAGGGTCATAATCATCATTCTCAAGATGGATGTCATCATTGATTTTTTTAAATCTATCATCCACAAATGAGCGATCCAACTAAAGCTAGGTGCAAACATTATCACTTTAATATATACTGCTATCACACAATACACAAAAACCTTACTCTACCCACTTATAAACACAATCATCACTTGATATTGTGATTGATTATGATGCAATGTCCATGTCATTTTTTTCCTCAACAACATGACCACACGAAAATTTTTTATACTTGAGGATAATGATTTTACAATCATATCCCTTCTCAAACCATTGATTAAATCAAGGCACTTGTAGACATGTTGCATGTCCACTAAATTGAACTCTTCTAGTATTTTACCAAAACCTAGAGTAACATCATAGGCTTCAAGAAACATATCAATACATACAAGTGTGTTAGGTCAAAGATCATATGGGATATTATAAAGAGAAACAACAAACTTGTGATTGAATCCCATGCTAGAGTCTCTTTCTTGCCACTATATGTTTTGTAATTCTTCAACAAGAGCAATAGGGTCCATATGCAAAATAAATTATTCTTCGAACACAATCATAAGATTATTAACAAGGAAAAATAATGTTCGAGAGAAATCTAATACCAATATTGTTCCTTTCCATGCAAGGATCTTACAAAAAACCTCATCCCCATTTATTCATCTTCAAATAAAAAACTTTTTATAAATTTTGAAAATTACTTGGCATGTGTGTCCCCCTCATGAAGATCATACCCATCAAATGTAGGAATCTAGTTATAAACCTTGCATGCCATGATCCTCATTTGATAATCAAACCAAGATATGTCTAGTTTTTTGTAAAGAGTGTCCAAGGGAATGATATGGGGATAATTAACACATTTTGTATTAGTAGGAAGGACATTGGATTGTGATGCCTCAATTCCTTCTTTGTGCTCTGTGAATGTCGATTATAGACCTGCATAAACACAAAAAACAATCACATAATTAGATTCATATGCAAGTTAAACCAAACATTCCCCATAGAATTCATTTACAAAGCACAAAATAAGAAATAAATGAAGAACACAACAAAGAAATCTATTAAATCCTATTAAAGCAAGCAAACTCTTAATCCTATGGGGGAATTGGTGCCATTTTGATGTGGAAAATGGCCCTTTCCCAATCCCTTGTAAGCTTTGTGATGACTTGATGAAGATTTGATGCTTCCTTGGAGAAATTCCTGCATAACCTAGCTAAGAAATGATAAAAATGGATGAAGAATGGATGAACTTCATATGAAGATGATAACTTTGCCTCAATTCTCCTCCTCAAATGAGCATTATGATTTTGCATTGATTGTCTCTCCCCTAAACAAATAGAGAAAGTCTCTATTTATAGATGTGAATGATGGAGGATTTGAAAGATATGGAGGATGTGGGACAAAATATAAACCAATGACAAGATGCCACTTTCCATCATGCTAATGGACAAATGTGGAGCACATTTTGATCAATGTGCCAAAGAGGGAGAGATTTGAAATTTAAAAGATGACTTGAAGGATGAGGTGAAAGGTGAACTTAATGTCACATGGCTCAAGAAAAGGACTTGTAAGATGAGTTAAATGCCTTGTTGGAAGGACACATCCTTTTGGAGGGATTTTCAAATTTGGGGAATATTCCAACCATTGATGCCTTTTTAAAAGTAATTAGAGATTTAAATAATTCAAAATAAATGATTTATTGAGCAAGTAGCAAAAGTTAGAGAATGTGACATGGATTAGGATTTGATTAATTTAATAGGAGATTAGATGATGTGACAATTTTGACTTAGATTTTAGGATTTATTTAAATCAAAATTGAGAGGAATGTGATTTAGACTTAATTAAATAAAGATTTTTTATTTATTTAATTAAAGAGAGATGTTGTTAGCTTAAATTAAATAAGAATTGATTTAATTTAATAAGATGACCTTAAAGATTTAATCAAATAAAAGGGATTATTTAATTAAATAAAGACTATGAGGTTAATTAAATAAAAATGATTTATTTAATTAACAGGAGATGACAATTTAATTAGATAAAATTGATCTAATCTAGTTAAGAGAGGAATTTGATGACAAGCTGAGAAGATGATTCAGGAGGAAACGATGTTAGAAAATCAGGATCAGGTGTGTAATGTCAATCAGTACATTTTCCATGTCTACATACTCCATCTGTTGTCGTGGATCCTTCTTTATATGTCAACTACACCACTACCACATTTGGTTGGGATTTCATATCTTCACATAGTATTTTGGATTGTAGGGATGGTTGGGTGAGTTCCTTGGGGTGTTTTGTGTTGTGAGAAGAAAACTCATATTATTCTTCGTCAACACTATGCACTAGTAGAATTTGGCAAATAAATGACTAGGTGCCTAAAATTTTTAGTCACAACAACTAAAAATGACTAAATTCTACTAGTTTTTTGTAACTCAGCTATAAATGAGTAAATTAATGACTAATTTGGTCGTGGACTAAAAAATTATTTATTCATACAAATAAAAAAGACAAAATAGTTAGTCACACAAATACAAATAAGACAATTTTTTTTTTTAAATCGAGAAACATAGAGCGGGAGTGTATTGTGCGTGTGTGATTCATTATTTGTTTATTCTAGAACTTGACAACTACATTGAGGTGATTCATCTAATTCAGAGATAAATATTGTTTGGAGATAAAGATTGTTTTGCTTGATTCATTATTCATTGAGCCTAGCACTTGACAACTACACTAGCTTGGGTATTGCAAGGGCGATAAAGATTGTTTGGACTTCTGAAAAGGCGAGCAAGGGAAAGGAATTTAGATTTTGTTGCAACGAATTTGAAGTCAGTGAGGCCTTCTACAACAAAGTTGGATTTGGGGACGCCCTTTGCAGCAAATTCAGAGATAATTTGAAACCCTCATTACATTAAACACAAAATCTATAGCTTTTAGATTGGAAACTTATAGTAATTACAATATACTGCTCTTAATAATGTTCTTTTACAATCTTGCCACTATTTTTCTTCATAATGTGTTCGAGCTAAATATAATAAAATTTGGGTTTCAGTGCCAAAATAGAATTTCCTCAAACAATTTTAATACATTTTCACTGCAAGTTGATGCAAGAGCATCAAGCAGTGTAGGGAAATCTTGCATCACCCAAAAAAAAAAATCTTTATTTTCTTTAGTTGTTTTGAGTCCCATAATGGCACTTGAGGGGTATAAGACTGTCAGGCATTATAAATGGCAAAAAATGATCACTTACTATTTTTAGTAAGTCGGCCAAAACGGGCTTGTATGGATGTGAGAATTTAACCCAAGGAGTAGAGCTGAAAAAAAATTTCCAGTCTCAAAAGAACCACATCAATACCCTGCACGGTTTGGGAGAAATTAAAGTTTTTGTCACAGGAAATTTCTCCAATGCAACTTCAAATTCAGATATAAAACTTTAGAGGCCATGAAACAACTCAAAAAGTGGTCGAACAAACCTACGATCGGCTCATGTGTTGTAGAGCTCGGTGAGAGCTTTCCGATGATATGTAATAATTGCAAATCAGACACCCAGATCAAAAGTTATGGCCCTGCAAAGTTGGTCCTCTAAAAAGTGAACTTCATAAAAATTTATTCCTAGGGCCAAATCAAACGCCGAATTTTGGTGCCAAAACAAAAGGGGAAATTTGTACCCTTCTAGAACATTCTAGTTATTGGGGAAATAAAAAGGGTTATGGGGTTGTATACAGGTCCTCGAGCAGTGCGCATTGTATTTCGGTAGATTTTCTCGAAAGTTGATTCTTTTGTTGTAATGAATCAAAACCCATTAGAGCATGTAAGCTTTGAATCTGTAATACTTCATTTTCTGAAAATAATTGAAAGTGAATCAATTTTTGTCTTGCATCTCTTGTGTAAGTAATAAAGTTGGAGTCCAATTTAAACGCGGAAGTTTACGAAATAAAAAATTGAAATCAACTTTAATAAATCCGATCCCGCTTAGCTTCGGATTCCTCGCTTAAAATAGATCCCGCTCTATAGGATCCCTAACCACCAGAGAAGCGAGATTCCGATATGAAACGATCCCCGCTTTGTAGAAATCATCCCGCTTTTGTAGAAATTCAGATCCCATTTATATTGCTATTTATTTTAAAAAAGCAGTTCATTTCATAGCGACTGGATCCTTTCGAAGACAGGGCGACACATCGGAATTTCACAAATGCAACTCATGTAAAAATTCCCATTTTTTGTATTTTTCTTTATTTGAAACCTAAATTGTTCGGGATTAAACCAAAAATTGAATGAAAACCCTAATTAAACAAAACAAAAAATGTATTTCAAAAACCCTAGAAATTGAAATGAAATAAAAAAAATTGCATTTAGAAACCCCTAATCAAGCTTTTTCAAAACCCCTTCAATTCAAATCAAATGAAAAAAATTGAATTTGAAAACCCTAGTTTGAACTGAAACAAAAAATTGCATTAAAAACCCTAATTGCTTAGAAATTGAAACCCTAAATTGAATTAGAACAATTTTTTTTGTTAAAACCCTAAATTGAAATCGAACAAATCATTTTGATTTTGAAAACTAGGTAATTTTGAGCTCAAAAAAATTCATTTGCATTGCTTAAATGTTTTAAATTTTATTTGCATTGTATGCAAAAAATGATATGTTAAACTTTAGTTTCAATGTTAAATTATAATTAGATTAGAAAACAATATGTTAAACAATAGTTAAAAGTCATAAAGTTTATCTTGATGTTTGTTTGCAAATATAGTTAGCAAATTCATAAATCTAAGCACGTACAATTGATTCGAATTGGCACTAACTTGCAAGTCTAAATTATTCCAAGGGCCACCCAAACTTCACCCTAAGTTTGCTAAACCCTAGACCCTGAATTGTAAAATCTAAACCCTCAACACTAAAGCATTTGAATTTTGTCTTAGGACCTCAAAGAAATTTCTGTTTTGCCTTTTAAAAACCCCTCTATTGCCTATTCCATATTCAATAGGAGCTTTTGTAATGTTTTCACTTATTTGAACACACATAATTTAAACCTTTTGGTTTCTACAAGTTTATGAAGAGTGGGATACATCACCGCGACATTTGTGATTACGATCATTAGGATCTAAATCATTGGAAGAAACCTTTATCTCCATTACATCCAGAGGAGAGCAATTCCAGAGAGTGCTATGGCAAAGTTTCTTCATTGGACATACCTAAAAAATTCGCTAGAATGCCATAAAAGTATAATTATAGCAATTCCAATTGGAAACACTTGGGTACATATATATCATATGAAATTTAAATCTAGTAAGGTGTCTATTATATAGGAGAGTTGATAATATATGGAAAGAGGTTTGTATGGGAATATATGTATTAAGAAACACATACCACATGACCTCTATAGGATTTTTAAGATGTGATCCTAGATAATAATCCACCCATCCTCAATCATAATAGATTCTTTAGCAATTAAGAGAGATTCAATAACCATAAAATTACCTATATTTTGATACTATATAGATTTATGTGGAAGGATAGAAATGCATCAATAAGGAGACCAAGATGGAACCATTTAACACCTAATGTACACCTATTACATGGGAAAGGGAGGAGGTACATGATGATAGGTTGGAGGAACTATGCTATTATTACAATAGAGATAGGAGGAGGATTCATATTATGCTCCTATAAATAAGAGGTTAATTTAGAAGATTAAAAGAACTAGATAATAAAAAAGGAGATAATTCTATAGAGGGAGTGAGTGGGATTGTTGGAAATATAAAATGAGAGAGGTGAATGTCCCAACACCTACATAGAGTCCTACACGAAATACACCAATCTAGGCACTTCCTAGAAGGATCAAGATCCATGTGAGTAGCCTCTTTTTATTTTTGTATCTTCTACATATGTATATTTATTCCTTTATTATGTGATTACAATTATGTATGATATAACTTATTAATAAGTGATTAAAGTATAATTATTAAAATATTTCATATTTATTTTGAAATTCTCTAATGTAGGAGGAAATTTTTACTTGATAAGTAGGAGGTATTTTTTCCACAGCGTGTCAAATTATGATATTGCTATCAGGATTCAACCGTGTAGTTTCGAGTCAAACTCATTGACCCATGTTTCATGAGTAGTGGTTCAACAAGAACCCATCTCTCATGATATCGAATAGTCCACTTAGCACTCATTGCATCTAGGTGATGCTCATAGAGGTGAAGCACTGGTCCGTCCCGGGAGGTCACCCATCCCAGTACTGCTCCAGCTCAAGCGCGCTTAACCAGGGAGTTTTCTCCAAAGTTAAGCCCGCTTGAGTTGTTACCCATTGCAAAACCTTCAGCAAGTGTTGTGCCTTATAGACCATTCATAGAGGCCTTTGGCTCATCAATTGATAAGTAGGGAGGTATTTTTCCCGCAGTGTCAAATTATGATATTGCTATCGAGGATTCATAGTGTAGTTTCGAGTCAAACTCATTGACCCATGTTTCATGAGTAGTGGTTCAACAAGAACCCATCTCTCATGATATCGAATGGTCCACTTAGCACTCATTGCATCTAGGTGATGCTCACAGAGGTGAACCACTGGTCCGTCCCGGGAGGTCACCCATCCCAGTACTGCTCCAACTCAAGCGCGCTTAACCAGGGAGTTTTCTCCAAGGTTAAGACTGCTTGAGTTGTTACCCCATTTGCAAAACCTTCGGCAAGTGTTGTGCCTTATGAACCATTCTCATGAAACATAGGTCAATGAGTTTGACGCGAAACTACATGGTTGAATCCTGATAGCAATATCATAAATTTTTACTTGTTTTGATAGATGTATGTTATTTTTGTGATATGTATAGATTGGTTCATTTTTAACATGATACTTTTTTTATTAGAGGGGTAAACACTTTTGATCCAGAGCTAGATGGAACCAATGAGGCCATAGTATGACTAAATTTGGACCTCACTAGACATCTAGAACCCCTTAAGCCATCATATCACCCTAAATCGTAAATCGATTTCTTAAGGGGTCCCAATATGACATTTCTTAAGGGGATCAAAGAAGTTCTTAAAATTTGGTGATCAAAGTTTCCCAAGGCAACCAAATTTAACAATAATAAGATCCTGCAAGATTATAATATGAATGAGATTTCATGATCTAGGTTGGTCAGTTGAAACAAGAGTAGATCACAATCAACTATTCCACAAGAAAATGTTCTTCACTAATTTTCAAGTTCATTATATTCCAAGGGGAACCAAAACTTCACCCTAAGTTCTGTAAACCCTAAACCCTGAACTCTAAAATCTAAACCCTAAACACTAAACCATTCATTTTGTCCTACTTGACCTTAAAGTGAAATTTGGTTGTCTTAGGAAAATCCACCAAATTTCATTTCCCTTATTCCATGTAATTTTGTCATAGGATCTTACTACATATATCCCCTTAAGTTATCCTATTACCCTAAACCCTAAACTCTAAACTCTAAACCCTAAACCCTAAAGCCATCATTTTTTCTTAGGCTCTTAATGAAATTTGGTTGCCTTAGGCAACTCCACCAAATTTCATTCTCTTATGCCATGTAATTTTGTCCTGGGATCTTACTACATGTAGATCCCCTTAAAATATCTATTATGATATTTTCATTCCCTTATGCCATGTAATTTTGTCATAGGATCTTACTACATAGATCTCCTTAAGTTATCCTATTACCCTAAACCCTAAACTCTAAACTCTAAACCCTAAACCCTAAAGCCATCATTTTTTCTTAGGCTCTTAATGAAATTTGGTTGCCTTAGGCAACTCCACCAAATTTCATTCCCTTATGCCATGTAGTTTTGTCCTAGGATCTTACTACATGTAGATCCCCTTAAGCTATCCTATCATGAAACATGGGTCAATGAGTTTGACTCAAAACTACACGGTTGAATCCTGATAGCAATATCATAAATTTTTACTTGTTTTGATAGATGTATGTTATTTTTGTGATATGTATAGATTGGTTCATTTTTAACATGATACTTTTTTTATTAGAGGGGTAAACACTTTTGACCCAGAGCTAGATGGAACCAATGAGGCCATAGTATGACTAAATTTGGACCTCACTAGACATCTAGAACCCCTTAAGCCATCCTATCACCCTAAATCGTAAATCTATTTCTTAAGGGGTCCCAATATGAAATTTCTTAAGGTTATCAAAGAAGTTCTTAAAATTTGGTGATCAAAGTTTCCCAAGGCAACCAAATTTAACAATAATAAGATCCTGCAAGATTATAATATGAATGAGATTTCATGATCTAGGTTGGTCAGTTGAAACAAGAGTAGATCACAATCAACTATTCCACAAGAAAATGTTCTTCACTAATTTGCAAGTTCATTATATTCCAAGGGGAACCAAAACTTCACCCTAAGTTCTGTAAACCCTAAACCCTGAACTCTAAAATCTAAACCCTAAACACTAAACCATTCATTTTATCCTACTTGACCTTAAAGTGAAATTTGGTTGTCTTAGGAAAATCCACCAAATTTCATTCCCTTATGCCATGTAATTTTGTCATAGGATCTTACTACATATGTCTAAGTTATCCTATTACCCTAAACCCTAAACTCTAAACTCTAAACCCTAAAGCCTAAAGCCATCATTTTTTCTTAGGCTCTTAATGAAATTTGGTTGCCTTAGGCAACTCCACCAAATTTCATTCCCTTATGCCATGTAGTTTTGTCCTAGGATCTTACTACATGTAGATCCCCTTAAGCTATCCTATCATGAAACATGGGTCAATGAGTTTGACTCAAAACTACACGGTTGAATCCTGATAGCAATATCATAAATTTTTACTTGTTTTGATAGATGTATGTTATTTTTGTGATATGTATAGATTGGTTCATTTTTAACATGATACTTTTTTTATTAGAGGGGTAAACACTTTTGACCCAGAGCTAGATGGAACCAATGAGGCCATAGTATGACTAAATTTGGACCTCCTTGAACATCAGAACCCCTTAAGCCATCCTATCACCACTAAATGCGTCATCCGATTTCTTCAAGGAATCCCAATATGAAATTTCTTAAGGGGATCAAAGAAGTTCTTAAAATTTGGTGATCAAAGTTTCCCAAGGCAACCAAATTTAACAATAATAAGATCCTGCAAGATTATAATATGAATGAGATTTCATGATCTAGGTTGGTCAGTTGAAACAAGAGTAGATCACAATCAACTATTCCACAAGAAAATGTTCTTCACTAATTTGCAAGTTCATTATATTGCAAGGGGAACCAAAACTTCACCCTAAGTTCTGTAAACCCTAAACCCTGAACTCTAAAATCTAAACCCTAAACACTAAACCATTCATTTTGTCCTACTTGACCTTAAAGTGAAATTTGGTTGTCTTAGGAAAATCCACCAAATTTCATTCCCTTATGCCATGTAATTTTGTCATAGGATCTTACTACATATATCCCCTTAGGTTATCCTATTACCCTAAACCCTAAACTCTAAACTCTAAACCCTAAAATCCCTAAAGCCATCATTTTGTAGGCTCTTAATGAAATTTGGTTGCCTTAGGCAGCTCACCAAATTCATTCCCTTATCACCATGTAATTTGTCCTAGGATCTTCACTACATGTAGATCCCCTTAAGCTATCCTATTATGATATTTTCATTCCCTTATGCCATGTAATTTTGTCATAGGATCTTACTACATATATCCCCTTAAGTTATCCTATTACCCTAAACCCTAAACTCTAAAGTCTAAACCATAAAGCCTAAAGCCATCATTTTTTCTTAGGCTCTTAATGAGACTGATTTGCCTTGAGCAACTCCACTTAAATTCATTCCCTTGCTCTGTATGTAGTTTTGTCCCTAGGATCTTACATGTAGATCTATAAGCTATCTATCATGAAAACATGGGTCAATGAGTTTGACTCGAAACTGGGGACAGGACGATGGCACCAATATCATAAATTTTTACTTGTTTTGATAGATGGCATGTTATTTTTGGCGATATGTAAATTGGTTCATTTTTAACATCGATACTTTTTTTTATTAGAGGGGGTAAGCTTTTTGACCCGAGGCTAAAAAGATGGAACCAATGAGGCCATAGTATGACTAAATTTGGACCTCACTAGACATCTAGAACCCCTTAAGCCATCCTATCACCCTAAATCGTAAATCGATTTCTTAAGGGGTCCCAATATGAAATTTCTTAAGGTGATCAAAGAAGTTCTTAAAATTTGGTGATCAAAGTTTCCCAAGGCAACCAAATTTAACAATAATAAGATCCTGCAAGATTATAATATGAATGAGATTTCATGATCTAGGTTGGTCAGTTGAAACAAGAGTAGATCACAATCAACTATTCCACAAGAAAATGTTCTTCACTAATTTGCAAGTTCATTATATTCCAAGGGGAACCAAAACTTCACCCTAAGTTCTGTAAACCCTAAACCCTGAACTCTAAAATCTAAACCCTAAACACTAAACCATTCATTTTATCCTACTTGACCTTAAAGTGAAATTTGGTTGTCTTAGGAAAATCCACCAAATTTCATTCCCTTATGCCATGTAATTTTGTCATAGGATATTACTACATATATCCCCTTAAGTTATCCTATTACCCTAAACCCTAAACTCTAAACTCTAAACCCTAAAGCCTAAAGCCATCATTTTTTCTTAGGCTCTTAATGAAATTT
>VDFB02000020.1:50909536-51077805 GCA_007258455.2 Sequoia sempervirens | reverse complement strand
GAATTGAGTGGTTCAAATTTATAATATTATTTGGGATTAGGGAAACATTAGATGGAAGTGTTGAACACAGTTTGTCATTGATATCAAAGGATTGTCAAAGGTTGCTAATATTTGTTATCAAAGGGTGTTAGGGTTGTCAAAGATGAAAGATATTGTAGGAGTACTAGAAGTATCATACTTGAATTCTCATTATATTCTCTTGACTTAAAGTGACATGTTCCAGAAGCATGTTGGTTATTAGTGTGTAGACTATCTAATCATTCATATCTTATATCAAGTAACCTACATTAAGTTTTTTGAGACATGTTTGCCCTCAGATAGTTGATGTATTTATTATACCATGTTGGGTATGCACTCAACATGAGTGTGATGGTCCAGAAGTCAATTCAAGGATACCTTTTGGGTAAAGAGTTTTCTAAATTTGGTTGGAATTTCTTTCAAAAATGCATGTTTACTTTGTGGTTTGGAAGGAGAGTGCGCCTACAATATTTTTTATCACTTTCCTGAGTTTCTAGAGGATATGTTCAGTGTGCAAGAAGCTTGGAGTGGTAGAAGGTTCTCTTTTCCTATTCAAAGTTCAAGGTGTGTGCAGTAACGGCTAGTAGCGTGCATAATTAAAATATTGCATGTGGAGTGAGGATAGGACCTGATTAAGATCCATGTGGTGGCACACGACAGCAAGTTCCTTTAGTGGCAATAAATTTGTGTTTGGATCATTGTATTACATGTTTCATTTAATTTGAATTTAGGTCCATCTTATGTTGTCTTGGTTTTTTTTGGATCTCTGGTCAACATAGAAGAGTGTTAATGTAATGTCATGTATATATTTCAAATGTGTAAATGTATTGTGAAAGGAGAGTGTGTGAGATGTATAGGTTGTATTGGTTATGATCAAGCAAGGCAATTTTGAGTACAAAACTGTAAAGAAAAGAGGAAGCACCTGTATCAGAAGATCATTCTTAGTGTGGAAGTATGATAACACTTTTGTACATATTGAAGTTAAATTTTAAATCTTCCATTATTTTTGTATTCTAGTAGAACTAGTGTTCTACTTGTTTTGTTTCCGTAGGGATTCATGTCTCTAGTGGGGATTGTTGTCTATAGTAGGTTGGTTCCTACAATTTGAATTAGGGATTGGTGTCTCCAATAGGTTGGTGCCTACTTCATGTTGTAATATCACTCATTATATTTTTTCCTTATGAGGCTAGATTTGGACAATGGATCCCAACAACTATTCTCACCTTGGTTTTTCCCATCTTGGGTTCCCATGTATATCTGACCTGTTATCTTGTGTTTTTTTTGTTTCTATGATTAAGTTCTCTTCATGTTGAAAATCTATATAATAGTAGAAATTTTTTAAGTTGTATGATCTGGTAAATAGTGTTGAAGTTGAGAATTTTAAATGAAATAGATCTACTAATTCACCCCCCTCTTAGTATATTGTATGTCCTTTAATTGGTACCAGAACTAAGTTCTTTTGAAAAAGCTTAATAACTTAAGGTAGATCTAGGTTGACACAAGAGATTTCTTCTAGAAACAAAGTACCAATATTTTATGGATCTAATTTTTTATTTTGGAAAGTTAGGATGGAGTCCTATTTGTTGGCTTTAGGGATGGACATTTGGATGTCAGTTATAGAAGGATATGAGCCTTCAAAAAATATACCTCTTAGGGATCAAGCTAGAAAGAAGGCTCTTGAACTCAATGCTAAGGAAAAGAATGCTCTTTTATGTGGACTGACTAATTCTGAATTTATGGAAGTAATGCATTGCAAAACAAAAAAGGACATATGGGACATACTGGAAAAATTATACAAATCTGATGAAAATTTCAAAGAGGCAAAGTTGTAGACCTATAAAGATTAGTTTGAAGGTGAAATGGTGGGAAAGGGGTTCCTTAATGGTTAAGGGGGTATTTTCTCTATTAGTACCTTTTCTTAAGGCATTTCATTAGGAAAGAGATCAAAAGGTGTAAATATTGACTTTTAGCCTCAATGTTGAGTCAATCAAACCTAGATCATAGTCCTTAAGACAATAAGATAGATTTGTTCAACCCAATTGAAATGATATGCAACACTCAAACTAAATGAATTATAAGACCTAGAACATGAAATGAAAATTCTCAAAAGTATAGAAAATGAAATCACAGTTTGTAGGAATATTTGAGAAGGGTAAGGACACATGTACCAATCAACAAAAGTTGGTTTTGAGCTCTAATGAAGGAAAAGTTCACCCTAGGGTGAATGGGTCTTGGTTAGAGATTCTAAAAATTCTTTTGGCATTCGTAAGAAGTGGGATCTTAGATTTTGTTTTGCATAGGTTCCGCTATAAAAAAGTTGGAAATAAAATCTACAATTGATATTTTGTGGCTTGACAATAATAATGACAACTTATGCAACAATATAAAATTACACTTCATGATCTTCAATCCTTCCTCAACCTGTAATCTACACATACACAAAGAGAGAGAAATTTTATTTTGTTTGAATGGGGGTTTGCCTTAGTCAAACCCCAATTTTGTTAATTAAACCTTGATAGAAAGATAATGACAATGGAGAAGGAAATGATGAATGAACACTTTCTTTCTACAACTCACCAAACCTTCAATCGCTTCCCTTAGAGGATTAAAGAAAAACACATCACTCCAAGGAACTTGATATTTCTTTGCTTGATGGATTTGAACACTTGAAAATGCTTGGATGCTTTAGGATCAACAGTGCATATTAGCCTTCACAAGATGACATGAACACACATAAGCTTGAACATGATGATAGGATCTTGATTGTTGCAATAAATGATTGATAAATTTTGTCTTGAATGCTCTTGAAAATAATATTTTCTCATACAAAGTCTTTATTGTGTGTCTTAGATTTGAATTGATAGAAAGACTATACATTTATAGGTGTTTATCGAATTTTCCAAAACTTAGATTCCAAAAGCCAATAATTGCATATTGAATTTGAATCATTAAAAGACTGTCAAAAACATATTTAAAAATGGATCCTAGGACTTAAAGGGGACCCATTTTCCCTTGGATGAATGGTTCCTGCCATATAAGTCCAAGACATTCACATTCCAAGGTGATTAAAATATTATTTACATTAATTAAATGTTAGTTTCCCTTTCAAAAAATGGGAATAATAAGGCTTTGGAATACATAATTTGGAAAATTATAAGCTTAATTAAGTCCAATAAATTAAGGGACCCAAAAAAAGTGTGAAATTGTAAAGGGTATACAATTTATTACACTACATTTAGCCCCCACTTTAGTGAGAGTATGAACTTACACTCAAACTCATACTAAAGTAGACAAATATGTGTCAAGAGAGGTCCAAGTGTACAAATGTTAGAAAGATAGGATGATAAGGATCAAGGAGGATGATGAAGCCCCCAAGATCAAAGATCCCATGGCAAACCAACATAAGGACAAAGGTACATACAAGATGTGTAAGATACATGTATGTAACAAGACTAGATACACAAGCATACAATGTCAAAGCTAATTCAAAAAGGATGGACTAGAAAGTTGTGTTATGCCACTTCCATCAAAATATGCTCACAAGGGCTAGTGCATTTTGGTATACACTGAGTGAGCCCCAAAGGAAAAATGAGAAACACACACTAGGTCTACAAGGTGTGTACTCATAAAAAAGGGGTTGCAGATGGGAAGGTCACACCAGGTCTATTGGTCTCCCATATGTCAACCATACCAAAACTTATACTCCTTGATAACTTTGATAAGGTGCCACAAAAATGATCAATGCTATGCCAACATTACACTAAGTCCAACCTCTATGAACAAAGTGAAGCAAAATGCGAAAATGTCCATTCCAAAATGATATAATGACAATGTATGCCCCACTATAAATAAATTGCTAAACACCATGCTATGAGAAATTACTTTAAAGTAGAAAATGATAAATTCCAATTGATAAAAAGGCCATGAGAGTTGATTTGGGAAGCCCTATTAGTAAAATGTGAAGGGATATTGGTAGCAATAGGAGGATTGGTATTTTGGTAAGTGAATTGTGGAACATGTTGGAAAATAGGTGGGTTAAAATTATGATAATTAAATGGGAGAGTAGAGGAAGATGGAACAAAATTATATTGGTTTATAGGATTTTCACTTGTAAGCCCCAAAATAGTGTTAATATTATTACTATATTGCATAACAGTTGCTATAAAATAAGAAGAGAATGTGTGAATAGAAGATTTCATCATGGGTATCAACACTTGTGTCCCCATTTGGTTTTGAGGAGATGCATTGGTGAGAGTTTTAACACAACTAGATAACATCATAATGTTTGAATCCATTATGTGAGATAGGATACATAGAAATTCCACACCTTGTGAATCATGAAGTCTTAATTTCTTAAGGATTTATATAAGAGGGATAGCCTCTCTATCCAATTTTTTCATACTCAAGAATAGTTGGAGATCGGCTAGAAGTCCTTATCTAGTTTTTGGAGTCGATCCTTTAGAACATAGGCCACAAAGTTATCAAACCCAAGAAAATCATGAAGAGGTTGTGACTCAAAAGATAGAAGTAGGATCCATGGATGATTGTGTTGTAATAGTTTCTTTACTAAAATATTTAACACACACAAATTCAACACTTGATCTATTCAAAGCATGGGAAGTTATAATCTGATAACTTATTCTTACATAAGTATTAGATGTAGAACACTAGGTCATGAAACTCATAAATCAAGTACAAGTTTCAAGACACATAAATGTTCCTAAGAATTAAAAGATAAAAGAAAGTGATGACAAGACGGATATGTTGATGATATGTCAGAAGAATAGAAGGTTTTTTAGGTTTATGTTTTGTAAACAACAAATATTTTAAATGATTTACTTTTCTAGAGTAAACATAAAATGTTTCCAAATGTAAATAAGATATTAAAATAATCTAATTCCTTAATAAATTAAATCAAATTTGATAATATATTCTACTTAAATCAGAAGATCTACAAATCTAAGCTAAGTCGAGTTCACCAAAATGTTAGGTTGGTGAAAAAGGGGATCTATGCTAAATGTCCTAACCTAGATAAATATTTTCACCTTAAACATTAGGGACACAAAATTAACCAAGATATGCTATTTGAATGTTGTCCTCAAGGGAGAGCCAAACAAGTTGGTTAGGTTTTTGGTCCCTTTTTATGTGGGGTGTACTGATTGATGCAAAGATGTAATGAACTAGGTCAATTATGATCAAATTAATTAAGTGCAACAAAATTCAAAATTACAAAACATAAACTCAGAAATAGAAAATAGACATGAATAGGAGATACAAAGAAGAATCTAGTGCCAAAATCTAGAGCAGAACTAGTAGGACATGAGTGTTAGGAGCCCTTGTCCAAAAGTGCAGTAATCTAGGGTTTCAAAGCCTATATAGATTTAGCAACTTTTTAGCACCTATAATAGAAGAAACTAGAATCTAAAGTCCAACCAAGCTCAAATAATCAATATGCCCTAGTTTTTAGATGATTAACCCATGAAAACATGAATTGGGGTTTAGGAGCTTTGGAAGGAGCTGATATTTCAAATCTACTTCACACAAAAAAAACATGCAAACCTACAACATGAAGAAAGGGAAAAGGTTTTTTCATATAAGGGATTTATTTCAGGATGTTCTTGGATCGTGTTCAGGTGAATTTTGTTGTTCAGAAGATTCGAATTGATTTAAGGAAGCATGTACTTAATTCTTAATGTGTTTTCATAGGTAATGATTGACATGGTGTTTACACTACATTCGAAGATGTTCAAATATTAATGAAGGCATAGCATTACATGTGAGATTTAATTTAGGTAACAGTTAAGTGTTGTTTTGGTCCACTTTCGTTCCTCTCCACCGTGGGAATGTTTAGTGTTGACCTAATTAGAAATTTCAAAGTGTGAAGCATGTATTTTTTTACCTTGGAGAAAGTTTTCAAGGTTCAAGATGGTATAAGTATGAGTCGATATGTTGAAGATTGTTAAGATAGATAGTATAGATGTGTGTGATGCAAGTGATACTAATTTCTGAAGAGTAGAGTGCAAGTTTGAGCAGAGCAGTGAGAACTTCAAAGTATTGGACTTCTAAATGCAGTGATCAGAAGGTGTTTGCAATCTTTTATACAAGGCTGCAAAAGTGTTGGAGCATTTGTGGTGGATTCTTGTTGCATTGAGAATTTATTCTATGTGTAAAATTTCTCTTCTATCTTCTTTGTTTCTTTTTCTGGCAGTGAGCCCTGGTTGTGAGCCTTTTTGGATAGTGTGTCCTATTTTGGCAGTGAGCCCTATATTGGTTTTGCAATTACTTATATTGCGAGCTAATCCTCACTGTGGTTTTTCCTTCATTGGGTTTTCCAAGTAAATCTAGTGTTCTCTTATGTATGGTTTTGTTATTTTAGGTTTTTTTATTTGCATTTCATGATTAATCACTTTAACAAAATAATGGCTTAATGAATGTTTTTGGATATAATTACTGTTGAGGGTTTCGATGTTTTAATTTGCTACAACTGATTCACCCCCCTCTTAGTTGTCTTTTTCATTCAATAATTGGTATCATAGCAAGGTTCCTTGGAGAAGAGCTTAACCACTTGAGGTAGATACGGGATGGTGAATAAGATAGATTTCCCTAGATTTGATGGAACAAACTATGCATTCTGGAAAACAAATATGGAAGGATATCTGGCATCTCATGGATTTAAGATTGAAAAGGAAATAAAGAATCAATATACTACACCAGTGAATGGTCCAAGCACAAGTGATGAGATCAAGGAACATGAGGTAAATACTAAGGAAAGATTTATTCTGGTGAATAGTCTTTCAAATTCTGAATTGGTTAAAGTTATGAATCTTAAGACTGCTAAAAAGTTTCAGATAAGCTTGAGATTATTTATGAAGGAGATGATACGATCAAACAAGAAAATTTGTAGAATCTAAAGGCACAATTTGAGACCCTGTGAATGTATGAAGATGAAAAAATTACAATCTACATGCAGAGAGTTGATGAGCTGGTAAGTGCTATGAGAGGTCTTGGTGCGCAAGTCAAAGAACCTAGGGTGGTAAAGAAAGTTCTTAGATCTCTTCCTGATTCTTATAGTGAGCAGGTATCTGCTATTGAGGAAGTTGCAAATTTTAATACCTATTCTAGAGATCAGTTGATTAGTACACTAACTTCTTTTGAAATGAGAAAACTTGGTTTGAGAAATGGAACAAAAGTGGAGATTTCTTTTAAGGATAGAAAATAATAAAAGATTTAAGATTCAGATGGAGAAGATCCTAATGATGTGGAAGCTAACTTTGTAAGAAGGATGTCCAAACAGAGCTACTAACAATAAAATTAAGGAGAGTAAAGAAAATATGATTAAAAGAAGCTACTATGTTAGAGAAGATGTTGGTATTTTTGATGATGAATTTGATTATGGAGATGATGATGAATGCTTGTTATTGGCTATAAAAGATAAATCTACTTCTGCTAACTCTGAAGTTTGTGTGAAAGAAAGTGTTCCAAAGAAGAAGGATAAGGTTGAAGGTACTTTGGTTTTTTCTTTTCATGTTAAATAGGATAAAAACTACTGGGTTGTTGATAGTGGCTGCTCTAATCACATGATCAGAGATAAAAGTTTTTTAAACTTGAAAAGTATGATGGAGGATTAGTTAAATTTGGAGATGATTCAGGAACTAAGATTTGTGGAATGGGTTCAATCAGTTTTGATGACAAGCATAATACTAAATATGTTTACTATGTTAAGGGTTTAAGGAATAATCTTTTGAGTGTTGGAAAAATTTGTAGCAAAGGATATAATCTTGTGTTTAAGGATGAAATATGTGAGATTAATAAAGGATCTAGAACTGTGATTGCTATTGGTAAAAGGATAGATGGAAATATCTATTAGCTTAAGGGTGCTAATGGTCATTTCTTTATGTCTTAGATTAATGACAGTTGGTTATGGAACTGGAGAATGTGTCACATGAATTTTGATAATTTGGTTAGAATTAGTTTAGTTCATATAGTGAGCGACCTACCAAGTATCACAAAGTCTATCAATGTTGTTTGCAAGAATTATCAATTTGGAAAGCAAGTAAGGAGAAGTTTCAAGGGAAAGGAACAATCTACTACCGAACTAGTAGAATTAATACATACAGATCTTTGTGGTCCAAAAAGGGTGAGAAGTCTTCAAGGTGATAGGTATTTCATTCTTTTGATTGATGATTACTCTAGAATGACATGGGTTACTTTTCTTAAAGAGAAATTCGACGCACTAGATAGATTCAAAGAATTTAAAGCTATGGTTGAGAATGAAATGGATCTGAAAATAAAATGTTTGAGGTTTGATAGAGGTGGAGAATTCACCTCCAATGAGTTTAGCATGTTTTTTCAATTTCATGGAATAAAGAGGCACTTGTCTGCCCCTAGAACTCAACAAAATAGAGTGCTTGAAATGAAAAACCGAAATATTCAAGAAGCTAACCTACCAAAAATCTACTAGAGAGAAGTAATTCATACTATTGTTTTCATACTTAACAGAGTTCAAGCTAAATCTAACAACACAAAGAATCCCTATGAGTTATGATATGGAATAGTTCTTATTGTCAAGTATTTTAGAGTATTTGGAATCAAATTTTATATCAAAAGAGATGAAGAAAACTTAGGAAAGTTTTATGCAAGGTATGATAAAGGTATCTTCCTTGGATATTCTACTAAGAGCAAAGCTTATAGATGTTACAACAAAAGGCTAAGAAAGATTGTTGAAAGTGAAAATGTTAAGGTTGATAAAGATGTACAGAATTTAATTGCTATAGATGGATATGTGTTAGATGAATCTGATTGCAGAGAATAAGAAGAAGAAAAAGCTAAAGAAAAATAAGTGCATAATGAAGAGGAAGAAGCTATGGAAAAGATCCCTAAGATCCCCTAAGTATGTGCAAAATAATCATTTTGAAGATCAAATCATTGGAGACAAGAGGAAAGGAGTATTGACAAGAAGAAAAGCTACAAAAGCTTAGGTAAATATGTGTTTACTTTCTAAAGTTGAACCTAAAATAGTGAGTGAAGCATGCAAAGATGAACATTGGATGAAGGAAATGGAAGAAGAGCTTATGCAGATTGAGAAAATTAGACTTGGGAATTGGTTCCTAGACTGGAAAACAAGAACATGATGAGAATGGAGAAGTGGTAAGAAATAAGGCAAGGCTTGTGTGTAAGTGTTACTCACAAGTGGAAGGAATAGACTTTGAGGAGACATTTGCTTCAGTGGCTAGGATGGAAGCTTTCAGAATTTTTTTGGAATTTGTAGCATACAAGTATTTTAAAGTTTATCAGATCGATGTGAACTCTACTTTTCTGAATGGTGAACTAGAAGAAGAGGTTTACATGGAACAACTAGAAGGATTTCAGTTGTCAAATCAACCAGATATGGTGTGTAAATTAAAAAATTTATTATATGGATTGAAGCAAGCTCCCAGAGCTTGGTATGCAATATTGGACAAATTTTTGATAGAGCAAGGATTCAGTAAAGACACTGTAGATTGTAATCTTTACTTCAAAACTAAGGAAGGAAAAATATTGATTGTGGTTGTGTATGTGGATAATATTATCTTTGGAGGACATGGAGCTAAGTGTAAGAAATTTTTATAAGATATGCAGAAAGAGTTTGAGATGTCAATGTTTGGGGAGATGAGTTTCTTCCTTGGGCTACAAATCAATCAAATAGATAAAGACATTTTCATTTCATAGTCAAAGTATGTCAAACAAATGTCAAAGAAGTTTGGAATGGAAGACTCCAAACTAGTATGTACTCCTATGGTGACTGGTTGCAAATTGAGAAAAGATGATGATTAACCTAAGTCTTATTAGAGAAAATATAGATCTATGATTGGTGGACTGTTATATCTAACTGCTAGTAGACCATATATCATGCATGCAGCTTGTCTTGTGGCTAGATTTCAAGAATATCTTAAAGAAACACATGGTGCAGCAGTGAAGAGGATATTCAAATATTTAAAAGTCACTCTAGATTATGGCTTATGGTATCCTAAGGATACTGATTCAACATTAAGTGCTTACACAGATGTGGATTGGGTTGGTTGTGTTGATGATAGGAAAAGTACAAGTGGTAGTGCATTCTTTCTTGGATATAGATTGGTATTAGGGTTAAGTAAGAAGCAAGATTTATTTTCTTTATCTACTATAGAGGTTGAGTATATTGCAGCAACATCTTGTTGCACATAGATTTTGTGGATGAGATAGACATTGAAGGATATCAAAGTAGTGTATGATGAGCCTATATCTATCTTTTATGATAATACAAGTGCAATTAGCATTTCAAAGAATCCAATCATGCATTCAAGGACAAAGCATATATCAATCAAGTATCACTTTTTGAGAGAGAAGGTTATGGAGAATGAGGTGAAGCTTGAATATGTACCTAAAAAGGATCAAATTGTTGACATATTTACTAAGGCTCTTCCTAAGGATACTTTTGAGTATCTTCAGGAGAAGTTGGGGGTTATTGCCCCTCCTTCTTTGAACTAGATGCATATGGTGATGCATCAATGCAGTGGATCTATGGATTCATCTCTTTTTTGGACCAATGTTGGTGGCTACCTCTCACGGGGAGTAGTTAGTGTCATGTGTTGTCATTGTTGTAGTAAGGTATGTTGACATTGTGCAAAGTTGTTGATTTGGTTGGGTGTACTCCTAAGGGGGAGTATTCAAAGCAAGTATCTTGGTTGAATGTCAAAGGGGGAGAAAAATGCAAAACACTTTATCCTTTTCCATTGATTTCAAAGGGGGGGAAATAATCATTCAAAAAAAATTATCTACACAGGGGGAGAGAAAAGAAAATAATGAGGAAGTGTGTTCAGAGGTTTTGTGTTGTATTTGATGGTTTTTCACATCATGTGTTGCCATCAATGACAAAGGGGAGATTGTTGCAAGTATTAATGTGTTGTCATTGATGTTAACAAGTTGGTGTTTTCATTGATGTCAACTATGTGTTGAAGAAGTTTCTTGCAGGATGAAGATGTCAAAGATACTAAGAAATTTGATAAAATAAGGAAACAAGATGTTGCAAAGCTATTATGGTTTTCCTTCGCATTTCTTCTAGGTTGAATATCTTATTTTTTACTTTGGATATGTTGGTTAGAGTTTTTCATAGTTTCTATATCCATAATTTGTGCTTCTATATTGCTCGTCAGAGGAAGTTGTGTTCACCAGTATGTGAATTGTTTTTGTAGTGTTGTGCAAAGGTGTCTGGGAGAAATCTATTTGCTCCACATTTCTTCGTAGTTTCTTTTTAGGACATGTGGTTCTAAAGTAGAGTTAATGGTGTTGTTCTTTGTTTTGTGTCAAGAGGATTCAAGGTTAGGCATATCAGGAGGTCTTTTGAGTTGCAGAGTATTGCAGTGTCTGGCAGTGTTGTCTAGATAATAATATGATTATAATCTTCAAGTGAGATTTGTTTGAAAGGAATTTTTTGGTTGTTAAGATGTTCTTGGATCGCATTCAAGTGAATTTTGTTTTCTAAAAGTTTCGGATTGATCAAAGGAAGTGTGTACTTAATGCTTAATGTGTTTTCATGGGTAATGACTAACCTGGTGTTTACACTACATTCAAAGATGTTCAAGTATTAATGAAGGCATAGCGTGGCATGTGATATTTAATATAGGTCCTAGTTAAGTGTTTTTTTGGTCCACTTTCATTCCTATCCACCATGAGAATCTTTAGTGTCAACCTAATTTGAAATTGCAAAGTGAGAAGCATGTATTGTTGACCTTGGAGAAACTTTTCAAGGTTGAGAATGGTATAAGTGTGAGTCAAGATGTTGAAGGTCATTAAGATATAGAGTATAGAGGTGTGTGATACAAGTGATACTAATTTCCAAAGAGTAGAGTGTGAGTTTGAGCATAGCAGTGCAAACTTCAAAGTGTTGGACTTTTGAATGCAGTGAGCAGAAGGTGTCTGCAATATTTCATACAAGGTTGTGAAAGTATTGGAGCATTTGTGTTGCATTCCTTGTTGCATTGAGAAGTTATTCTATGTGTAACATTTATCTATCTTATTTGTTTCTATATGTGGCAATGAGCCCTGGCTATGAGCCTTTTTGGATTGTGTGTCCTATTATGGCAGTGAGCCCTTGTACTAGTTTTGCAATTACTTATATTGTGAGCTAATCCTCACCGTGGTTTTTCAATAATTGAGTTTTCCATGTAAATATGGTGTTTTCTTGTGTATGGTGTTGTTATTTCAGTTTCTCTTATCTACATTTCATGATTAATCACTTTAACAGAATAAGGGTTTAATAAATGTTTGTGGATCTAATTACTATTGAGGGTTTTTATGTTTTAATTTGCTACAACTAATTGACCCCCCCCCTCCACTCTCACTTTTCTTGTTATTAAATACATTTTGGCTCAAGGCCGACATGTTCCTTGAGGGAAATTGTTAGAATATAAATGTAGGGAGTCAATTATTGTAATAGGTATTGATTATTATGTCATTCTCCTATATTTTTGGGACACTTATGTTCTAATTCCTTTGGTGGACGAAAACCCATAGGATTTTGTGATCATTGGAAAAAAACCTTGCTATAACTAGGATCAAAGGATGAAACCCCTTGATTATTGAGTGTATTCTCATTCAAGGGTTGCATCAAAGATTAGAGGAATATGTAAGGAAGTTATTAATATTGTTGTTGACATGTGGTAGCATTGTATATCATTCTAGATTAGTATTAGTGAGTTGTATTTGATGTCATATATGTGGATGAAATTCTAAAGTTTATAAATATATCAAAGTGATCTTTGAGTTCATATGTTGTTGATCATTGAATTCAATCTATAAATCATTCTTTACATTAAAATTTTATGTTAGGTACATTAAAATGGTATCAAATCATGATTCTTCTAGCTTGTAGGGTTTCCCTAATGATTGATTTTGAGTGAAAGAGACATTAGATACTAGAGGACAGAACTAAATAAATTGGAACAAGAAGGAAATTCAAACCAAAAGAAAAGAAATATGTAGGAAGATGAGAAGGATTTAAGGAAACATTTGCAAAATTTCATGAGATTACAAGAGGGTTAAGGGATATACCTGAAACCCTAGTAGAGACAAGAGATGTATTGAATGTTTTGGAAGACAATATTTCAGGTGGAAATTCAAATCACATTGGTCAAAAGGGTGAAATATCACCAAACAACGGCGGAAGTAATGATGCAGTAAATAATATATATTAGGGGCCCAAAGGAACATATTCTTATGAGAAATTAAATAAGAGAGGAGTGAACCTATGAACACCAGTTCCTTCAATCTAGAAATTATTCATAGATGGCATGGTGAGTACCAATATTTACTAGAAGAAATAATATTAGAGATTTCTTATGCATATTACATAGAATTTGCAAGGAAGAGTGAGCCACAGAAGAAAAAAAAATGGTTATACAAAAGCAAGGATCTGAGGCATAAGTTGGAAAAACATGCAACAACTTATTTTGATGGGAATAATAATATCTTAGCTAGAGAATGGTTACAAAAGATGGAAACTTATTTCTTGATCAACCCTATGGTCCAAAGAAAGATGTAGTTTAATTTTCCTCTTTGCATCTCGAAGGGGAAGCCTATGAATGGTGATTTCATGGTCATACCACTCAAGGCCATGATCAAATATGTAGATTTGATGAATTCAAAAAGAGGATTCTTGATAGGTTTGAGTTGAAGGATGAAGAAGAATATTTCAACAAGCTAGCCATGATCAAACAATATCACTCAGTAGATGACTATATAATGGAGTTTTAGAAAGTGGTGGTGATGGTGTATGAACTATCAGAAAAGATGATTGTGCACATTTTCATTACAAGGCTCATTGAACCTCTTAGGGGGTTTGTGAAATATTTTGCACTAGTCTCTATACAAGAGGATATTAAAATGGATCTAACCCTTGAGCCATCCATTCTAAAGAGTTTATTCTCTCACCCATCTAAACTTAGTACATGGCACCATAAGGGTAGTTTTCAGAAAAGACCACTGCATGCTCCAGTATTGGCACCCAAATATGCAACTTCTAATGTGGTGAAGAAAGTAGATGAAGAGACTAAAAATGAGCTCTAGAGGAAGAAGCTTTGTTTCTCTTGCAAAGAGCCATGGGTTTGGGTACACAGATGTCTAGGTAAGGGGTAAGTTCACTATATAGAATTAATTTCTAACAAAGAATCAGATCAAATGGGTCTAAAGAATTTCATGACCCAGAAGAGACCATTCTAGGGGAGGAAGATAAGGAGAAAGAAAATGGTGGTATACTAGTATCTCTATCTGACACAAATAGATACCACTCTTTCAAGGTCTAAGGAGTCCTTGCCAGACAAAGTGATTGTTTTGATTGATGGAGGAGCTACCCATAACTTCATTGATGAAGGACTTGTGAAGAGAAGAAGGATAAACACAAATAATTTTAGAGGCTTCACTATCATAGTGGAGGATAGGGTATAACTTACCTTGTAAGGAGAAAGTCTGAAATCTAGACATAACAATGGGAGATCATAAGGTTTGTGATGACTTCTATGCTATTGGTTTGGGTGAAATTGATGTAATCTTGGGTGTGTATTGGATACATTCATTGGGAGAGTATACTAAAAACTACCAAATGGTGGAACTCAAGTTCAAATATAATGGGAAGGATGTGGTTCTAAAGGGAATGGCTAATGGAGGTCCGCAAGCAGTATCATCTACGAGAATGGAAAGGATTTTCATAAAATCTAAGTTGTTGGTGATTTCAAAAGATTGTTCTAAAGGTAATAATGTTTGAGTTCATATAGATATACAAAATATTTTGGATAAGAATAGTTTGGTTTTTAATGGTATGCCTCCCAGATTGTCACCAGATAGATGTTTCCATCATATCATAGAACTTGAACCAAGATCAAATCTGGTTATGACCACTCCTTACCACCATCCCCAGATGTATAAGGAGGAGATAGAGAAAGCAATACAAGAGTTGTTGGATATGGGCTACATCAAACCAAGATCTAGGCCTTTCACATCTTTCATGGTGCTGGTAAAGAAGAAATATGGTACTTTGCATATGTGCATAAACTACCAGGCATTGAACAAGAAGACCATTAAGAACCGGTACCCCATACCACAAATAGATGAGCTGATTTATGAGATACATGTGGTGTAATTTACTTTCAAAGATTGATTTGATGTCTGGATGCCACCAGATCCGCATGAGGGAAGATGTACAAAAAACTATTTTTCAATGTCAATATGGGAATTTTGAATTCCTGGATATTCCCTTTGGTCTCACTAATGCTCTAGAAACTTTCCAATCATGCATGAATCATGTTTTTGGTAAGCACTTGAGGAAGTTTGTGTTGGTTTTATTTGATGATATTCTGATCTATAGTAAAACATGGGAAGAACATTTGAAGCATTTGGATATAGTCTTAGGAATTGTAGAACAACAATCCATCTTTGAAAATATGTCCAAATGTGAATTTGGGTCAACAATGATATTATATTTGGGACATGTCATAAGCACTAAAGGACTTTAGGTTGATCAGCAAAAGATCCAATCCATTCTATACTAGACAACTCCTACAAACTTGTCTCGGCTAAGAGGTTTCTTTAGACTATGTAGCTATTATCAAAGGGTTTTTAGAGTATTTTCTCATTCTACAGTGCCTCTCACCAATTTGACTAAAATAGGAGCCTTTGAATGGATAGGGGAAGCACAAACGACCTTTGAGAAGATATAAGAGGTAATGATTTCTTGTTTGGTTATTGTAATTTCTGATTTCTCACTTTCATTTGTTGTAGAATGTGATGCTTCTAGTGAGGGAATTGGATTTTTTCTCTCTCAAAAAAGACATCTCATCACATTTGAAAGTAGGAAGTTGAGAGGAAATTAAAGATGATATTCCATATATGACAAAGAGATGCTATCCATAATGTATACCTTGAATAATTTCTATCAATACTCGGTGTGTGGAAGATTTATGGTCAAATTATATGACAATAGCCTAAAATTCTTCCTGAGCCAACAAAATTTGAATGATAGGTAGCAAAAATAGGTAAGTAAACTTCAAGCATATGATTTTGATATTCAATATGTCAAAGGAAAAAGGAATATTGTGGTGGATGCACTCTTTAAGAGACTTCCTCTATGTCATTTGTCTAACACATCAATAGACTAGAAGGATTCAATCATGGAGGAATATGCCAAGGATCCTTTTGCTACCAAAATTTTGGAAGGTGTAAAAAAGGATGACCAGTATGTGGTGTTAGAAGGTTTGATTCTATTCAAGAATATAATGTTCTTGGTTTTTGTATCCAAGGTGAAAGAGAAGATACTGGAAGCCTATCATAATGCACTCATGGCAGGGAATCCTAGGTTTTACAAAACTTACTAAAAAAATAGAGAAACGTTCTCTTGGAAAGGCCTTAAGGAGGATGTCCTCACATATATCAAGGAATGTGTCACATGTTAGAAAAATAAAGGAAAGCAAGAGTTTTCAACTAGATTGCTACATCCTCTTCCCATTCTAGAACACAAATAGGAAAGTATTTCCATGTATTTCATTATCAAATTTCCCAAGGTATAAGGGAAAGGTTGAAGGGAAACTCATCCTTATTCTAGAAGTTGTAATTGATACTAGAATAAAAAATCTAAGGAACTAGAATATAACTGAGTATCTTGTCCATTAGAATAATTTTCCAATTAAAGATGCTACTTGGGAAGGATTTGAAGTTCTAGAGTATCCCAATTTACATTGCTTGAGGACAAGCAATTTTGGGAAGGGAGGATTTGTCATGTCCCTTTTTCCAAAAAGATAGTTAAAAGCAACATCTGAGAAATATTTTGCATTCCACCACAAAGGAGCCAATCATCCTACAAACAATGAATTGAAATATCCTAATAACCATGTACATTCTACCCAAACTTCATAAGAAAAGTAAAAATTTATATAAAGGTATCACTAATAGAAGATCACCTTGATTAACAATCTTGTTTCACCTCTCTGACGCTAGGGAAAATTCAGAAATTTCTCTACATCCCTTTGTAAGAGAATGTATTAGGTTGTGGATTGGAATATACATCCTACAAAGGCATGTGCACATTATTCCTAGAACTCATGAAGCATGGATCAAGTTCCAAAAAGATACCGTTGTGAAAAGATGATTGTGTTGGGCTTTTGGTAGCTAGTCCTTCAGGTGAATTGAGTGGGTCACCTCTGAAATGTGTGGTGCCAATTAAGAAGTATCAAGAAGAAGGGACAAAGGAATTGTATGGATAGGTCCATAGGGTGGTGTGCTAACCCCAAAATAATCTACTTTGGAATTAAGGTCAACCTAATGTAGCATGTTGAAACTCAAATTCTAGGCTTTGGCACCATTTTGGGTCAAGGCTGACATGTTCCTTGAGAGAAATTGTTAGCATATAAATGTAGGGAGTCAATTCATGTAATAGGTATTGATTATTATGTCATTCTCTTATATTTTTCAGATACTTATGTTCTAATTCCTTCAATGGATGAAAGCCATTGATGGGTGTTTTATGCACTTCTCAACACAGGTAGTGCATAGGCGCACTACCTCTCTTGAAAGGCAATCTCCAACAACAAGTTGCTGAAAATCACCCCAAGGTCTCTCAGGTGTCAGGTCTTGACATGCATGGAATTTCTCAACTGATATTTGATGTGATTTTTCTAGTAATCATAGGGAATACTTACGAAGTTTGGCTGGAGATGAGGTGAATCTCAAAATGGAGTTCCTAAGATGGGAAGTTAATGTGCAATTGGCTGCAAGTTCGAACAACAATCTTAAAATCCTATTTTATCTTAAGATTTGACTTTACAATGTGCAATGAACCTTAGCATAGGTTACTTCTTAAAAAAAAAGAAAAATGGAAAGGAAGAGAATAGGTTCCTATATCTGAAACTAGCAATGAACAGTGATCATGGAGGGTTCTACTGTGGACAACTTCCTTAAAATAGAATTTCACTTAACCAGAACAACTCACAGTATCATGAAACTTGTGCAAGCTTTTAAGGACTACAAATATTTGACCATTCATTAACCATAAACATGCATGAAAAAAAGATAGAAGTTTGGAGCAGCTTTTAGTTTATGCCCAGACTAACTTTACATAGCTATCTACCATCAGTAAACAACAAAAAGTATGGACAAGAAAGGCATCAACACAGCAGAAATCTACACAACCATTGAACAACATTCAATAATCTATAAAAGTAATCTAAAACATGAAGAACAACAAAGAAAATCTATCTAAATCAACTAACTATGGGAGATGAACAATGTAACATGCAATAGAAACTCAAGAGTCCACCAAAAGCCAATGAACTTCTATTAAAAATTTTGCAGCATGCCTTTACAAAAACTCAACTCTCCCCTAAAAATGAGAGGAGACCCCCTATTTATAGTGTTCAAAAATCAAAATGAATGTCCAAGATTCACTACAACCTAAGGTTTCACCTACCCCCAAATATATTACAATTTAAAATTACATCTTTGTGTTTTCCCTATTTTGTCCTTATATGATAGCACTATAGCACTTATGTCTTTTGTTGATTTCCTTTGCTGCATCTAATCTATGAGAAGCTTTTCATCAATGACTGGGTTTCCCTCTTGCTTCTTCAAAGTGGCATACTCCATGAACTTGTTGATTAATGCCTGAAGCTTATCAATCTCCATTATATTAGACTGGAGCACTGGGTAGTTCCTTTGCTTGGATCGGCTTGTGAGTGTATCCCAATCTCCAACATACTTAGCCACATTGTCCCTGACTTGTTCAGATTGGGAAAAATATCAAGCAACAAAACTCATAAAATTTGTGGTAAGCTTGCCTGACATCCCATCTTCCATCTTCTTATGGAAATAAGGAATTATCTTTTCCAGATCAATCTCAATGGCGGGCATATCATAACTTGTTATTAATTTCAAATAATGAATACAATCTTCCCTAAGGTCCTTGGCCCAATCAATTTCAGGCTCCACTTTACAAATCACTTTCTCTAGTATCTCCTTCATATGATCAAAATCTAGCTTCCACATATCCACTAGCCAATGATCATCCTTCGTCCGTGCAAGATCCTTTTCCCATGTTTTCTGAGGCAGCTTGAGGATGGCCTCAATTTTAGGATAAGTGGACTCGTATACCTTTGGGAAGTTAGTACAGAACTTCCTCATGCCCTCAAGGTGTCTTTGTACTTCTAAGAACTTATTTGTTGTCCTGACAACATGATTGATTCCCATGTTTCTAGCATACAGGACCTGTCAGAACCAATCCTCCATAGTCTTAGGCTAGTTCTTTCTTTTATCAAGTTTGTCAATTTGCTCCTTGGACAGCAATTGTGGTGGTGCCGAGGATGTTGTGGGAAGCTCTTCCATGGACGACCATTACTGAATATAGTTAGTCAAATCAGCCAGTTGTGCTTTGAGTTCTTCTTTGGAGATCTTTTCCTTGTGCATTTGATGCACCACTATGGCAACTGACTCCTTGAGGTGATCTATCTTCTGATCCCTAGTAGTTGTTCCCAAGTTGATGGTGGAGACGTCGTAACTTACTCCTTCTCCAACCATGGGTGTGGCAATTTGTATATTCCTAGACTCAGAAGCGTCCATGGTCAGTTTGGATCTAACTTTAGGCTTATTTTCCTTCTTTGTACTGACTTGTACTCGAGCTAAGCTAGCCTCGAGTCTTTCCTTGGGATCTCTGGGAGTCTAAGTCTTCTTCTCTAATTTCTTTTCTAACCACTTAGGCATCTGAGACTCTTCCTTGGGTGATTCACGATCATCTTCTTATTCGCCCTTCGTGACTTCAATCTCTTTATCACTTGGAGCTTCTTGCTTCATCCTTGTGTCTTCTCCTTCTTCTTCATCAGAGTCCTGAATGAACACTATGTCTTAGATCAGAGACTTGGTGGGTGTGCATTTCTTGGGGCTATCCTCTTCTTTATAGGTCTTTTCCTCTTCTTCAGCTTCATGCTTATGTTCCTCAGGATGTTCTTCTTCCCTGTGAGATTCTATCAATAGATCTCTTCTTGCCTCAGCCTCCTCCTCCTCAGGCTTATCTATTTATAGGCTCTTATTAGCTTCAGACTCTTCTTTGGGTTTATCTTCTTCCTTATTCTCCTCCTCCTCATGCTGAGGTGGCACATCTTTTTTCTCTTTCTTTTCTTGCTCTTCTTGCTCTTTCAAGAGAGATATTTCTTCACCATGCTTGGGGCTTTCTTCTTGTTCCCCAATTGGAAGTTTGGTATCCTCTTCTATTTTATCACTTGACTCCTTCTCTTCCTCAGAAGGTGGCCTTTCTATTTTCTCTCTAACTTTCTTCTACTAATGAGCCAACTCCTCCTTGAGGTTTGCATCAAAGGTGTCTACAATGTATTTGGTGTCATCCTCTCCTTCATCACCCTCTAAGGACTCTTTTTCTTCTCCTTTGCGGAACACCTTATCAATCTACAAATGCTTGTGCTTTGGATGTTCATGGTAGTCGTCTACTTCCTCATCCAATTTCCTTGTTGTTTCCTTTTCTTGCCACTCTAACTCCTCAGATATTTTCATTGTGGCTTTCATCTATGGTGGTTCAGTTAGAGGAGTTGAGGCAGGAATGTTGGCAAGAACCTATGCCAGTGCAGCTTGGATGGTTGGATTCATCAATACTTCATATCATTTAGATTAACATTAGCATTCTATAGGAGTTAGATCAAGTAATTCAGCATTTGAGAAATTTGACATATCATCTAGATTAACATTAGCATTCTACAAGAGGGAGTTTGAACAATCTGAGCCCTAGGGGTCAGGCTTCCTTGGTCGTTGGTTGTTTCAGAGCAACTATAGGAGGGACAACAACCAGGGCACTACCGACCTGTCCTAACCCGCCTTCGTGTTTGATCAATTTGAAAGGTCCATTGAGGAGAGTGCCCTATATTAACATGTCGAAGTCAATTTGTTGATTGGAGGGAATTTGGATCATCCTTTAGGTGATCGGGATCAAGAAGGAGCTCTGCTATTAGGAGTTTGTTGTTAGGTATGGCTTTGGTAGGAAGGAATTTTTGGGGTGGATTTCTACCAGGCGGAACGCACAGCTCTGGACGGCAGTAGCAGAGTTCCTATCACTCAGGCATCATTCACTTATCTTTAGCCACTTCGGGTCTGAGGAGGCGGAAAGCCGCTAGGTGTTTGCTGCTTAAGTCGGCAGATGTCAGGTAGCAGTCCAATGGAGGCAACTTGCAGAATTGGGACCGGACAAAGACAAGGTCGCTTACCTTGTGTTTACCCTATCATTTGAAAGTTTTGTGGTTAGGGCAAGGTTGGGTTCTGAGTCACGGGAGGATGAGAACAATTTTCCCTAAAGTTATGGTGCTAATGGGATGAAGTCCCGATCACGGAGGTTTGTGGGACACAACCCAATGAACATTGGGCACTTGGCGATTTTCACTTTGCATTCAAACATTTTTCTTGGAACTAGGACCCGAACGGCACAAAGATGCCACTTGGAAGCTATAAGAGACGATGGAGTGCTCACAGAGTGCCAATGAAGGAAACCCAGTCGAGATGACTCACAAAGGATGATTAGTCATGTATTTTGCATTTTTTTGGCCATGATGGGATCAGGTTCTAAATCTCAGAACGCTAGATGTCGATGGCCGCAAAGGTCGGTGAGTTTGGCAGGGTAGCCCACAGATGAAAGTCTGTGAGGTAGGGCCTAGAGGATACTAGGCACCTGGTTGTTTATTCATGAGGCCTACAGTGTTACATGACAGACAGAGGAGTGGGGCCTGAAGGCTAGATAGAAGGGATTAGAATGTCGTTTAGGGTAGTGGACTATGAGTGTCCCCCAATGATAGAGTCTCGCAGGTGTGGACCCGAGCAACTTGTTGAATTTCATTTCAATTTGTGAGTTTACCTAGTTTAAATGGCGAAAGGATGGAGTCATCCTGTGATGGTGGGCCTGATAGTGAGGTTCGTCATTTGGAAGTTATCTTTGTTTTCAAGTGTTGAAAAGGAAATAGGGGTGCACAAGCTTGAAGAGCATGAACACTCTGGCCGAAGAATGGCGCCGAGAGGACAAGGTTTTGTGGCCACTAAGTTGTTTGATTTCAATGGTTTTTCAATTTTTTATCATATGGGTTTTGGGCGCCTTTTTTTTCTCTATCTAGTTCATGTGTTTTTCCTCCTTCCAATTTATCATTTTTTCAACAAATCAAGGTGCGGGCGGTGAACTCGCCTTAAGAATCTGATGGAAGCAAAAGATCAGCTAGAAAATGCACTAGAACAACAGCGACACTTGATGGGCTCGAAGGCAGCGCTCGCTGGGTAGCTCCGACTCGCTCTGATCAAACTAATAAGTGAAAATGACCCTTCATTGTTGGCTATTTATAGACTTCAGTGCATTTAATGCCCCTATTTAATGCAGGTATGGCAGGTCAGAGAGTTGGTAGGTTGCAAGTTCAAAAACGGTGTTGGAGACACTGGGATCTAACAGGATGGAAGCCTTCATGCGTTGGATGTTTGGAAGTTTAGTGTTGATCAAATGGTGAAAGGAGCTTAAGAACCCAATGGGCAGGTGACAACGGGCTGATGGCTTCTAGAAATCTTGGTGATGAACTAGTGGTGAAGATAACTCTGGAACCCGATGGGCGGAAAGCTACCAAAAGAAAGCCTTTTGAGACAAGGCGATGAGGCGATGGAAATCTGAGAGGAGTGACCCGCCAGGGTAGGCCCAATGAGCTCGATGGACGCCGGCTTCAAAACACCAAGGCAAACAGCCAGTGGTATTACACAAAGACTAAGGACTTAGAAAATTTGAGGGATTGAAAAATATGGTCACCTTAAGATGATTCCTTTGGGACTCACTGACCATTTTGAAGACCAAACAAGGGGCATGCAAAACAAAGTGACAAAAAATGACCTACCAAGGTGAAGGAAATAAAGGGTCCCCGTTCACAACAGGGCGTGTGTGTTGAAGGCACAACAAGTGGTGACTCTACTGGAGAACGTTCCTGAGCTTTCTAGGGATAAGTATTCATTTAGAAGCCAGAATCTCTGGTTTCATAGACCAAGGACCGAACATCGAAATGTAAACCAAGAGAATGGGATCCTTAGTTGAGTCAACCTACAAAACATTTCAGAAGTGTGTGTTTAGTGAATTCATTCCTTTCCTTAGAAATTGTGACAGACAGCGGTCAATCAAACTGAGCAAACTACTTGAATCATCCAACCCCAAAAGTAACCTGGACATTGCCTCGTTGCTAGTCAGGAATCCATAGCCTTGGCAGACTTTTTGTTGTGACCCCACAAGTATTTCTCTACTGCCATCCGAGCGTCCATAGCCCTGGTAGAGTTATCCGCACATCCATACAGTTGCTTGATTTTAGAATTTTCTTTTCTTTCTTTTGATATTTCTTTCACACTTTATCCTTTTGCTCAACCATGTAAGCACTAAAGCCTACAATGGGTTTGGGAGCCACAATGGTCACTAGAGCGGACTTAAGATTTTTCACTCGCTAAGTCATCATAACAACTACTATAGAGCCCTTTGGAAACCGTTAATATGTGTTTCATGCGGAATCTTAGATGAACATAAAAGGATTCAACCAAGGGTCGAGTTCTAAGGAAGAGTTCAAATGAGGAAGTCATTTTGAGGTAGCTATCAGGGACCAATGTTTGATAGTGAATATTTTTCCAAAGAACACTAAGAGCAGGCAGAAAAGTGAACCATTCATTGAATGAGCATGACCACTGTAGCAGAAACAAAGAACACCCTCATCAAAGAAAAATGGTCGGGACATGAGCAAAAATGAAGTGAAGCAACGCAAAGCAGGGAAACGAAAGGAAACCAAAAGTAGCCTAAACTAACCTATATACAAGTATTTACAGGAACAACTCTAAAAGAGCTAAGGCTTGGAAGTAATGCTTTAGGTGTTGCCCATTGACAGGCAACGAGACATCCTCACCAGTTAAGGTCTTTAAGCGGAAAGCATTGTCTCCGAGGATTCTAGCTATCTGAAAGGAGCCAAGCCAAAGCTTGTCGAATTTGTTATGTCCCCCTTTCTTCTCATGGGCTTTGTCCCAGCATAAGACTAAATGTACAATTCTAAAGGCCTTAACTTTGGCTCAATGGTCGAACCATCTCTTGACAATGCCCTAATGTTTGGAAAAAAATTCTATTGCACGATCTTGTACCTCTTCTAAATGTAATAGCTCAGCTAAGCGAGCTTCTCTACAATCCTCTCCTTCGTAAAAGTCATTGATAAACTAGAGGATGGGGATATTTAAATGGATTGAGAATATAGGCTCTAAGCCAGAGACGAGGTGGAATGGAGAATCACCAAGGGCAGCCTTATGGTCTATGTGATCTGCCCAGAGGGAAAAATGGAGTTGGGTGTGCCAATCCTTGGGATTCCTATCAAGCAGTTTTTTAATCATAGTAATCAGGTTCTTATTAGTGGATTTTGTCAGGCCATTGCCCTGGGGGTAATAGTTGGATGAGAATTTAAGAGAAATTCCTTAATCAAAGGCCCAACTGGAAAACTTAAGTGAGGAAAATGCAGGGCCATTTTCACATACTAAGGAATAGGGTCAACCAAAACGATTTAATATAAAACTTTCAAGAAAATTCTTAACTACCTCTGTTGTGCATTGCCTACATGTAATTGTTTATGTCCATCTAGTGCAATAATCAAAAGTAGTCAGAATGTACCTGTGTCCTATAGATGATGGAGAGCTTACCAGAACAATGAATTCGAGACCCCATTGTGCGAACGGTCTCACCTCCAGAACTAGTTGCAATGGGACAGCATCATTCTTTTCTCTGGTTGCAGCGGTCTGGCATAAGTGTCATGTACGAACATGGTTGTGATCATCCTTGAAGACTATCAGCCAATAGTAACTTGTTCACAAGATCTGATGAGTAGTCGAAGGGCCAGATTGATGACCGGTGCCAAACTTGTCATGGAATTCTTTCAAAACCCGATCAGCTTCTTCCTTCCCAAGGCATCTCAAATAGACACCTTCATGATTCATCTTGTAGAGTATAGATCCCTACAGCATGTAGTTGTTGCTTTTCAGTCTAAGGGAACTCTTTTGAACTCCCTGCAAGTGAGGCAAGCACTTGTGGCTCAACAAATATTAGACTATGTCATCATACCACTCCCCTAGGGAAACATCCTCAAGCTGGTACTGTTGCATTGTAAGTTCAAGTCCTGCTTTAGCTGTTGTTTCTGCTATCATTTGAGTGAGTGCCTACCCTCTTACTAATTTCATGAACTGAATCTCCATGTCATATTCTTGCAGCAAAGTAACCCACTTGGCTCTTCACTCCCCCAATTCATTTTGTATTAGCAACATCTTCACTGCCAAGTCAAGAACAATGGAAACCACCTTATTACGTAAGACATAATACTTGAACTTCTTTACTCCTCTGAAAAGGGCATATGCTTGCTTTTCCACATTGTGATATCTTAGTTCGGTATCTTTTAAGGGAGGACTCATGAAAGCAATAGGGTGCTCATTTCCCTCATTGTCGTTTTGGGTTAAAATGTTGGCACACAAGTGATCTGAAACAAAGGAGTAAATGTAGAATGGCTACAGATAGTTTGGGCTAACTAGAATAGGTGCCTCAACAATTATTTTTTTAATTTCTTCAAAGGATTTCTTTGCTTCTGGGGTCCACTCAATCTTAGCATCTTGTTTCAACATAGCATTAAGTGGCTTGATGATCTCAGCAAAGCCTGTAATGAACTTCCTGACGAAGTTGATCTTTCTGAAGAAAGACTTTAATTCTTTCTTGCTACCTAGCAGCAGGATTTTCAGCAGAGATTAGATACACTTGGGATCTATGGAGATGCATTGTTCTTAGATAACATGCCCAAGAAATTTCCCTTTAGTGACTCCGAAGATATATTTCTTCATATTAAGACAAACTCCAAATTCTCAACATCTCTGAAAAACCTTGCATAAGTTAGAAACATGATCACTCTGCTTCTTTGAGAACACAGTTAAATCATCCATGTAGATGATTATGCATTTTCCAATCAAGTCTTTAAAGAAAATTTGCATGGCACGTTGAAAGGTGGCACCAATGTTGATGAGCCCAAATGGCATCTGTCTATAGGAAAAAGTTCCCCACTTGGTGGTAAATGTCATCTTGTGTCATTCTTCATACTGCACCATGACTTGGTTGTACCCATAATAGCCATCAAGAAAGGACATCATTTGCGAACCATTCACAATCTGCAGTACCTCATCCAATGAAGGCACTGGATAGTTCTCCTTTTCTGAGGCTCTATTCAGATTATGAAATTCCACACACAATCTAATTTCTTCGTTCTTTTTCCTAACTGGGACCAAGTTGGCCACCATGTGGAGTGCCTGACTAGGCAAATAATCCTTGCTTAAAGTAGTTTCTACACCTTCCTTGTAAATGATGGGTTCCAACAATGCATTGATGGGACGTTGTCTTTGGCGGAATGGTTGTACATCAGGCTTGAGAGGGATGGTATGCATGATGTGGAAGTGTCATAAGTCTTCAAGTCTTCATAGCTCCATGCCACCACATCATGATACTTCCACAAAGCATCAACAATTCCTTTCTTTTCTTCTACAGTACACACCTTGCTAATAAAAACATTTTTGATTTCCTCAGTTGTGGACGTCACATTGGTTATTTATGGACTCTTTCTTTACTTGTTGGTCTTGAACTCAGATCTAATTCAAGTCAAATATGCGCTCAAGTTGAACCATACCTCATGGAATAGTGTTGATTTTGAGGTTGATGACCCCTTCTATGTCTAATTCAACTTCTTTTGAATCAACTTCATCAATTATTTGTGTTCCAAAGACATTGGAACTAGTGAAGAATTCAAGGAGGTGCTTATCATCATTAAATACTTGGAAGTAAGTAATGTTATCTGAGACAGATGGGGTGGATGTCAATTCAACTATGAATTTCTTGAGTCCAGACAGGTAGAGGGGTTACAAAGTACTGGTTGCTTGAGCCAAGGCATCAACTGTATGATTCTGGGAATGTGGGATAAAATGTATATTAAATGCATCAAAACCTTCTAGAAGATCCCAGACTCTATGCCTATAATTTTCCAACCTTCTGTCGTGGCATGAGTATAATTTTCTAATTTGTTTGACTACCAGTTCCGAATCACCAAAAACATGTAACATCTTAATATTTTTCCTTAAATCCATTAAAATACCATGGACCAAAGCTTCATATTTTGCTACATTATTGGTGCAATAAAATTGAAGTCTATGGGTGGAAAAGTAGGTCTTACCTGTGGGGTTGATGAGCTCGAATATGGCGCTGACTCCTTATTTGGATTTGGACCCATCAAAGCGTAGATTCCAAAACTTAGGCAATTCCTTGACTCTAGGGCCAATGAGGTATGGCCTCTCCTTCAGTTTAACACTTGCATCAGAGGTTTCCTAAGTAGGTGTTAACTAATTAAAGTCTACGACAAGCTGCTCCGTCGACAACTCCTCTTTGGGGGCGACCCGTTCTTTGATATGTTCCAATGTTGTTTGGCATAGACAACACTCAAACTTGAAGTGGGAAGTGTTGTGTACCCTGCACCAATTAGGTAGCAAGAGCTCTTGGAAATTCATCCTCACACCCAAACTAAGCTTATTTTGCATGCATTTTTCCATGACGTCCTAGAATCCATCTAGTAATCCTAAAGTGTCATCTTCAAGGAACTCCTCATTATCGCGTTCTACTAGCATTTTTGTGCTGAGGTGTATGGGCTAAATTGATTAGAGGGCTACATTGTACCAAGAAGACTTCTGCAGCTAATTCTTCTTCTCGAGGCTCTACTTCTTCCTCATAGGCAAAGGGGCAATAATTCCCCAACTCTGTTTCACTAAACAACACCTCATTAGTGATGTTATATTCTATGATCTTGAACTTCATACAAGGCTCACGATCTATACAGATTTGATTTGGTAGCCCTTCGCATGGTAGCCACATGTGAGAGTGATTTGTTGTAGCATATCCATTCAGCGTTCTAGTGAAGTCTTGCCCAAGGATAATCCCATAGGCATCAAGGATTTTTTCTACCTGAATTTCAATGACTTGATGTACCCTTGGATCTGTAGCAATCTGCATTGGGATCTTATTCATTTCCCCCACTATATTAACCTTTGTTTTTTCTCGTTGAGTCACTTTTCTCCTTGAAGGTGTGGGGGTAATCCCAAGAGCTTTGCACACTACTAGGGGCATGACATTGGCGGATGCCCCAAATCAAGCAAGCAATTGTGCAAATTCTTTCCAAATATCTGGATGGTGGTGAGGAAGGGCAGTGTTTCCAACTTTCCCTGGAAGAGGCCCATAGGCATGTCCACCTGAGCCACTAGAGCTTTGTTCTTATCACCACCCTTATCCTTAGCCTCCCCAGAGGGCTGATCCTTGGGGTTTTTCTTATTATTCTGATCTGATTCCTTTGCAGGCTACTTATTTGTCGACTAATTTTGAGGTGGATCAGCCTTCTTCCCATGAATTTGTTGAATGATAGGCTCACTTGGAGGGTCTTCGAAAGAGACTCTCTTAGCTGGTATTTCTTGTGTTTCCTTAGAGGAAGGGGTTCCATTAATAAATTTAAAGAAGGCATGCCTAACTATGGGAACCTTGAGTAATTCAAAGGTGGATAAGTTGATCTTGACTTTCTTGAACTCCTCTATGACATATTCACCCATTTGTTCAATTTTGGTTTCAAAGGCTCTACCTATGGCAGAGCTAGTAGACTGGGCTTGTTTCTAGCTTGATTTATTTTGGGTTTGTCCTTGAGGCTGGTTTTGTGGTTGTTTTAATGGCTTATCCTTGTTGAGGTATTGAGTAGGCACATGAGGAAGACCAAGATTATTACTGGCATTGGGGTCAGGCGGGGTGCTAAAGTAATTGGGCGGAGTGGAAGTCATAAAAGGTCCACCCACCTACATATTCCTAAGGTAGTAGGGAGTCACCCTCTGCTGGAACATATGAACTTCATCTACATATAATTCCTCATCATCTATTGGACCACTGTCTACTAAATCAAAAAGTTGAGACAAGGTTTCTTTGCTACTTAGCTCTAGATTTCGTCCTCTTTTGGTGGAGCATCCTCACATTCCAGGACATTTCTCACTCTGTGGGAATGGTGCTAGATCGACCAAAAGATAGGAGGATTCATAGGGCTCAGACGAGAGTAGGTCGCAACATTCGACATTGTCCACGACATTCTAAACTTCGACTTGGAAAATTTATGCGGCAATGAGGAACTCAGTGCAGTCCAGCTCAGAGTGCCTACTAGTTTTGTGAATTCGACACCATCTAGAGAGAGCTGCTTCAACAATGTATACACCACTAGTTGTCTTCTATGTGCTAGCAGGTTGGTCAAGTGGAGTAGGAACACCCCCGTTGTTGGGCCTAGTATTCCATATTTTGTTTTGTCTTTGGGTCGTTATGCTTTCAAAATTCTAGTTAGAATTTTGTCCTTTTTCATAGCTTTGTCTTGAGGAGGGACCTACATCATGGCCACCGCTGCTCTCTTTGTTGAGGTTGGCTTGAATGCTCCATTGGGAAGCTTGTAGCTGATTATTCTGATTTCTCAGGTGTGTCATCTCTATGGGAATTTTCTTGTTCATTTCATTCATCTCATCAAGATGATCTTTCTCAGTGTTACTTGGCTATGACACTTGATTTTGAAGGAAAATGGGCAAGGCAATTGGCTGATTTTGTTCTGCTGGGGGAAATTTTGGTCCCTGTAGGTATAATGGCATTTGAGGTTGTTGAGAGTATGTCTGCTGCTATTGGGGAGCCTTGGAGTAGGTCTACTATTCTTCGAGTTGCAAGTATGAGGGCACGAGAGGCACTTGGTTCATCAGTTGTTTTGGATGTGGGACTATGGGCAGTTGAGGCACCTGGTTCATAAGAGGTGTCTGATGAGCGAACGCTTGGTTGAGCCCTTGAACCTACATTGGATGAGCCATTGGGCTCAAAGAAGGCAGTGGATTGGAAATGTTTTTCCCCAAGTCTGTACTAGCAATAACTGCCTCAACATAGGAATCTACTAACTGAGTTGGAGTTGGTCACATTCTTTCCACCAATGCAGCTATGAGGTTGTCCAATGTTGTGTAATAGACTGGCAAGGTAGCAGTATCATTGAGTGTATACGGAGCTTGTAGCCTTGAATATGCCCAGTGGAATCGATCAATGAAGGAGTTTATAGGCTTGTTAACTTCCCTACAAACTGATGTGAATTGTTGATATATCTCTGAAGGGTTGATCAAGATCTTGTGCTTCTACAAGAAGGAATTCATCATCAAATCCCAAGATGTAATGGATCTTGCTAGCAAATCAATATACCAATACAAGGCCTCTTCCCCCAATGAATAAGAGAAGAGCCTACATGTCACATCTTTCTGATCGATCTGCATATCTTTCAATGTTGTTTTGAAGATTTTGATATGCTCCTCAGCCATCCTCTACGGATCCTAAGAGTTGAAATTCAAACAAAATCTCTCTGAATTCTTAGGCATGTCATGGTAGGCATTGAAGTGCAACGGAGAAGGATTTTTCCAAATCCAATCCATGAGGGGAGGTGTAGGTGGTATTTGTTGTTGAATAGTAAATTGGGGCTGCACAAGGGCGGTGGCAGTTGGGACTGCACCTTGGACTTGGAGGGTAGGGGAAGAGGGAGCACCTCAGTTGTGGGAAGCAAGTAGTGGAAATGTTGTGTGGTACGACTAAGCGAAATGGATGAAGGTGAAGGAAGTTTTCTGAGTTTGATGTGAATGGAGGGAGAAGGGAGGTGAAGGAAAAGGTGAAGTGGATGGAATGAAGGAGGAAGAAGAGGCTACGTTCCATCCTTTAGTTCTTCTAACCCTTGTGGGAGGTTGTAATTCCTAGAATTCCCCTTTGTTTGGAGTAGACCTTAAAACTCTTCGGGACATCTCAAAGGTGAATGAATCACCTTGACCAAGCTTAGCTCAAATTCCCTCCTTCTACATAGCAAAAAGTATGGACAAGAAAGGCATCAACACAGTAGAAATCTACACAACCATTAAATAGCATGAACTAATCTATCAAAGTAATCTAAAACATGAAGAAAAACAAAGCAAATCTATCTAAATCAACTAACTATGGGAGATGAACCATGTAACATGCAATAAAAAATCAAGAGTCCACCAAAATCCAATGAACTTCTCTTAAAATTTCTACAACATGCCTTTACAACAACTCAACTCTCCCTTGAAAATGAGAGGAGACCCCCTATTTATAGTGTTAAAAAAAAAATGAATAGACAAGATTGATTTGCATTGTGTGGCCAAGATTCACTACAAACTAGGGTTTCACCTACCCCAAATATATTACAATTTAAAATTACATCTTTGTCTTTTCCCTATTTTGTCCTTATATGACAGCACTGTAGCACTTTTTGTCTTTTTATGATTTCCTTTCCTACAACTAATCTGTGAGAAGCTTTTCACCAATGACTGGGTTTCCCTCCTTCAAAGTGGCATACTCCATGACCTTGTTGGTTAATGCTTGAAGCTTATCAATCTCCATTATATTAGATTGGAGCACCTGGTAGTTCCATTGCTTGGATCAGCCTGTGAGTGTATCCCAATCTCCATCATACTTAGTTGTGTTGTCCCTGACTTGTTCAGATTGGGAAAAACCCCAAGTAGCAAAACTCATAAAATCTATGGTAAGCTCACCCGACATCCCATTTTCCATCTTCTTATGCAAATAAGGCTTTATCTTTTTTGGATCAATCTCGACGGCGGTCATATCATAACCTGTTATTAATTTCAAATATTGAATACAATCTACCCTAACATCCTTGTCCCAATCAATGTCAACCTCCACTTTATAGAGAATTTCCTCTCGTATCTCCTTCCTACGATTAAAATCCAACTTCCACATATCCACCAGCCAATGATCATCCTTCGTCAGTGCAAGCTCCTTTTCCCACATTTTCTAAGGCAGCTTGAGGATGGCCTCAATTTTAGGATAAGTGGACCTGTATACCTTTGGGAAGTAAGTGCAGAACCTCCTCGTTCCCTCAAGGTGTCTTTGTACTTCTAATAACTTATTTGTTGTCCTGACAACCCGAACGATTCCCATTTTTCCAGCATACAAGACCTATCAGAACCAATCCTTCATAGTCTTAGTCCAGTTCTTTCTTTTCTCAAGTTTTTCAATTTTATCCTTGGACAGTAGTTGTGGTGGCACTGAGGATTTTGTGGGAAGCTCTTTTGTGGATGACCATTATTGAATATAGTAAGTCAAATCAGCCAATTGTGCTTTTAGTTCTTCTTTGGAGATCTTGTCCTTGTTCATTTGATGCACCACTATGGCAATTGACTCCTGGAGGTGATCTATCTTCTGATCCCTGGTATTTGTTCCCAAGTTGATGGTGGAGATGTCGTAATTTACTCCTTCCTCTCCAACCATGGTCATGGAAATTTGTACAGTCCTAGACCCAGAAGCGTCCATGGTCAATTTGGATCTAACTTTAGGCTTATTTTCCTTCTTTTTTCTGACTTGTACTCAAGCTAAGATAGCCTCGAGTCTTGCCTTGGGATCTCTAGGAGTCTAATTCTTCTTCTCTAATTTATTTTCTAACCACTCGGGCATCTGAGACTCTTCCATGGGTGATTCACGATCATCTTCTTATTTGTCCTTCCTGACTTCAATCTCTTTATCACTTGGAGCTTGTTGCTCTATCCTCATGTCTTCTTCCTCTTCATCAAAGTCCTAGATGAACACTGTGTCTTTGATTGGAGACTTGGTAGGTGTGTGTTTCTTGGGACTATCCTCTTCTTTATAGGTCTTTTCCTCTTCTTCAGCTTCATGCTTATGTTCCTCAAGATGTTCTTCTTCCCTATGAAATTCTATCTCTAGATCTCTTCTTACCTCAGTCTCCTCCTCAGGCTTATCCATTTCTAGGGTCTTATTAGCTTCAGACTCTTCTTCAGGTTTATCTTCATCCTTATTCTCCTCCTCCTCGCACTGAGGTGGCACATCTTTTTGCTCTTTCTTTTCTCTCTTCTTGCTCTTTCAAGAGATATATTTCTTCACCATGCTTGGGGCTTTCTTCCTATTCCCCAGTTGGAATTTTGGTATCCTCTTCTATTTCATCACTTGACTCCTTCTCTTCCTCAGAAGGTGGCCTTTCTATTTCCTCTCCAACATTCTTCAACTATCGATCCAACTCCTCGAGGTCTGCATCAAATGTCTCTACAATGTATTTGGTTTCATCCTCTCCTTCATCACCCTCATAGGACTCCATTTCTTCTCCTTCGCAAACCACCTTATCAATCTGCAAATGTTGGTGCTCTAGATGTTCATGGTAGTCATCTACTTCCTCCTCCAATTGACTTATTGTTTCATTTTCTTGCCTCTCTAACTTCTTAGATATTTTCATTGTGGCTTTCATCTCTAGTGGTTCAGTCGAAGGAGTTGAGGCAGGAATGTTGGCAAGAACCTATGCTAGGGCAGCTTGGATGGTTAGATTCATCAATACTTTAGAAAGATCTCTAGGAACATTATGCATATGTCAGGAGAATGCCTCTAGGAGTGAGAGTGCGGGCATTTGTATTGTTGTTGTGGCCAAGGGTAGTGATGTAGTTGGAGACATGGAATCAGATGAAAGTAGAGAAGTGGTGGCAGAAAAAGAGTCATCAGTCACAACCTGCATGGTGGGTGGAGAAGAGGCAAGGTGGACCGAGATATCCACTGCAGGAGGAGAAGTGGCCACCATCGCCTGAGAAGCAGATGGAGGGGCAGTAGTAGTAGAGGCAGCAGGTGGAAATTTTGGTTGCTCAACCTTCATTTCCTCTTCCTCATGGAGCAGATCTTCTTGAATGGTAGGCATTTCAGTGAAACTTCTTGATCTCTTGTGTTTCTTAGAAGGTTCTCCCTTAGAAGCCTTTCTCGCATACACCTTAGGGTTGGGTTGTTGCTCAACAACTTCTTTAGTTTTTCTTGACCTGGTGGACAGAGGAGATGTTGAAGTCCCTCCTAATGGGGCAGTAGCTATCCCACTATTTGTTTCACTTGTTGGCTCGTTCTTGAGCCCCTCATAGGTCAAAGTGACCCCTTGCTGCTTCAATTGGGCAATTCTCCCATCAATCCATTCTTTTGTTCTGGCCTCGATAGGTTTGGTCAGAATATCAAGGTCTTCAACCTCTTGCTCATCCCAGTCAATTAGTGGAAGTGGGAGATTGGCAACTGTGTTGTAACGAGGATCCATCATTGTATTTTCATCTTCCTCTACCTAATCCAGTATGGGGAACAGGTTGACCCTCTTTATGAAATAGGCTAGCATTCGCATATAGTGCCTCATTCGCACTTCACTATCATCTTTGCAATTATCCCAAAAGTCCTTGATGCTATGTAGATGGGCATATTTAGGTCCAAGTTCCTTCTTGACCTTGCCATAGGGGTCCATCCATGGCCGGGTAATGTGGAGCCTCAAATGGTATTCCGCCAATTCCTTCTCTGAATTATTGACACACTGAGAGGTATGGAGTTCATATAGCCCTTGGCCGAAGGAGAGGGGATAAGCCATCCTTGCCTTATGATTTCTGCTAAAAAGGGTGTGTGCATGTCATAGCTACCGAGAGAGTTCTAATAGTATTATCTAGTCATTGGGATACTAGGGCAGCTTGTATGGTCCTTCTGAAAATCCTTCAACACGAATGTAGGTGAACTTTGGATACTGAATGAATAAGAAGGAAAACTATTTTAAGAATGCATTGGCACTATGGGAGACTCTCCTTTCAAAGTCACCCCCGAGTAATCTAACAATATGACCTATGAAAGCGTCATTGACTCTGCAATAGTCCCTCTTGAAGTTTCTAAATTGTAGTTGAAGGTACTTATCATAAACCTTCAGCTCCCTACCTGGTTCCTCATTTGGATCTTTGAACAAACCTTTGTATTGTATCTATTTGGCCAATGAATAGACCAAGTAAGATGTCATATAAAATCTAGAAGTTTTCTTAACAGCCATAAATTGCTCATGGAAGCGGTCACTGATTATCCCTATCCAGTAAAACTTGGCTTCTCTATGGAGAATCGCTTCAACGAAGTACAACATCCATTCCTAGAAGTAGACCATAGTTGGAAGACCCATTACTCTACTTAGTAGGATCACCAAATCATGCTAATCCTCATAAAATTCACTGCAAAAGAGCTCTTGGGGAACCTTTGTGGCCCTGCCCCTCTTCTCCTTCAACCAATACTGATTGATAAGTCTTTTACACATGAGGGAGTCTTGATCCGACATGGCCTTGCCATCATCCATGGTTGGAAATTCCATCTCACCGAAGGCAGGGATATGAAAATTCCTTGTTATTGCCTTAGCAGACATGTCAGCCAACACATTTCCATCTCTGTCTACTATGGTTCTAGTCTCCTCTTGATATGCCTCTCTGTAGACCATAAAAAGCTCAGGAGCGATGAGGGAAGGAGGAAAGTATGTGGCTTTAGCCAACCCATTGCTTCTGATATTTCTCACATTTTCTATTTTAGGGTTGATTCTGACCCTCTGCTTGAATTCATTGATGTCTATATGTCTGATGTTAGTGTCGGAGACCTCCTTCTAGGTTGAGGTGACTTTGGAGTTCAAGGGTTCCCCCTGGAACTTGTACTTCATCTAATATTTCTTGTCCTTTCCATGAGGTTCCTTAGTTTTCTTTCCTTTGTCTTTCTCCACGGCTGCTCCTGAGGGTCTTGTACCTGATTCCATATATCCTGCGGGAAAAAGGGAGGTGAGCACAATCAAGCATGAAAACATAGAAACGTTAGCCCAGATCTTGCAAACGAAGTTAGATCAGGTAATTCAACATTTGAGAAATCTAACATATTAGTCAAATTAACATTAGCATTCTACAGGAGGGAGTTTGAACAATTCGGGCCCCAGGGGTCAGGCTTCCCTGGCCATTGGTTGTTTCAGAGCTACTGCAAGAGGGATGACAATCAGGGCACAGCGGCCCACCTGTCTTGACTGACCTTTTTGTTTGATCAATTTGAAAGGTCCATTGAGGAGAGTGCCCTATCTTAACATGTGGGTTGAATTCAATTTGTTGACTGGAGGGCATTTAGATCATCCTTTGGGTGATCGAGATCAAGAAGGAGCTCTGTTGTTAGCAGTCTACTTGTAGGGACGGCTTTGGTAAGATGGCATTTTGGGGGTGGAGTTTCGCTAGGTGGGACCCGTAGCTCTGGAAGGCAGTAGTAGAGTTCCTATCACTTGGGCATCATTCACTTATCTTTAGGCACTTCGAGTCTGAGGAGGCAGACCGCTAGGTGTTTGTCACTTATGTCGGCAGATGTCAGGTGGCGGTACGATGGAGGCAAACCATGAAATCGGGTCTAGATGAAGACAAGACCGCTTAGCTTGTGTTTACCCTGTCATTTGAAAGTTCTGCGGTCGGGGTGAGGTCGAGTTATGAGTCACGGGAGGACGAGAGCAGTTTTCCCTAAATTTATGACGGTAGTGGGACAGAGTATTGATCACAGAGGTCCGTGAGAGAAAACTCGATGAAGGTTGGGCACTTGGTGATTTTCACTTTGCATTCAAACATCGGTCCTGGAACTGGGACCTGAACGACGGAAGGATTCCACTTGGAAGTTGTAAGAGACAAAGGAGTGCTCACAGAGCCCCAATGAAGGAAACCCGACGAAGATGATCTACAAAGGTTGATTAGTCATGTATTTTGCATTTCAACGACCATGATGGGGTTGGCTTCGAGAGGTCAGAACGTTGGATGTTGATGGCCGCAAAGGTCAATGGGTTTAGTAGGGTGGCCTACAGACAGAAGTCTGTGAGTGGGGCCCAGAGGATACTAGGAACCCGGTCGTTTGTTCATGAGGCTAACAGTGTTACACAGCGGATGGAGGATCAAGACGGAAGGGATTAGAATGTCATTCAAGGTAGTGGACTATGAGCGCCTCGCCAGGGATGGAGTCCCGCGGGCGCAAACTTGGGCAGCTTGTTGAACTCTGTTTTAGTTTGTGTGTTGACCAAGTTTTAACAACGAAAGGATGGAGTCATCCCGTGATGGTGGGCCCGATAGAGAGGTTTGTCGTTTGGAATTTATCTTTGTTTTCAAGTGTTGGCAACGGCAATGGGGGTGCGTGGGACTAGAGAGCATGAACACTCTGGCCAAAGAACAGCTCCGGGAGGACAAGGTTCCACAATCACTAAGTTGGTTGATTTCAATGGTTTTTCATGTTTTTATCATATGGGTTTTGGGCACCTTGTTTTTCTCTATCCAGTTCATGTGTTTTTCCTCCTTCCAATTTATCATTTTTGCAACAAATCAAGGAAATCATGAAGTAGGGTGCGGGTGGAAAGCTCACCTTGAGAATCCGATGAGGCAAAAGATCAACTAGAAAATGCATTGGATCGGCAGGAGCACTCGACAGGCTTGAAGGTGGTGCTCGCGGGGTAGCTCTGACTCACTCTGATCAAACTGCTAGGTGAAAATGACCCTTCATTGTCAGCTATTTATAGACTTAAGTGAATTTAATGCCCCTATTTAATGCAAGTACAGTGAGTTAGAGAGTTGGTAGGTTGCAAGTTTGAAAACAATGCCAGAGACACCAGAATCCGACGTGTGGGAAGCCATCGGGCATTGGATGTTTGGAAGTTTAGTGTTGATCAGACAATGAAAGGAGCTTTGGAACCTGATGGGTGAGTGGTAGTGGGCTAACGGTTGCCAAAAAGCTTGGTGATGAACTAGGGCAAAGAAACTCCAGAACCCAATGGGCGGAAAGCTTCCAAATGAAAGCCATTTGAGACAAGGCGATGAAGCAATAGAAATTCGAGAGGAGCGACCCGCCAGGGTGGGTCTGATGAGCTTGGTGGATGCTAGCTTCAAAACACCGAGGCAAATAGCTAGTGGTATTCCACAAATACTAAGGACTTAGAAAATTTGAGGGGTGAAAAATATGGTCACCTTAAGATGATTCCTTTGGGACTCACTGACCATTTTGAACACCAAATAGGGGGCATGCAAAATGAGGAGATGGCGAAACAACCCAGAAAGGCAAAGGAAATAGAGGGTCCCTGTTCACAACGGGGCGTGTGTGCTGAAGGCACAACAAAAGCCTATAGGAGTTTGTGATCATTGGACAAAATCCCAACAATCTCTAGGATCAAAGGATGAAACCCCTTTGATTCTTTAGGGTATTCTCATTCAGGGATTGCATCTGAGCTTCAAGGAATCTGTAAGGAAGTTAGTAATTTTTTTGTTGATCTATGTTAGCATGTATATCATTCTAGATCAATATTAGTGAGTTGTATTCGATATGTCATATATGTGGATAAAATTTTGAAGTTTATCAATATATCAAAGTGATCTTTGTGTTCATATGTTGTTGCTCATCGAATTTAATCTGCAAATCAATCTTTATATTAAAATTGTATGTTAAGGACATTACACATGAATAGCTAGGACAGTGTTGGGCAACCAAGTCCAAGAAAAATTTTCTTTGTGAAAGCTCGATAAACAAGGATTTACTTAAGTTTCTCGAAAAGGTAGTAAAATAGGTACATCACAAGCATAATTAGACACATGCACCAAAGAGGGTGCCAAACCTAGTGTGAAATTATGAGTGGTAACAATTTACAACACTACAATTATACATATATATTATATAATAATATAATAATATTATATTTATCATTATTATAATATAATATAGTATAACATGATATGATATTATCATATTATAATTTATACATTATAATATATTATTATTATTATTATAATAATTATACTATAATATTATATATTATATAATTAATAATATATATTAAATTTATAACAAATATATATATGATATATATAATACGTATATTATAATATAATATTATTACAACTATAATTATATTTCATATATTATATTATATTATTATATCATATATGATATATTATACATACCTAATCCATAATCAAGGGGTTTAAAATTTTTGATGCACTCGGGGGAACAATAATTTTCTTTCCACCAAAAATCCTAAATACCCAAATACTTAAGACATTTTCTACCACACATCTTTGTTGTCATAAAATCCAAGAAATCACACATGGATAACATCATGTAGACAACTAACAACTGACAAACACAGCTATGCATGTATCCACCATTGATGATTATGGTGCATTGTGATGGTTAGATAAATGGACGTAGTTTTTAATACCATAATTTTTTCCAAATCTACCTTATCCAAATATTGTCGATAAAACCACCAATTTGATGGTTGTATATTGTTCATGGTTATCAACACTAACTGGTAGTTTTCCTTCATTCTTTGTTGGTTTAAATATTTTGGTAACATATTGCATCTTTTTTGCTTCAACACTAGTTACTTTATCTTGAAAACCCTCAAGCCATTAAAATTTTGTGACCTACAAAGATTTTAAATGATGAGTTAATTTTCATGAAAATTTTAACACAACTCCATAGGTGATTTAAGAACATATAATCATTATTTAGGTTTTTGTGTATCAATGATATAAACATGCCAACTACATTTTCTTCAATTGTCATAAAACGCTCCAAAAAAGCTAGCCCAAAACATGTATACCAGGACATATACTAGTGCTAATATTTTTGGATTGAAATTGTGTGCAATTTTTTACATCAACATTTCAGATCATACTCCATGATCCATCATCAGGACGAGATGCAGTTAGAGAGAAGAATGAAAAAATGTAGTAGTAGACTTGGATAGATAAATAGGTGAGGGGGTTTGGAGGATTGGAGGACTCTAAACCTGAAAACTTGGAGGAAGAGAAAGATCCAATTGATTCAAAGGAAGGGAGATGAGAGGTAAAATTGGAAGGAAAAAATGACACAATAAAGAAAATACTTAATAATATAAATAATAATTTATTTTTATCTTTACATTTTTATATATAATGACATAGTTATTACAATATATAAATAATATATTATTATTATATTACATAATAATAACTATTAGTCATGAATGAACTCTCTATTGTGGGACACCCTTTCACTTTCATTTTAAAATTATGTAGAATTCCCATCCAAATTTCAATAATAAAGTTGTTGAATGGTGGAATATCCATGTACATGGCTCCCCCATGTTTAGGATTTTTAACAAGCTCAAGCATATCAAAAATATGGTGAAGGGATGGAATAAGAGATTATTTGGGGATTTCTTCTAGAAGAAAAAAAAGTCTTAGGGGATAAGGTGAAGGTTATGCAAAAAAGGATGGAAGAGGGGGATGTCAGTCTGCTGACATGTAACCAGGAAAGAGAGGGTCATTTGGAATGGGAAAAAATCTTAAAAAAGGATGATATATTCTAGAAATAGAAGTGTAGAGTCCAATGGTTGCAGGAGGGAGACAGGTATACCTCCTTTTTTCATGTTTTGGACCTAAAGCATAAGAAAATGAATCAAATAACTGGTACAAGGGCATTAGGAGCCTTATTTAGCTTACTTTTTGTTATTTGTGATTCTTAGGATGTTTGTGTGTTTTGGTGTACAATAAGGTCAATTATGACCATTTGGAATCAGATGGATTCATTTTTGGTGTGTTAATTAGGTTTTGATTAAAAAGTGAAAAAGTTTCCAAATGTTGCAAAAAAGTTATCATGCAACTTTGTCCAAGTTTCCAAAAAGAAAGAAACTATTAAATACAAGCAAGAAGCCATTACTAATCATTGGGATCAGTTGTAAATGGAAAAAGACACCTTGCAAAGTCGATTGGAGAGTTGGCAAACTAATTTTTGAAGTTTTGGTGAATAGAAGCAAGTTTTTTTTTTAGTTTTCCAATGTTGCAGTCCTATTCTTTCATTGTGTACGGCCTATATGGCCTATTTTTTGATCAAAAATTCATTGAAATATGTGGGCATGTCAATTCCCCTCCTTTTGGTTTTTGTGGCATTGAATTTCATTAAGTATTTTGCAAGTTATTGTATTTTTTTCTAAAAACTATCAAAACCCTACTTAGGGTAACCTAAGAGGAGAATAAAAGATGTAACTCGACCTTCCACCAGTGGAAAATATCCACAATGGGAGGAAAGATCTGTATTTATGTATTTTATCTCTTTTTTCAGGTTTGCAGGACCTCGAGAAGAAGTTTGCACGTGCTTTTAGTCAATAGAAAGTCTGATATTTTGTATGTATCAGACTGTGAAGGTAGTGAAAGGTAGTTTGTATGATTTCAATGCAAGTTTAGTGTGTTTTGTGATTGAAAAAATGTGTTGAGAGTGTGTATGAAGGTCTTACAGACCTGTCCAAGGATTTGGGTGATCATTGGCGACAAATTTGTAAGCCTTTCTTGAGCTGGTTGAAGGCTCATGTTGAAACATGCTTTGGGGCAGAAATTTATAGGTTGGTGGAATGTGATTCCTACAAGTCTGAATCTCAAGACTTTGAGAACCATTTTCTTGTGTCAAATAAAGCCTAATTAAGACAACCCAAAATAGTTCCTTGTTACAATGTTCCTTGCTTGTTGTGATGATAGGTTGTAGTATTGTTGAGTACAATCCATGGTTAGGGTGTTATCATTGTGGCATGGTGCATGGAGTTAACTAGTGTGGTGAGAGGTATTGAAGTAATGTTGTCCCATTATTTTGTGTTGTCCTTCCTTATATTGGTTTGTTTCCTTCCTATGAATACTCTAAAAACCAAGTCATCAATTGTGACAAGGTGTACTAAGATGCCCCAAATGTTGCTGCCTATGAAGTCCTTAAGGGAATGCTTTGACATAGTCAAGTTTTATTAAGATCTGCCCTTCCTCTGCATCAATAAAAAAAAATACAAAATGAGCAGGGGGTTATGGTGAACACACCCACCTAGATTTGGCTTCTGGTGTCTGGATACTTTCAACAAGCTTTGTTGGCTCCTGTCAAGGCTCCCAATTCTGCTCTGGACAATTTGCTAATGGACCCCCTCCCTACCACTCTAACTTAGGAGGATAATAATAGCATTCTTAGTGTTGTCACTCTCTAGGAAGTGCAGACAGTTGTTTTTAGTATGGTTTCCTATAAGGCGCTAGGCTCAGATGGGTTCCCCCTGGCTTTCTTTAAGATATTTTGGGATATTATTGGGGGGACCTTGTTCTGACAACCAATGATTTCTTCAAATTTGGTAAGATCTTCAAATAGTTGAACCACACTTTTATTGCCCTGGTTTCCAAAGTTGTTGAACCATAGTCTATGATGGACGTCTGCCCCATTAGCCTCTGCAATACCATTTATAAGATCTCTAAAATTTTGGTGAACCGTTTGAAACCCCTGTTAGAAAAAATGATAAGCCCTACCCAAAAAGGCTTTGTTTCGGGTTGTCATATCTCAGATGCTACCATAACCACCCATGAAATTTTACATTTTATGGATAGATGCAACAATTCCACTATGGCCTTCAAGCTCGATATCTCAAAAGTGCATGACAAGGTGTTATGGGACTTTATTCCCAAAGTCCTATCAAAGTTTGGCTTCGACCAAAAGGTGATTAACCACTTGATGGAGTTCATTACCACTGTGAAGTATTCTATCTTGGTTAATGGGGTCCCCTTTGGCTTATTTAATGCTAGGAGGGGCATTAGATAGGGTGACCCTCTCTGCCCCTATTTGTTTATCATGGTTGTAGACGTGTTGAGTAGGAACATAACCAAACTGTTGTTCAAGGGCTCCATAAAGGGGGTTAAACCTACAACTTCATTGGAACCAGCTATTATTCAACAGTTGGTTGATGACACCATCCTTTTTGGGAAGGCTTATGTGATTGAAGCCAAGAAATGGAAGAGTTTCCTTAAAAATTATCTTGCTTGCTTTGGCCAATGTATAAACTACAATAAAAGCATGATTTATTTCTTCAACAACACTCCTGCCCTCCAAGCTCGGGAGATTGTTGCCCTGGGATGTGTGACTGGATCTCTCCCCTCAATGTATTTAGGGCTACCCCTTACAGTCAAAGAAGTCATTCCTACCTTTTGGAACACGGTTTTAGAAAGGATTCAGAGGAAATTGGCAAGGTGGAAAGGCTCCATCCTCAGACATGCTGGCAAGCTGTAGGGTAAAAGCACAAAGTTGTGTCACACTTTTGGCCAAATAAATAGTTTCGAGCAAAATATTTTCGTCTAGAAAAGTTTCAACCAAATAGGTTTCGACCAAAACCATGTGGCCTATATGTGGCACCCAAGGTTTTGGCCAAATAAGTTTCACACGAATCCCAAAAAGTTAAAATTTTCCTTTTCTCGCCTTGAAATTGGCTTTGAAATTGTATTTTTTAATGTGCAAGGTTTCTATAGAAATGGTTTCGAGTGAAACCCTTTCTACCAAAACTGTCTATGTGGCATCCTAATTGGCAGCCAACTCATCTTTTTTCAGAATTTCTAAAACTTTCAACTTCAACTAAGTATTTCTTCAGTCAGAATGATTTTTCTACAAAAAATAAAAATACCCTTTTGTAGAGCTTGGAGTGGTGAATCCAAATATGTAATTGTTTTAATATTTTGATTTGTTTTAATATATTTTATTTGTAAAATAATGCAAGCAGGTTGTTAAAGTTAAAAAAGAGGTTGATTAGAAATTAAAAAAAAAAACTAGTAAAACATATTAATTTTTTTTTTAAAATATATGGGGCACAAGAGAAGAGAGTCTTCTTCAAAAGGGTGTAATTTTTTTTTGAAAATGATTAAAAAAATAGACAATAGTTGACGGTCCATAAAAACTATCGAATTCTGACAAGTTTGACTTTAAAACATTATTACGAGAAAAATATACATAAAAATTTGGTTTTTTTTTCCATGCACAACATATTGAAGTTACCCCTTTGGAGAAAAAAAAAAGGGAGAAATGAAGTTTTTTTCAATTTATTTCTTGGCAGCCCATGAAGTCACTTTTTTATAAAATTTTCAACATTCCAAAATTTGTTCTTAAATTGATAAAAAAGTAATGAAAACAATTTTTTTTTTAAATCTAAAAAATTACAGGAATAAACTTCATCAAAAGTTCTACATTTCATTAGTTTACATCATTTTGAAATTCAAAACACAAAGACCACTTTTGTGTGCTCAAAGTTTAGAATTTTTTTTGTTGTTGGCCAATTCCTTTATAAACTGTGACACAAGTTTGTGCTTTTACCCTATAATTCTTGATTGTTTCCCTACAAGGGACAAAGTTTGTTTACCTAAATCTTGTGGCAGGATTGGGATCAAGAATGTCCAAAGTACCAACAAAGTATTACTTGATAGGGTTGGATGTGACCAGTTAAGGAATAAAGGACTAGTGTAAGATCATGAATGCTAAGTATCTTTGCAACAAACCTGTGATTAAATGTCTCTTAGATGATCACCCTACCGGTTCACTGGCTTGGAATAACATTTGCAGAGTGAAGGGGTTTCTCATGTATGGGATGAAATGGATACTTAGGAATGGTAGTTGCATCAAATTTTGGGATGACCCTTGGATGCTTGATTCCCCCTTATCACACACTGGATTAAGGAACCTTATGAGGCCTGTGTAGATTTTTTTTGGTATGTATGTGAGCAACTACTTTCATGGCTAGCTGGGTGCTAGGCATTGGAAATAATTTGTTCTTTGCATCCCCCTATCCCATGAGTTGTTGTTGGCTAAATCATTATAAAATTTTATCTCCCTAACTAGAATACCTTTGTCCAAATTTGAGGATGAATTCTACTGGGTCAAAGATCCGCTAGGCAATCTTTCTGTCAGAACAACTTACAATCTGCTATCGGTCCAGGGTGATCATAGCAGACCTTAGAGACAAGTTTAGAATCGACACATGATTCCTAAAATCAATTTCTTCTGTTGGACAACCTATCATAACAAGATCCTAACTTAGGATAACCTAAGGAAAAGGGGATTTTAGATCTCAAATAGGTGTTTGCTAAGTAAAAGCAATGAAGAGTCTATTGATCATTTATTACTGCATTATCTATTTGCTACTAAAGTCTAGGATCTAGCTTTTGAAAAGCTAGGGACCTACTGGACTATTTGTAGGGACATCAAATCCTTCATTTTGGACTATTCTGGTCCCTTCCAACATCCTATCCCTAGAGATATTTGGAACCAGGTCCCCCCCATCATCTGTCGGTGCTTGTGGAAAGAGAGAAATAACCAAATTTTCAGGAATATTGAGATGAGTCCTAAGGAGGGTTTTGACATTGGGCTAAGGCTTATTTCTGAAAATGCTTTGACTCACACTAGGAAAAACCTGGAAAAAGAACCTTCAGAGTGAGAGATCAAGATGGCTAAAGCATGCAAAAGGAATTTGGAGATCAACTCCTTTGATAACTTCAAGGCATAGGCTAGATGGGACACAGTTTGGAAACCCCCGAATCGAGGGTGGCACAAACTCAATTTTAATGGGGCATCCAAGGGGAACCCTAGCAGGGCTAGCATTGGGGGTGTCATTCTAGATTATGTTAGGACTAAAAAATCCTACATATTTTCATCAGCTTCTATCCATTTATCTCCTAGTCCTTACGAAATTTCACTAGACTCAATTTCATGATTGCTGAGGTTTATGTAAAAAATCCATTTTGTATCCAATACACCCAAATGAACACATTCATAAAATTCCTTGAAGTCCCATTGACATTATCATCCAAGCAATACTTCGTCAGTGGAACTCCCATCATCACCCCACGGATAGCTCGATGAAGAAAGTTCATAACCTTACATTGGTGTAACATTATTCCATCGGGCTAACTTCCAAGGTAGTCTCCCCGATGGGCCGATATAGGCAATAAAGATAATCATATCACCACAACTCTAGTGCATCAGTGGAACAAATGATGGTGGTCCACCGATAGCCTGATATAATCATGGAGTATCAAAATAACACTTATCGATAAAGTTGGGATGCATCAAGGTAGCATTGTTTCATGTCCCACCGATAGACCAAAATAAAGACTCTCATCAGTGGAGAAGGTGGACATCGATGGAAAATGAACCTAGGCCCCAACGATATAGTGATGAATGATTACTATTAGTTGATGTGATGTCCAAGTGCATCGTCGGGATATTTAACATAAATGCTCTCCCTGATCACAAGACTAAAACAAGTGGTATATTAATGAGCAAAAATACCATGAATTAATCATACAATTGTAGAAAATAGAAGGTTTGTGTTAAGGGCAGAACTAGAAAGGACAAAATTCAGAGCTCTTACATAGAAAAACTAGAGGAAGCGAAAATTCTCGTAAGTACTTCACTCTCTACTAGAAAGTTGTATTTTTTAGAGATTGCAATGTAAGAAAATGTGGAAAAACCTAAGGCAAAGAAAAAAAAATTGAAAACAGAAACTTAAACCAAGATTTGATAGATCAATGTCCGGGGTCGGGGCCAAGGCCCAAGAGAAGTGTTCAAATAAGTAAATTATTAGACAAACATAGGGGTCTAGGGGATGTTTGGATGCCACACCAGGGTTATGAGCTTTTTATGTAAATTCAACCAGTCTGTAACCCATGGAGACTGAACTTAGGAAGACTTGTGGTGCCAAATGTGTCTGTCAACGTAGAATTAATGAAAGCTTTGGCCAGTCGGTATAACACCAAGAAGAGAACTATCTAGTCACCGAATGGGGTTGATATGTTTGTTATCTCCCAAGACCTGATCTCTAATGTATTTTAGTTAGAAGGTCCCATGAACTTTCCATTCACCATTAGAGACTTTTTGATAGAATATTGTTGCATGGATACTAGCTACAAGAGATGGAAGCTACCTTTGTACAAACCTAAGAATGAGCAAGGTCAACTCAGGAGATTTTCAAGCAATGAAAACCCTCCTTTTCATATAGATTTGTTTGAAGAGTACTTCCAATATACCTACTACTCAGCTTGTCAAGTCTTGGAAATTGAGGTTCCACCACTTATGTCTATTGCATCGATGGTTGTAGCAGTTGATATACAAATAAAAGATGCTAATTCATTCGACTATACAACCTATTTGTCGAATGCCCTAAATCAAAGGCTTCAAAGGATCAAAAATAATAGTGATTGTTCCTTGTCAATGCATTTACTTTTATATGAGTGACATGCCATAAATGTTTGGAGTAAATAATTGAGGATTAAAGATACAAATGAAAATAGAAACTCCATGCCTATATAGATGTGGACATCACTATGGGATAGCTGATGTGATAGGTCTCATTACTCATATTTTAAAGAATTTTTTGTTAAACCACTAATGAAGCTACTTGGATATTCATATGATCATAATTTATCCCCTGAGGTGTAAAACTTTCTAGGACCAAAGGAGAACGACCCAAAAAGCAAAGTAAATCATAATTGGTGAGACGGGTATGCTTTCTTTGATTGCACAATAATATGGGTTTATGGATTTGAAGGGGTTCCACATTTGCTACCTCGAGTGGTTCCTAAAAGAGTTGCTTATTTGGAGATTGTGCGGCAATTAGCAAAGTCTTATGCTAAACATCTCAAGAGTCATAATAAGCAATCACTCATCCCCAACACTCTTTATTTTGGAGATTTCACAGTATGTGCCATTGAAGGATATGAAGAAATTGGTGCTAAATTAGTCCATTACAACCTTCCCCTTTAGTATGAAATAGTGAAATTTGATGTAGAGGGATTTATTCATCAAGCAAGATTAACTTAAGGTTTGTCAGGGTATAAGCATTGGTTTGCACTTGATGATCTGATCAGGAACTGAGATGAAGCTTCCACTGGTAAAAGGGTGGCCTCATATAATAAACTTATGCTTGCGGTGGAATGCAACAGAAAGAATGTCCCATTATATTCAAAAGAATTTGTTGATATACAAGATCTCTTAGCTAGAATTGAGAAGCTTATTGCTCATATGAATGAAATAATAAAAGATGTCCCATCATACATTTTTGATACATCTCATACAAATTACACAAGAGTACAGGTTGAGTATATGGAGTCTTTAGATCACATACCCTCACAACCCACTCCTGATGTGTGTTTTTCCACTGACAACAGCGAAGAGGAGGAAATTAATGAAGAAAATGATGGAAAAAGTAATGAAGAGGATCAACCAGTAGAATAGATAAAGGCCCCTATGATTACACAATATGAGCCCCCTCAGGAATTTGTAAAATTTGAAACATCAGATGAGTTATTTGATGACATTAGAGTCAAGGCTGGTTATGAATTCTTTTTTGATAATGATTTTGTTAAAACTCCTAAATTCAAATCATTTTTTTGAGTATAAGGGGAAGAAAATAAGACAAAAGGAGTAGGATATCACTCTTGAAAAGGAATTTGCTGCTTTAGAGGAATTCAAAAGGGAAGTTGACAGGGAAATGCAATCCATCACCCCTAAAAGAGGTAGAGAATTACTTCAAGAGGTTGGGGTATTACTCCTACTAGGATGGGACATAAGCTCTATAATTGTGTTCGATAGTTTCAAAAAAAAGAGGGGATACAACAATGAATCTAACAGAGGAGGCTAGTGACAAGATATATTTAGGGTCTGGATATAATCCAGATGAGGCTACTTTTCTTATTTGGTCACTATACCCTCATGAGAATAGGTCTATATTGATTCACAATCCAAATCAATTATTTGGAAACCTTTTGGTCTGAAGAGTTGGGGACACTAATCCCTTAGAAACTGTAGAATTAAACGTCAATGTGGCAAAATTCGATAGAGCACAAATTGAAAAATTGGTCAAAGAAAATGACAAATTGAAGAAGTAGTTATCACATCAAATATAGAAGTCATCTTCCTCTTCTGCTCCAAAATTTTATGCCCCATGGCTCGAAAGGGATAAGAGAGTGTTAGATGCATTAGTTGATGCATCTTATTGGAAAAATTCTCATTTAAAGGCTCAGGAAAAGTGTAAGGTACTGGAAAAGTAAATGAAAGTAATCAAGTACAATATTATGTTTGAGATAATCAAGGAAAGATTTAATAAGATGATGAAGCAAGATAATGATTATTGGAGAGTGTTCAAACAAGTATAGTCAGCAACAAAAGAGAATATCTAATTGCAAAGAAGGATGATTGATAAGAAGAAGGAACTTTTGGATAAATAGATTCTAAAGGAGCAGTTATTGCAAAGATATAACAGTTTGGTGGAGTCTCATAACCAATATCATAGTAGACTCAAAGAGGACCTTGGTTGCTTTAATTTGGTTCCTGCACTCCATGATGATACAAGGAATCTTCAAGAAAGGGATGATTGGAAAGAAGAATTTACAAAGTTTCTAACAATTGCATTGCAGGAAATCAACGATGAGGATATGGTCTTGCAAAATACTCATAAACAAATTGAGAAATTCATGCACATAGAATATGATATGAAGAAATTCATATCTGATGCAGAAACTCATGCAGAATAAGGATATATTGATCACCTCTCGGCTTTCAATATGTTTATTAATCGGGCAGTGGATAATCTGAGCACACTTGAACAACAATCAGAATCAGTTGGTGGTAATGATTTGGACCCTATCATATAGTAAAAGATTTGAACATGTATTAGATGACCATGGGCTTTTACTCGGAGATTAACGGATTGGTACACATGTCTATGGTTATGTTAGTTTCTTAAATTATGTTTAGTTTCAAAATCATGTTTTCTTATCAAGAGTCATGTCTTTTGGTCTAAAGCTTGTTGCCTCTCATATATATAAGAGAGACCAGGACCAAAAGAAAGATATAGGAGAAGATAGTAGTAGAATACGGGTATTAGATAGATAGCAAAAGAAGTCCATAATGTTTACATTTCGAAAGACTATGTTGCAAGCATAATTTTGAGGAAATCAATGAAAGAACTTTGATTCTGTGGCTTCATATTGGTGTCAATTGTTTATTAAAATTATACAATTATTTGGTTGTCTCTAATTTAATATTTCCTTATTATTTAAATTGGTGTATCAAGGATATATTCAGTTTATCAAGGCACATTTGTTGTTCTTGTGTGGTGTGATTAATTGGTTTCTTTAAAATAATTAAAACCCTTTTAGTCAATCACGGTAATCTGGAAATGTTATTTGGATTAGTAAGAAGAGCCATATAATTAGGATTGCCATTATGTCTCCAATTTGGTATCATATGTTGTTCTTGTGTAATTTATTCAATTGGTTCCTTCAAGGAAGGATTAAAATCCTTTTGATAAATCATAAGTAACCTAGTTGTGTCATTTGGATCAATAAGTAGAGTTTGTTAATCACTTTCCTACACATTTATACAATATATAAACCAACATAAGTGTGCCAAATAGTTTGAGTTACAGCCAATACAAGTCATATATTCTAGATCTTCATTTGACTCCATTTACCCAACAAGGCACTGGTCTACCCATTTCATCATTTAGTGTGATCAAATTTATTTTCAAAAACTTACATCTGTTAACTGAACATATTAATAAACTTCACCTTGATATTGCTTATACAATTTATACCAAATTAGGTTTGCATCTCTCCACTCCCAATTTCCATCGTGGATAGAATGCTCAAGTAAGAAACACATAGTTTAAGTCTTCTTCATTTGCATAGGTACACCCACCTAGGTCTAGCAGATCCTGAAGAGAAGAAGGTTCAAATACACCAATGACCTTGTTCGTTAGCCTGAAATGTACCAAGAGCTTGGCAACCTCTTGAGGATTTCTAACCAGAATTTTTTAGAACTAATGGATTAGCGACTCTACTAGGGAGCCAATTTTGAACCTAAGCCTTCCATTATAGAGTCAATTCAAATATCAAGAAGGTAAGCACTCGACTGGGAAGAAACTTATATTCCTACTCATGAACAGTAGGTGGCGACTCTAAAGATATTTTATGAGTAATAAAGTAAACATCAGATGAGAAAGGATAGACCATAGACATCTGAAAATAACCATATCATCAAATATGAATGGAAGAAGATATTTGCAATAGGGGAGTCCCATGAAAACCAATACCAGGTGGACAGAAAAGCATGGATCCCCCAGTGGGAGGAACAACACAAATAAAGGTGAAAATTCATCCAAACAATCAGTTTGGATATTGTGAATTCAATAGAACAACCTTTAACAACTTATACTTCCCCTTTTCATATTGATGGTGAAAACCCCTCAACACTTGAGAGAAACATTATAAGTGAGGGCATCCTCAATCTTGAACTGGACCTCCAAAAGGAAAAGGAGTTCTATGCCTGGGCTAAAGAAGAAAGGAAACAAAGATAAGAGGAATATGATATGGGATTCTCATCACAATAGGGGGAAGAAAACAAAGAGGGGTTAACTGATCAAACTACTGTTGATTTTAACAGTATGACCAACCAAGAGATTGAATTACATCTTGAATGGAAAAGGTAAGAACTTAGGAGGCAAAAGATGATACAAGAAATTCAGGTGATGAATCAACAGTTGGCTCAATTAAATATACATGCATCAAAACCACCTAAGTATGTACCTCCACACAAGCAAGGTGTTAACATGGGTTCATCTCAGGCTACTAGTGCTCCTAGATTGCCACATAACACAAGGGGAAACCCACAACAATGCACTCAAAAAAATGTGCCATCAAAGCCCCATCCTCCAAAATATGGCAATATTCCCCAAAATTACCCACCACCAGGTCAGTAATATGCCCCGCAATATCAGCAATATGTGCCCCACCAAAATATGTATTCCCAACAACACCTCCAACCAAATTCTTAGCACCAACCTCAATATGGGTATCAATACTGCCCTAATCTGCCACCCTTGAACTTGCCTCCACAAAATCCTACAAACCCATGTAGACAATTTGATCTAACAGGGTATCAATTATACCCATACCCAACGAATAGTAATTGGAGAAATATGGTTCCCAAGTTCATTGGGAATAATGTGATATCAACAGAAGAACAAATCAAAAAAATTAATGCCTTTGTTCAAGATATTGGTATGGAGTATGAGGATGTGAATATGATATTATTCATGATGTCTTTGACAAAAGAGGCGAGGGATTGGTTCAATGGCCTACCTAATGGTTCAATCAATTATATATCAGACTTCCAAGATCAATTTTTGGAGCAATATGGGAATCAATGTGCATCTAAGTTTGCTTTGCATGAATTGATAACTATCCAAAAACATCTGAATGAGTCAATCTATGACTTCAACCAGAGGTTCTCTAAATTGCACAATAAGATACCACCTAGGTCCAAACTAACTGACCCTGCAGCCTTAAGCATTTACCTAAAGGCCTTTGATCTAAAGACAAGATATGAGCTTAGAAATAGGTGCCCTAGGAGTCTAATTGAAGCACAAAAAATGGCATTGACTATTGAGAACAATAGAAAGGTTGTTGGAATGATTGGTAAGAGAGATAATATCAGGGTTACCCAAAATTTTAACAATCCTCAGAATAGACAAGAGAATATATATAGAAATGAAATACCAAAGCTGCATGATATTCCATCCAACACAAACTAGAAGGATGGAAAGCCCATAATTGATAGGCCTAAGAATAAGGAGACTCTTGATCCCTTAAAGAAGAGAGGAGCATACATGGTCGATAATAATCCTTGGTGTCAAGTTTGCAAGCTACCACATTCCCCTAATCATTATGTTGTAGCTCAGTCAATACAAGAAGATGAAATACCAGTGGAAAATGAAGAAGAAGATCATACAATATATTTAACATCTCACACTCTCCATCTGATTGAGCAGGGATATTCATCTTTAGAAGAAGGTTACGAGTATGATGTTGATAACCAAAGGTTCAATATTCATATGGCAGAACAACAAGTCTTCTCTGATTATGATGAAAGCAATGACGAATCATATACCCCCCATACACCATCTCAGTCAATAAAATATAAAATAAGGAGGCCTACAGAGGAAGAGATAAAAGAATTAACTATTACTGCTGTAGAACAAGCGAAAAGTAACTATAGGCTGAGAAACAGAACAATAAACACAGATGGGGGTGCTCCATGAGGAGTATTTATAAAGGAAAAAGAAACAACACAAGAAAAACAAAAAAGGATGGAGAATAAGGAACAAAATCAAAGTGAATAAAAACATACCCCTAGAGAAGAAAATAAGGGACCACCCAGGGACAAGCAGAAGTCTAATGAAACAAACAAAAGAGAAAAAGATGAGAACAAAGGAGATCCACTGGAACAAAAGAAGATAACCAAAACAGAAAATACCTCTTTCGATTTCACATAGGCCTTGTCCCAGGTAAAGATGTATGTGCCATTATTAGAAATGATGAAAATAAAGGAGTACAGGGATAGTGTTATTCAGTTAATATCTAATGGAGCTAATAGAAATGAAAACTCTGAGAATAAAGAGACCACTAAGATCAATAATAGCAAGCATGGAGAAGTAAAGGTTCTTGAAGTTTGTCTTGGTGATGCATTGGTGAATCCTCCACAAATTGATCCATTCTTTACCAAACTACTCATAAATAACAAGTTGGTGAGAAATTGTATGATAGATTCAAGTGTTGCTATCAACATCCTGCCAGCAGGGGTCATGAAACAACTTGGCATGTGGGTAGACACTACTAGTGGTAAATGCTACGCTATGGATAGTAGGCATGTCCCAGTGGTAGGAATTATGAAAGACGTAGAAGTGAAGCTGGCTGCTTATCCACAAGAAGCTTATAATATTGACATAACTTAATTGATACACCTCCACATTTTGGGATGCTCTTGTCAAGACAATGGACTGTAGCAATTGGTGGAAATGTACAATTTGACTTGTCTTATGCCACAATAGCATTAAATGGTGAAGAATTCAAGCTATATAGAGAGCCAAGGGTGAATCAGATTGTGGACTATGTTGCTCAAAATCAATTGAATTGCTTTTGTGATGTGGATTTAGGAAGTTTTAGAATAGAGCCTTCCCAACCTGAATTAGTGAATACTGATCCAATTGATAAGCATGGTGTGTGGCGAATGTATTTTGATGGAGCATGCAACAAAGAGGGCAACGGGGTAGGAGTGGTGTTCATTTCACCTGAAGGCATTACATTCAAATATTCATTCTTTCTAACATTTGAATGTACAAATAACATAGCAGAGTATGAAGCCCTACTAATTGGGATGAATATGGTTGTCAAACACAAAATCAAATTATTGACAGTCTTTGGAGACTCTGAGTTAATCATTTCACAAGTAAGATCAAGATATGCTACAAAAAATAAGAGGCTAAAACAATACAAGAATGTTTTATGGGATACCATTGAACTATTTGATGCTTTCTCTATTGAGTGGTTAGATAGATCTAAGAAATTGATGGCAGAATTTTTGGCTAATGTAGCTATGAAAAGAGATGATATCACTTTGGTTGGAATTTCACAAATTGAATTCAAAACAAGACTGGCCATCTCTGATAATATTTATAGTTGGCAAGTTTTCAATGATGATACTAATCTAATCAAGCTTCTACATTGCATAGATCAGTATGAAGCCTAGGAGATTGATTTTAATGCATTTGTAGAAGTAGATGGAAAATAGACTGTGTTTGGAAAAGAAGTTGTGCAGCTCAAAACCAACAAACTTCCTAAAGGACTTGTGGCACCAGAAAGGGTGTTTGATGGAAATGATCATGCTCTCATGAAGCAAACACCTGTAAAAAGAGAGGATGTTGAAGAAATTAAATTGGGGACTGAGTTGACACCAAAAAGGGTATATATTGGAAAGAAGATAAGTCCAACAATCAGAAAAATACTGATTGCATTGTTAAGGAAATAAAAGCACGTTTTTGCATAGTCTTATGAGGATTTTTAAGCATATAGAGAAGATCTGTCCCAACATGAGATTCCATTAAAACCAGATGCAAAACCATTCAGGAAAAAACAAAGACCCATCAACCCTATTCTAGAACCCAAAATGCATGAAGAGCTCATGAAACTTAGGGAAGGAGGTATTATCAATCCAATTAGACATTCATCTTGGGTCTCCAATCTGGTACTAATCAGAAAGAAAAATGGAGATATAAGGCTTTGTGTAGACTTTCGAAACCTGAATGTATCTTCTCTCAAGGACAATTACCCGCTTCCAAACATGGAGGTTATGCTACAAAGGGTTACAGGTTGAGTTACTTTCCATGATGGACGGATTTTCAGGCTATAACCAAGTGAAGGTTAAAGAATCAAAACAATACAGGATAGCCTTCACTACACCTTGGGGAACATATTTTTATGTTAGGATGCCATTCAGACTCACAAATGTTGGTGCAACATTCCAAAGTGTAATGGATGTTGCTTTTGCTGACCTTATTAATGTGATAATGGTAGTCTACCAAGATGATTTAACTACATATTCCAAGAAGGAAAAAGATCATTTGGCTCACCTTGAGAAAATATTTTTGAAAGCATTGGAATATGGCACCTCCCTTAATCCTAAAAAGTGTCAATTTGTAGTAACAAAAGGAAAGTTACTTGGGCATATAGTCTCTAAGGAGGGAGTAAGAATTGATCCTGAAAGATTGGAGGCCATTAACAAGATACCTATCCCCATGACAGTTAAGGCTATTCAATCCTTTTTTGGACAAATCAATTTTGTGAGAAGATCCATATCAAATTTTTCTAAGATACTAAAACCAATATAAAAAATGCTAAAGAAAGGTGCAAAGATTGATTGGACTGTTGAGGCTATAGATGTGTTCATATCCATAAAGAGATCAATCAAGGAAGCTCCAACATTGAAATCTCTAGATTTCAGCAAACCTTTCCAAATATTTTCATTCACATCTTATCACACAGTTGCTGCAGTGATGCTCCAAAAGAATGATGACAGGTTTGAATAGCCAATTTCCTTCTTTAGCAAATCCCTCCAAAATGTAGAATTGAAATATGATATTGCGGAAAAACAAGCCTATGCATTGGTAAGAGTTGTCAAGGCATTTAGACCATATTTAGTAGGAGAAAAGGTGATAGCTTATGTGCCTAATGCTATAGTGAAGGGTGTATTTATACAAAGTGAGACAATAGGACGTAGGTGCAGATGGATAAATAGAATCTAGGAGTTTGATATTGAGATTCAAATCACCAAACTTGTAAGGGGGCAAGGATTAGCTAAATTAATGGTTGAAACAAATTTGGAAGCTACCCAAGTATGCAAAGTGAATGATGAAGGAGATATGGTCACTAGTATTGAACACACTTCATGGTACACTGATATTGTGTATTATCTCAAACATTTGAAATGTCCAAATGGGTTTGATGACAACAGAAAAAGGACACTCAAGTTGCAGACCTCAAAATATGTATTCATTAAGGGAGACCTCTACTAGAAGAATAGGGATGGTGTTCTATTGTTGTGATTAGATGAACATCAAGCAAGGCATGTCTTGAAGGAGATGCATGAAGGAGTATGTGGGGGGAATTTCTCAGCAAAAACCACTGCTCATAAGATATTAAGGGCGAGGTAATATTGGCCTAAGGTTTTTAATAATGCACATGACTATACTAGAAAGTGTGAGGTATGACAAAAAAATTTGGGAAAATTGAAGTATCAAGGAGCATTGCCTCTAAGACCTCTGCAGGTTGAAGCTCCATTTTACCAATGGGGGATTGATTTCATAGGGGAAATTATAGAAAAGTATAGTGGAGGACACAAATGGATATTGGTAGCTATAGATTACTTCACAAAATGGGTAGAAGCCATACCCATCAAGCAGGAAACCAGTAAGGTTGTAACCAATTTCTTATTGGAAAACATCATCACAAGATTTAGGGTCCCAGCAAGGATTGTAACTAATAATGGATTGCATTTTAGATATGACGAGTTCAAGGGATTTTTCCAGTCTTATGGAATCATCTCCTATTCTTCACCTTATCATCCCCAGGTGAATGTAAAAGCTAAATCCAACAACAAAATTATCATGAAAATCATAAAGAGGATGTTGGATAATAACAAGAAGGCCTGGGATTCCAAGTTAAAATTAGCCTTATGGTCAGAAAGGATTACTATGAAGAGGGCTATTGGAAAGTCTCCCTTTGAACTTGTATATGGGGCTCAGGCTAGGCCCCCTTTACATAATTTGCTACCAATGAGTAGATTCATCTTGCAGGAGGACTTAGACATCCCTGAACCTATGGAGGAGAGGATGGAAGAATTGATAGAACTTGATGAAATTAGAAATCAAGCATAGCAGCATAATGTGAAGAAACAATTGTAGATAAAAATACTTGTATGATAAAAAGGATAAAAATAGGAATTTTGAAGTAGGTGACATGGTTCTCATGTGGAATGCTAGGATTCAAGATAAAGGAAAGCATAGGAAGTTTGAGGCTTTATAGTTAGGACCCTTTGTTATTGTGGGCAAGGGAGGTGAGGATTCATATTATCTCTAGAACATGTTAGGAGAAGAACAAGAACTGCCAATACATGGGCAATTTCTAAAGCATTTATTTTCTTGAAGAACATTAGAGGATTAAGAATTGCCAATGCATGGACAATTCTTGACAAACCTCTTAAATAAATTTTTCAATGAACAGTAGTCTAGGTGAAGGTCGGGAATTTCCAGTGCATGGACAATCCTTGAGATACCTTCTAAAAATTATAATTTCCATGCACAATAGTTTTAGGTCCTCATGATATTCCATCTTCATCCATGGTCTGCTTCGCAAATATTTTTCTGGATTCTTGCAATGATCTTACAACCATTCATCCCTAGACGGAGCCACTGTTAGAAATGAAAATTCCTACATATCTTCATCAGCCTTTATCCATTTATCTCCTAGTTCTTACGAAATTTCCCCAGACTCAATTTCATGATTTTTGAGGTTTATGTAAAAAATCCATTTCATATCCAACACACCCAAATGATCACATTCATAAAATTCCTTGAAGTCCCATTGACATTATCGGCCAAGCAATACTTCGTCATTGGAAATCCCATCATCACCCCATCGATAGCCCAATGAAGGTAGTTCATACCTTACATTGGTGTAACATTATTCCATCAGCCTAACTTCCAAGGTAGTCTCCCCGATGGGCCGATAGAGGAAATAAAGATAATTATATCACCACAGCTCTAGTGCATCAATGGAATGAACAATGGTGGTCCCCTGATAGTCCGATATAATCACGGAGTATCAAAATATAACACTAATCGGTGAAGCTAGGATACATCGTGGTAGCATTGTTTGATGTCCCACTAATAGACCGAAAGAAAGACTCTCATTGGAGGAGAAGGTGGCCATTGGTGGAAAATGAACCTAGGTCCCAACAATATAGTGATGAATGATTACTACTAGTTGATGTGAAGTCCAAGAGCATCGTTGAGATATTTAACATAAATTCTCTCACCGATCACAAGACTGAAACAAGTGGTATATTATTGAGCCAAAACATAAGTGAATTGCACCATGCATTAATCATACAATTGAAGAAACCAGAAGGGTTACATTAAGGGAAGAAGTAGAAAGGATGAAACTCAGAGCTCTTACACAGAAAAACTAGGTGAAACAAAATTTCACATAAGTACTTCACTCTCAGCTAGAAATTTGTATTTTTTAGAGATTGCAATGGAAGAAAATGTGGAAAAACCTAAGGCAAAGAAACAAAAAACTTAAAAGAGAAACTTAAACCAAGATTTGATAGATCAGTGTCTAGGGTCAGGGCCAAGGCCCAAGAGAAGTGTTCAAATAAGTAAATTATTAGACAAACATAGGGGTCTACGGGATGTTTGGACACCACACCGGAGTTATGAGATTTATATGTATCACTACAGAAAGCAATTCAGAATTCAACCAGTCTGTAACTTGTGGAGACTAAACTTAGGAAGACTTGTGGTGCCAAATGTGTTTGTCAACGTAGAATTAATGAAAGCTTTGGCCAATTGGTATAACACCAAGAAGAGAACTATCCAATCACCGAATGGGGTTGATATGCTTGTTATCTCCCAAGACTTGATCTCTAATGTATTTCAATTAGAAGGTCCCATGAACTTTCCATTCACCATTAGAGACTTTTTGACAGAATAATATTGCATGGATACTAGCTACAAGAGATTGAAGCTACCTTTGTGTAGACCTAAGAATGAGCATGGTCAACTTAGGAGGTTTTCGAGCAATGAAAACCCTCCTTTTCATATAGATTTGTTTGAAGAGTACTTCCAATATACCTATTACTCAGCTGGTCAAGTCTTGGGAATTAAGGTTCCACCACTTATGTCTATTGCATTGATGGTTGTTGTAAGGAAAATCAGATGCAGAAATAATTCTCCTAATGTAAATACCTAAGGGAAGAATGTAGATATACTTTTAAATTTTTCCAATTACAGTTCAACTAAGATGCACTATGAAGTAAATAACAGAAATAGAGTATTTTGAAAATCACACATGAACACCAGATATACATGGGAAAACCCTTACGGGAGAAAAACCCACCACACCAAGAGAAGTCACTTCATATTACAGTAATAAAGATTACATACAAGTTTCAGACTTATCTTTTTGATGTCTGTTTATAGCAGCATTAACCATGTACAGTTTGTTTCAAGAACCTTCACATTATAGTCCACAAAATAGAATTCATCCACTGATACAATCACTCAACAATCTATTGATTCAACCAACTGATTACAATCTGAAATCACAGAGTATAACTATGTTGTTCCATGTCTGCCAAGCTTCCTCATAGAACCGTCACAACGAATTGTCTCCCAATGGTTCCAATTCGGCTCCTCCTATTGGTCCATGAGACTCCACATAGGATGGTCAAACTATCAACAGAATTCGCACTGTGTTGGAATCTCGGTGAGACACTAACAGTGTCTCATCAATGCCACATAACCTTCATATCAATATTGCCAAGAGATATCGTTATCACCAAGATGTTCTATCGAGCTTTCAGTGTTATGCCAAAACACCAAGCAGTCGCCCAGACCTATCGCTTTCGCTAGGAGATCATAGCGAGTCACCAAAGATTTTACCAAAGTCACAGGTCATATTGAGCTCCAAAGAATAGTCGCAAGACTTACATCTTTCACCGAGAGAACATACCAAACTCCAAGACTTACTCCAAAGGCTTTAACACAAAGCATTGTCGGCGAGACATGTTACTTTCGCTAAGACATCACACCGAGCTCTAGGACTTACTCTGAAGTATTCTATCACCAAGAGTTATACTGAAGATCCCTTATCATTGGCGAGACTTACATTCTTTGTTGGGACTTCTTCCTAAACCATTTGGGTTACCTAGATAGCCATCAGCTATTGGAAAGACATCCATCAGTCGCTAAGAGATCTCCCCGAGATCCTTTGTGTTACACCGAACACCGAACAGTCGGCAAGACTTTACACTCTCGCCAAGACCTTTCCCCGATCGCTAGAGTTACTCTGATGAATGTTTGGATGTGTCCCCGTCAGCATGACCTTCACTATTCACTAAGACCTCATAGCGAGAACCCTTTAGCTATCCTAAAGACTTCAATACAAAACATACTGTCGGCGAGACTTTAACACATTGCCCAGACTTCTTCCTGAACAAATCCTTTCGGCCAAGGGTCTCAGTGATATACGATTGAATGGCCTATTAGCCAGAGATCTCCACGCAATAAGAGGTCATACCAAACACTCCTTGTCACAGCGATAGCTCCACAGTGAAAGCATTCGGCAAGACAGAAACAAGGTCACAGTGACCTGTTCAAACCATGATGTTCAAACTGCTAGTTGGCCAGACATGATAGATGTCATACCGACTTTGCTCCAATGGAGGTTTCAGCCTGTATTGATTGAGGCATAATTCCAACAATCTCCCACTTGACGAAGATCATACAGGCACCTCCAAAGCAAAACATAATTTACTGAAAAACATGGGCACTAAGGCCCATTGAATTGGCACACCACCTGAACTTTTATGTGCTCACTGGCTTCGTCAATGAATCTGCAACATTCTCTAGAGTATCAACCTTTTCCAAACTAACCTTTCCATCCTCCACCATATCTCATACAAAATGGTACTGTATGTCTATATGTTTTGTCTTGGCATGGAAAGTTGGATTCTTTTCCAGACAAATTTCACTCTAACTGTCACAGAAAATAGTTATTTCCCCTGCATCAAAACCAATGTTAGAACACAAATGTTTCAACCAAACTACTTCTTTACAAGCATGAGTAGCTGCCATGTATTCAACCTCCATAGTGGAAAAAATGACTATAGATTACCACTTGCTCATCCAACTCACTGCACCACCATTCAAAATGAAAATGTATCCACTGGTGGACCTCTTGTTGTCAATGTCCCCTGCCTAATCAGAATCTACATAACCACGAATGTTGAGAGTCATCTGTGATTCAACCAAGTTCCCATGGTAACACAAAGCAAAATCTAAAGTTACCTTCAAATATCTAAACACTTTCTTCAAAGCATCCCCCTGCATTCTTCCTGGATTAGCCATAATTCGACTAAGAACTCCCACTGCTTGGGCAATGTCTAGCCTTGTATAGACCATTGCATACATAAGACTACCTACTACACTAGCATAGGGTACACTAGTCATGTCCTCCATCTCAGTAGGAGATTTTGGATAGTCTTCAACAGATAGCTTCGTTCCCTGCATGACTGGAACCACTAGCTGCTTGTAATCATTCATAAAAAAAATCTCAAGAACAGTCGTGATATACTTACTCTGACTAAGCCAAAGCTTTCTATTCTTCCTATCCCTGGTTATCTCCATCCCCAGAATATACCTTGTTGCACCAAGATCCTTCATTTTGAACTTAGCAGACAACTGAGACTTAAGATCAGAAATCATTAGCTTACTATTGCCTATGAATAGCATATCATCAACATAGAGAGCAATAACAAGTACTTGATCACTTTCAGCTTTATAATATACGCAGTGATCAGATTTTGATCTTACAAATCCCAAAGACAATACAAAAGTATCAAATTTTTGGTACCACATTCTAGGTGACTGTTTTAACCCAGACAGAGACTTCTTTAATTTGCATACCAGTTTTTCTTTACCTTTCTCAATGAAGTGCTCAGGCTGGGACATATAGATTTCTTCTTCAAGATCACCATGAAGAAATGTTGTCTTCACATCCATCTATTTGACCTCTAAGTCATATGTTGCTGCAAGTGACAAAAGAAATCTAATAGATGTCAGCTTTGCTACAGGAGAAAATATTTCCCCATAATCGATTCCCTCTACCTGGGAATAACCCTTTGCAACCAATCTTGCCTTGTACTTTTCTATACTACCATCCAGACCAATTTTCTTCTTAAATACCCATTTACAGCCAACTTCCTTTCTGCCTTTAGGCAAGGGCACCAGACTCCAGGTTTCATTCTTATTTAATGATGCCATCTCTTCATTCATGGCTTCCAACCAAGAGTCTGAATCAGACATTTTAAATGCCTCCTTTACAGTCCTAGGCTCATCAGTGCTAGAAATTAAAGCATAGGCACAATTAGAATCAATCAAAGAGAACCCATACCTATCTAGTTGTTTTCTTTCATGGGTTGACCTCCTCACTTGCTGAGGCTGAGGCTGAGGTTCTTCTTCTTTAGATATTTTAGAACTGCTTGAGCTCTCCTCAGTTTCAGGTACATTTTGAATTCTCAATTCTTCTTTCTCTGGTGTACGAGGAATTAATGCTGCATCCTTATTGTTTTCTGACTTTGTCTCTGACTGCAGATCCAAAGTGGAAGGTTTCAGCTCATGAAAGATTACACTTCTACTGTATACAACCTTCTCTGTATCAGGATTCCAAAGCTTGTATCCTTTTATGATAGCACTATAGCCAATAAAAATACATTTGACAGCCTTGTTCTCCAGTTTAGATCTTTTCACATGTGGCACATGAGCATATGCCTCACAGCCAAAAACACAAACATGTCTAAGAGAGGGCTTCTTACCAGACCATGCTTTTAAAGGTGTTTTCTCAACAAGAGTAGAATTTGGAGAACAATTAATTAGGTAACATGCAGTAGATACAGCCTCAGCCCAAAACTTCTCCTCCAAGCCAGCACTACTGAGCATACTTCGTGCTCTCTCCATCACTGTCCTATTGAACCTTTCTGCAACTCCATTCTGTTGTGGAGTATATGGTGTAGTCTTGTGTCTTTTAATTCCATGGTCTTTATATTACCTCTCGAATTCATCAGAATAGAATTCACCGCCATTGTCAATCCTTAAGCATTTTATTTTTCTACTAGTCTGATTTTCAACAAGGTTTTTAAATTCCTTAAATCGAATGAACACTTCTGATTTACTTTTCAAAAAATAAACAAATGCTCTTCTTGAATAATCGTCAATGAACGACACATAGTATCTTGATTTAGACAAAGAAGGAACATCTACTAGACCAAACACATCTAAATGAATATAATCTAACAAACCAGAAGATTTATGAGGACTGGAATAAAAAGAAACACGGTGCTGCTTTCCATATATACAATGCTCACAGAATTCAAATTTGAGATTACAATCTTTAAGCCCCTCAACCAGATTTTTGTTCTTCAAGGTTTTAAAACCTTTTTCTCCTATGTGGCCTAACCTATGATGCCAAAGCATAGTCTTCTCTATATAAAGTTTTACTTCCATAGATTTTACATAATTAGGGATATCTCCCTCTTTACCTCCACGAGCAGCTTTTAGTGACTTTCCAGAGACACTATTACATTGAACAGCCTATGCATCCAGCTTGTACAGGGTACTAATTCGAGCACCTCTATCCAACACCATTGAACCTCTAGTCATCTTGCAGCCATTTCCAGAGAACATAACTTGTACTCCAATATCATTCAGCATACTTACAGAAAGTAAGTTTTGAGCCAGACCTGGTATATGCATTACACTATTGATTCCCTTCACTCTTCCATCAGGGAATCGTATCCTGACTCTTCCACGGCCAACTATCTCTAAAGTTGAATCACTCGCCAAGTACACCTTTCCACCATTGTATTCTTCATACTTCATGAACCATTCTCTATGAGATGTTATGTGGAAAGATGCTCTAGAATCAATCAGCCAAACATCATCTGATGCCTGAGTAGCCAAGGCTGCAATGAAGGTCTCACCATCACTATGAGAAGAACCATTATCGAAAGAGCCCTTCTTCTTCTTTTTCTCCTCTTTACAATCCTTTCAGACATGACTAGGTTGCCCACAGTTCCAGCACTTCACCTTGGACTTCTTGCCAGAAGACTTTGATCTCCCCTTTGATTTTGATTTGCACTTCTTGTCCTTCTTCTTGTCTTTCTCCTTCGGTCTTCCTCTGATAGCAAGAGCTTCCTTCACCATCTCAGAAGATTTCCTTCTCATCTCTTCTGACAACAAATATGCAACAACATCTTCCATCTTGAAATTTGATGTTGTACTCCCACTAGCCATCACCAGATGATCCCATGAGTCTGGCAAAGAACACAGCAATAGCATACAGTGATCCTCTTCTTCAGTCTTCACACCAACAGATGTCAATTGAGCAATCAACATATTAAATGCGTTCAAATGATCAGCTACAGACCCTCCTTCCTACATTCTTAACGATTATAGCTTCTTCCTCAGGAACAGTTTATTCACCAAAGACTTTCCCTAGTAAATAGACACTAGTCTCTTCCACAAGGAAGAGGCAGTCTTCTCTTCATTCACATTCAGAAGCACTGAGTCTACCAAACAGAGCCTTATCAGCCCCTTAGATTTCCTATCTGCAAGGTCCCAATCTTCTTGCTTCATGCCTATAGGTTTCACTCTAGCCATAGCAATCCAAAGATCACGATCAACTAAAAGATCCTCCATCTTGAGTTTCCACAACTCAAAGTTACTGCCATTGAACTTCTCTATTTCAAACATTCTAGATGTGCTAGCCATCTCAGCCTGTCAATATAAATAACAAACTCTACAAGACTTCCACTAAATAGAATTGACTCAAAAAACCCAATGTACCCCCAAGGATAACACAACTAGCCAGGCTCTGATACCACTTGTAAGGAAAATCAGATGTGGAAACAATTCTCCTAACATCAATACCTAAGGGAAGAATGTAGATATACTTTAAAAATTTTCCAATTACAGTTCAACTAAGATGCACTATGAAGTAAATAACAGAAACAGAGTATTTTGAAAATCACACATGAACACCAGATATACGTGGGAAAACCCTTAAAGGAGAAAAACCCACCACACTAAGAGAAGTCACTTCGTATTATAGTAATAAAGATTACATACAAGTTTCAGACTTATCTTTCTAATGTCTGTTTATAGCAACATTAACCATGTACAATTTATTTCAGGAACCTTCACGTTACAGTCCACAGAATAGAATTCATCCACTGATACAATCACTCAACAATCTGTCGATTCAACCAACTGATTACAATCTACAATCACAGAGTATAAATTTGTTGTTCCATGTCCGTCAAGCTTCCTCACATAACCGTCACAATGAATTATCTCCCAACGGTTCCAATTCGGCTCCTCCTATTTGTCCACGAGACTCCACATAGGATGGTCAAATTGTCAACAAAATTCGCACTGTATTGGCATCTCGGTGAGACACTAATAGTGTCTCGCTGATGCCACATAACCTTCATATTGATATCGCCAAGAGATATCGTTATCTCCAAGATGTTCTATCGAGCTTTCAGTGTTACACCGAAACAGCAACCAGTCACCCAAACCTATCGCTTTCGCAAGGAGATCATAGCGAGTCACCAAAGGTTTTACCAAAGTCACAGGTCATATCGAGCTCTAAAGAATAGTCAGAAAGACTTACATCTTTTGCCGAGAGAACATACCGAACTCCAAGACTTATTCTAAAGGCTTCAACATAAAGCACTATCGGCAAGACATGTTACTTTCACTAAGACATCACACCGAGCTCTAGGACTTACTCCAAAGTATTCTATCGCCAAGAGTTATACCAAAGATCCCTTATCATCGACAAGACTTACATTCTTCACTGGGACTTCTTCGTGAACCATTTGGGTTACCCCAATAGCCATCAGCTATCGGCAAGACATCCATCAGTCGCTAAGAGATCTCCCTGAGATCCTTTGTGTTACACCGAACACCGAACGGTTGGCAAGACTTTACACTCTCGCCAAGACCTTTCCCCGATCGCTAGAGTTACTCTGATGAACATTTGGATGTGTCCCCATCGGTGTGACCTTCACTGTTCGCTAAGACCTCATAGCAAGAACCCTTTAGCTATCTCAAAGACTTCAATACAAAACATACTATCGGCAAGACTTTAACACATCGCCCAAACTTCTTCTCGAACAAAGCTTTTCGGCCAAGGGTCTCAGCGATATACGATTGAATGGCCTATCGGCCAGAGATCTCCATGCGATAAGAGGTCATACCGAACACTCCTTGTCATAGAGATAGCTCCACAGTGAAAGCATTTGGCAAGACAAAAACAAGGTCACAGCGACCTGTTCAAACCATGATGTTCAAACTACTAGTCGGCTAGACATGATAGATGTCATACCGACTTTGCTCCAATGGAGGTTTCAACCTATATTGATTGAGGCATAATTCCAACAATTGTAGCAGTTGATATACAAAGCAAAGATGCTAGGTCATTCAACTATGCAAAATATTTGGTGAATTCCCTAAATCAAGGGCTCGAAAGGATAAAAAATAACAGTGACTATTCCTTCTTAATGCATTTACTTTTATATGAGTGACATGCCAGAAATGTGTGGAGTAAAGAATTGAGGATTAGAGAAATAGATGAAAATAGAAACTTTAGGCCTATATAGATGTGGACATCACTATGGGATATCCAATGTGATAGGTCTCATTACTTATATTTTGAATAATTTTTCATTAAACCACTAATGAAGCTACTTGGATATTCATATGATCACAATTTATCCCCTGAGGTGCAAAAATTTCTGAGACCAATGGAGAACTACCCAAAAAGCAAAGTAAATCATAATTTGGGAGACTAGTATGCTTTCTCTGATTGCACAATAATAAGGGTTTATAGATTTGAAGGGGTTCCACATTTACTACCCTGAGTGGTTCCTAACAGAGTTGCTTATTTGGAGATTGTGCAACAATTACCAAAGTCTGATGCTAAACACCTCAAGAGTCATAATAAGCAATCACTCATGCCCAACACTCTTTGTTTTGGATATTTCACAGTATGTGCCATTGAAGGATATGAAGAAATTGGTGCTAAATTAGTCCATTACAACCTTCCCTTGGTTATGAAAGAGAGAAATTTGATGTAGAGGGATTTATTCATCAAGCAAGATTAACTCAAGGTTTGTCAAGGTATAAGCATTGGTTTACAGTTGATGATGTGATTAGGAACCGAGATGAAGCTTCCACTAGTGAAGTGGCCTCATATAATAAAGTTATTCTTGTATAGAAATGGAAGAGAAAGAATGTCCCATCATATTCAGAAGCATTTGCTGATATATAGGATCCCTTAGCTAGAATTGAAAATCTTATTGCTCATATGAATGAAATAATAAAAGATGTCCCCTCATACGTTTTTGATACATCTCATACAAATTACACAGGAGTACACACTGAGGATGTGGAGCCTTTAGATCACATACCCTCACAACCCACTCTTGATGTGTGTTTTTCCACTGACAACAATGAAGAAGAGGAAAGTAATGAAGAAAGTGATGGAAAAAGTAATGAAGAGGATCAACCAGTAGAACAGATAAAGGCCCCTGTGATTACACAATATAAGCCCCTTAGGAATTTGTAAAATTTGAAACATCATATGATTTATCTGATGACATTAGAGTCAAGGCTGGTCATGAATTCATTTATGATATTTTGTTAAAACTCCTGAATTCAAATCATTTGTCTGTGAGTATAAGGGGAAGCAAATAAGACAAAACGAGAAGGATATTACTCCCTAAAAGGAAGTTGTTGCTTTAGATGAATTGAAAAGGGAAGTTGACAGGGAAGTGCAATCCATCACCCCTAAAAGAGGTAGAGAATTACTTCAAGAGGCTCGGGTATTACTCCTACCAGGATGGGACATAAGCTCTGCAATTGTGTTTGATAGTTTCATAAAAAGAGGAGATACAACAATGAATCTAACAGGGGAGACTAGTGACAAGATATATTCAAGATCTGGATATATTCTAGATGAGGCTACTTTGCTTATTTGGTCACTATACCCTCATGAGAAGAGGCCGATAGTGATTGATAATCCAAATCAAGTATTTGGACACCTTTTGGTCCGAAGAGTTGGGGACACTAATCCCTTAGAAACTGCAGAATTGAACATCAATATGGAAAAATTAACTAAAGCACAAATTTAAAAATTGGTCAAAGAAAATGACAAATTGAAGAAGCAATCATCACATCAAATGGAGAAGTCATCTTCCTCTTATGGTCCATAATTGTACACCCCATCACTCGAAAAGGATAAGAGAGTGTTAGATGCATTATCTGATGCATTTTATTGGAAAAATTCCCATTTAAAGGCTCAAGAAAAGTGTAAGGTACTGGAAAAGGAAATGAAAGTCATCAAGTACAGTATTGTGTCTGAGATAATCAAGGAAATATTCAATAAGATGATGAAGCAAGCTGATGATTATTGGAGAGTGTTCAAACAAATACAGTTAGCAATAGAAGAGAATATTTGATTGCAAAGAAGGATGATTGATAAGAAGGAACTTTTGGATAAACAAATTTTGAAGGAGCAGTTATTGTAGAGATATAACAGTTTGGTGGAGTCTCATAACCAATATCATAGTAGACTCAAAGAGGACCTCGGTTGCTTTAATTTGGTTCCTGCACTCCATGATGATACAGGGAATCTTTGAGAAAGGGATGATTGGAAAACAAAATTTATAGAGTTTCTAACAATTGCATTGTAGGAAATCAATGATGAGGATATGATCTTGCAGAATACTCATAAACAAATTGAGAAATTCATGCATATAGAATATGATATGAAGGAAGTCATATCCAATGTAGACACTCATGCAGAACAGGGATATATTGATCATCTCTCGGCTTTCAATCTATTTATCAATTGGGTAGTGGTTATTATGGGCACACTTGAGCAACAATCAGAATCAGTCGGTGGTAATGATGTGGACCCTATCATACAGTAAAAGCTTTGAACACATCTTAGATGACCACGGGCTTTTACTCGGAGATTAACGGATTGGTACACATGTCTATGGTTATGTTAGTTTCTTAAATTATGCTTAGTTTCAAAATCATGTTTTTTTATCAAGAGTCATGTCTTTTGGTATGAAGCTTGTTGCCTCTCGTATATATAAGAGAGACCAAGACCAAAAGAAAGATATAGGAGAAGATAGTAATAGAATAGGGGTAATAGATAGATAGTAGAAGAAGTCCATAATGTTTACATTTCGAAAGACTATGTTACAAGCATAATTTTGAGGAAATCAATGAAAGATCTTTGATTATGTGGCTTCATATTGGTGTCAATTATTTGTTAAAATTATAAAATTATTTGGTTGTCTCCTATTTAATATTTCCTTATTATTTAAATTGGTGTATCAAGGATATATTCATTTTATCTTATTAAGACACATTTGTTGTTCTTGTGTGTTGTGATTAAGTGGTTTCTTTAAAAGAATTAAAACCCTTTTAGTCAATCATGGTAATTTGGAAATGTTATTTGGATCAGTAAAAAGAGCCATATAATTAGGATTTCCATTTTGTCTCCAATTTGGTATCATCTGTTGTTCTTGTGTAATTTATTCAATTGGTTCCTTCAAGGAAGGATTAAAATCCTTTTGATAAATCATAAGTAACCTGATTGTGTCATTTGCATCAATAAGTAGAGTTTGTCAATCACTTTCCTGCACGTTTATACAAGATATAAACCAGCATAAGTGTGCCAAATAGTTTGAGTTACAACCAATACAAGTCATATATTCTAGATCTTCATTTGACTCCATTTACCCAACAAGGCACTGGTCTTACCCATTTCATCATTTAGTGTTATCAAATTTGTTTTCAAAACCTTACATCTATTAATTGAACATATTAATAAACTTCACCTTGATATTGTTTATACAATTTATACCAAATTAGGTCTGCATCTCTCCACTCCCAATTGCCATTGTGGATAGATTGCTCAAGTAGGAAACACATAGTTTAAGTCTACTTCATTTGCATAGGTACACCCACCTAGGTCTGGTAGAGCCTGAAGAGAAGAAGGTTCAAATACACCAATTGACCTTGTTTGTTAGCCTGAAACGTACCAAGAGCTTGGTAACCTCTTGAGGTTTTCTAACCAGTGTTTGTGAGAACTAACATATTACAAGGGAAAATTTTTGGCTTGTTACTCGAGGGGGCATTCAAATTCATACCTCCATGACTGCGGAAGCCAGAGCACTGATAAAGAGCGTCCAGTTAGCTATTATTCTAGGGATAAAGAAACTACATATAGAAGGGGATTCTATGTCGGTGATAGATTCAATCAAACTTGGTAGGTTATTAGGATGGAATACCAGAGATATCCTATTAGACATAAATCACCTGGTTTTGAAGCTTGATATGAATTTCTTATCTCACATCTTTCGAGAGGGAAATCAAGTTGTTGATGCTCTGGCTAATATTGGCTCCTCTTGAAGCATTTTTAGGTGTTGGAGGAGTATTGGGAGCTTACCACCAAAGATACAAGGTATCATCCTTAGGGAATAGGGCACCATTGTTACCCATGATGATAACTAATTAAGCTTCTTTTCTGGCTTTATGGGTTCTCCACATAATTGTAATTTGGGTGATGTGGACAAAGAATGATGATGAGGCATTAAATATGTGGAAGTATTTGAAAATTTGGGTGAAGGAGGGGCTACGAGCTAATTATGAGAGGTGATGGGAAGTACCTCAGGTTAAGGGTTAAGATTGCTTGGGCCATGCCCAACTTTAATAAGTGGTCTTGTCATAACCTCAGCATATCTATACAGACTTTCAAATTCAAATTCACGTTCCATTAGACCTCTCACTTCGATGTGACTTCTTCATGTCATGTGGAAATCATTTTGAGTCCTCTCAACAATGCTAAAAAAATTCATAGGTTAAAGGAAAGATACTTAGGCATTTCTATATTTTTCCCTGCGGCCATTTGGCATTGGTACTTGTGTATATACAAATTGAAGGGTAAACCCATCAATGTCATCATTTTTTGCAACCTAAGCCTTTGGTGTCTTAATATTTTAAATTATGGGCCCGCAGAGATATCCTCTCTGGAAATAACATTTGGTGCGTGTAACCTATAGATTTCCTTAATTACTTGACATCATCTTGGCTAGCTTAAATACAACATTTTATGGGTGACCTTTCACATTGACAGACATTTTAATTTTTTTCTCTCGCAAGATTACTGGTATCTCAGAGTGAAGTGTGGAAAAATGGGTGGTGACAAGGTGAGGACAGAGCTAGATAACTACGAGGAATTCCCAAAGGATCCTATGGTTTGGAATATTTGCGTCGAAGGTGGGTTGGCACCATTGATGGAGTGTTTAGTGGGACATGATGTAAGGATGGAAGCTCAGTTTGCAATCTCTTAAAAATAGAGGAGGGTTACGATGGGGGTTATCTCTTTCAAGGTCAATGAGGATGTCGTAACTCAAGCGATTGGGCTTTCATGCAGTGAGAAGGAGTACACAAAACACACCAAGACCCAAGATAATGAAAGCCTCAACACTTTCTTCAAAGAAAATAAAAAACCAGTCAGTCTCAATCGAGTTTCGAAAGGGATGCGCTCCCTCATCCTTGGGACCAGGTTTTTCTGGCTATTATGAATTGTGTGACCTTAGAAGGTAGGCATAAAGTGTTTTACTATTACCATGATGAAACGCCCCCTACCACTCCACCAGGGCCTCATCCTAAGGATTTATCATTTCCATCTGCCTCTTTGTCTACCCAAACCTATTTCTGTTGTTTGTATCGAGGAGCTTGAACCCCCTGACCAGCTCACAACGAATCCTTCCCTGGCCGAGTCTAAGGGTCCTAAAAGGAAAACTCCTTCGGTGAACACCAGAACCCCTAAGCCTAAACCTCATGCCAAGAAAAAGAAGGGTGGAGTGAGGACTACTCAGTCAAAAGCAGCAGTCAGGCTTTGTGAGCTCAAAACTGCTCCCCGCAAGATGGATAACAAACCTACATCAAGGAAAAAATTAAAGGAAGAGGGTGAATGTCAGGTGGAGCTTCCAACCATGGACAACGAAGGGAAGAACAATGTGGGTAAAGACTCTAAGAGGGACACCGTTATGGCTGCTACTATGGATATGGGGATGGAGAATACCAGTATCAGGAGATCCCACAGATTGGAAAAAAATAGTAAGAAAGTGTCGATGAATTATGTTTCTAGTGACAAGGAGTAGTCTAACAACAAAGGCAAGAGGAAGGAGGAAGATATGGAGGAGGAGGAATCTATGGAAGGACATAGTCATTTTTTTGACTTCAACAAGATGCTCAAGGAAGATTCAACAACCCATTCCTCATACCCTATGGCTATGGAGGAAGATAATGCAAAGACTATGGACAAGGAGGACAATTATAGTAAGCTGTTGGAGCGGATGGATAAACTTGAAAGTAAATTTCTTGGGTTGACCCGATTCACCATCAAAATGATTCACCGTTCTATTGGTACCCTTTTTGTTGTGCTGAAGGAAGAAGTGGACAAGAAGACTATGGAGGAGGGCCCCAACTAGGTTGGGGAGGATGTTATAAACCTCTTCATACATAAATGGGAGGGTATAGCAAGTTATTTTGCTGCTTCTGTGTTTTGTTTTTTTTGGGTCGTTGTATGTCGACTGTCGGTCTATTGTCTTTGTGTCTTGTATTTTGGTGGTTTTTGTTTAATGTTCTAGACTTGATCTTTTTTGGCCCTTTGGGCTCATGGTGTAAAGGGAATTGTGCCCTGTAAATGCAATTTAATGTATTAAAAACTATTATATTATGTAATATTATATTATATTGTATTGTATTATATTATATTATATTATATTATATTATATTGTATTGTATTGTATTGTATTATATTATTTTATAATATATTATATTATATTATATTATATAAGTAAATATTAATAGTCTATTATATAATATCATTACATGTTATATAATATTATAGTCTAATCTAGGTAAATTCTCTAATCTGAAGCTATGAACCGGTGAGGTCACAAATGGGGGACCTCATCCCCAATTTAAACATTCAAAAATAACACCTCAATGGGGTTTGAACCTTGATGACAGGAATAACACCTCAACAACTTAACCTTCATACTATGTCACTATTGGCATAAAACATAATAATGCATATTATATAATATCATTATATATAAAACATAAATATAATATCATATAATATTATATAAAAAACATAGAATACCAATATATATTGTAACTTCTTATAACACATATAATATCAAAATATAATATATGGAAAAGTAGATGCATGGTTATTGTTGCAAACCATAATGTTCATCTATAAATAGAGATGCTAAGGTTTTACTCTGACATAATTTTATAAATTATTTTTTATGTTCTCAAAACTCCCAAAAAAACATGTTAAAGTCAGCAAGTACTTGGACAAGATTAAATGGAAAATCCTACAACTACACAAAGATGATATAATCTACTCCAAATAGTTACAACACATGATAAAGTTTAGAGTTTGAAATGTCATTCCTCAACTACTCTTTGTGATGTAATTTTTTCAGTAACCATGACTTCGGTCTTGACTTTGTTGTTGTCTCTTCTTTGTTACATCATGTTTATTAGTTTTGTTGGTTGTACTTTGTTGTACTTTTTAAATTTTTATCCTTCCTAGTAGTCTTCTAGTTGCTTTTCTATTTGTATTATTGTTTTCTTTGAATCAATAAAAAAATATAATAGAAATTACATTATATGTCTATCATATTTATCATATAATATTATATCAATATTATAGTACTTCTATAAATTATAATCTATTTTATATTATTATTATATAATATATAATATTATAGGCTTATAATATTATATGATATTAATATAATATTATTATATTAATATAAAAAAATTACATAATAATAATATATAATAGGTTATAATATAGACTGTCATATTAGTCTAATATTATATGTTTTTTATATAATAGTCTATCATATTTATATAATGTAACTTCTATTATAATTTGTCAATACTATTTAATATTATACTAAACAATTTAATAATATATGATCATTTTTACATACATTAGACTATAATATTAATATTGTTATTATTATGTGATATTATATAATGTACTATGATATTTTGATAGTCTACTATATAATATTAATATTTATTATTATATTATATAATATGATTATATTCTATTACATAATATAATGATTATTTATATTATATTACATAACATAATGATTATTTATATTATATAATATAATGATTACTTATATTATATAATATAATAATAATATATATTTTATATATAATAATAACTATGTCATTATATATAAAAATGTAAGGATAAAAATAAATTATTATTTATATTATTTAGTATTTTTTATTATTGTGTCATTTTTTTTCCTTTCAATTTTTCTTTTCTGGCCTTGTTTTTCTTCTATTTTTTTGGGTTGAGTCTTCCAACCGTCCCAACCCCCTCACTTATTTATGTATTCAGTCGTCTACTTTTTTTCATTCTTCTCTCTAATTGCATCTCATATGATGGATCATAAAATATGATCCAAAACGTCCACGTCAAAAATTGCACACTGTTTCAATCCAAAAATCTCAACACTATTATATGAACATGTTATTATTAAAATATATACTGAACATGTTATTATTAAAATATATACTACCAATTATCTACAAATATATGAACAAGATGCTTTAGTCGATTGAGCTAGACCCCCCAACCTATCTTTGATGTAACTTATAAAAATAAAAATTTTATTTATTTATTTTAAATATAAACATATTGACAACTTTGCAAATAATTAAAATAACTCACACCTAACACCATGACACCTATTAGCACATGTGAATAAGTATTTAATATTTTCTCCTAATGTACCTTACTCATACATTGCATCTTTGACAAGTGCATGATGGAAGCCGTGCTGAAAGCCACTAAAGATTTTTTTTTTTTGTGGGATGCCAAATAAATAATTTTTTTTCCATTAAAGTCATATGTAAGTTTTGTGAAAAGTTTATCTTTTATAAAATTAAAAATATAACTGACTTTACAAAAAGTATCTATCCTTACATAAAAAATTTCCCCCTCCCCTGCTTTTGAGAAGTAATAGGAAAGCATTAGCGCGGGAATAATATGTGGGTGGCAGTACGTTTTGAATATACATTATATATTTTTAATTTAATTTTTTTTATTAATTTGTATAAATGAAAAGGGTAATGGTATTGTCAATAACTATATATATATATATAAATAATTGAAAACAATTAGGCTAGTAGAGTTGATTATTTACTTTTATATGGAGACCCATTTTGTTAAAGTACACAAAATTAATTATTTTTTAGAAGAGGAGGCTTGGTTCTAGACAGTTATATTTAATTAATGTGTGTATAGTTAGGGTAAACTTTAATGTTTTTAAAATATATTGGAGACAGTTATATTTATTTAATGTGTGTATAATTAGGGTAAATTTCAATGTTTTTAAAATATATAAAATAATTTTTAAAATATTGAGGGTGTGGAGAAGATCTGAAAATGGAAGATATGAATCTTCATTTCATAATTTTATGTTTTAAATATGTATGACAAGATTTGTGGAATGGGATTTAATGTAAAGTAATGATTATAAAATATTAGAGATTATTTTTAATCTATTATTTTATTTTCTTATGGGTTTTTACAAATTATTCTAGTTATTTATTCTAAAAATTAATCTTTTTAGAATATTCAGGGTGTGGAGAAGATCTAGAAAATGGAAGAAATGAATCTTCTTTCTAGATTTTTATGTTTTAAATATGTATGAAAAGATTTGTGTAATGAGATTTTATGTAAAATAATATTTATAAAATACTAGCACTTGCATCTAAAAGAGGTTCAACGATTACGTCAATAGAAAACTATATGTATGTTAATATGTTAGAAAGTATGTGTTTGTGCATGGATGTGCTATAGATTCTAGTTGCATGTGACTGGATTAAATAATTAATAGTAAATGCTAAATAATGGAATGAAATGAACTTAGACAAATCTAGATTTTTTCCTTATAGAAATTAAGTATTATCTTATTATGAAATATTTGCATACAAATTCAAAACATAAAGCAATGCAAATGAAAAAAGAAAGTTTCCATCAAATTGACAAATAACACTGCAAATGGAAATAGAATGTTCTCATTCAATGATCAAATCAATATTTATCTAGCTTTTTATGTGATAAGTGAGATTTTGGAGGCTTTTACCTAATATTTTAGAGGCTTTTACCATTAAACAGTAGTTGGTTTACCATTAAGCAATAGTTGAAACTTGTTTTCCGATGACTCAACAATGGTTTGTAGGTGTGAGACTTGTTTCAGGCTCAAATCTCACACTATATGTAGCATATCGGCTAATTAGAGATTATTTCAATCTATTTATTTATTTTTAATGGGTTTTTATAAATTATTTTAGTAATTTAGGAAAATTTAGAAGACATTAGTTAGTTTTTTTATATAAGAATGTATTGGAGTCAAGGTAATTTTCTAACTTCAATGTATTTGTGTCGTTAAAGTGTGAATGAGTGATTTTTTCAATAATTCAACACAAGTGTAAAATATTTTCCACACCACCTATCCCTATAAATGGGTGATTTTCCCTTTAGGATTAAACATGATTCAAACTCTTTCCACACCACTAATGTTCTCCTTCTTGTAGAGAAAGAATGGAAGGATGTCAATGCCCCTCCCTTTGAATAATCGTAAAGAGAGAATGGTAGGATGATCCATTCCCCCTAAACATAAAGAGTGTAGTGTAGGAAAATGCATACCCTTGCATTTTCACACTTGTTTGGGTCCACCTTTCTTTTTTTATCCCTATTTATGTCTTAATTGGTCTTATTTTGCATCCACAAGCCTAATGAATTATATCTTTTTATGGCTAATCCTAACAAACATCAAAGGGGAAATGATAATTTAATGATTTTGGCTGTGTCCCTAATTTTTGGGTTGGGACTAAGACACCACCTAGGGCATCTTTGTCCCCCAAAGGTCTTGGGACCTTGATTTCAAGTGCACCTTAAATGGGTCCCTTTTTGGAGTCTATGCCTCGAGCTTCATGCCTCGGGACTAAGACGCCACCAAGGGTGTCTTAGTCCCCCTTAAGGTATTTTCGGGATTTAAATTTGAATCTTGGTGGGATTTAGCCTCCTTTAATTAATGATTTCATATGTCGGGTTGTTGTGGTGTAATTTTGAGATATTAAGCATAGATAAGTATAAATACAAGGTTCTTTCAATTATTTTATGATAACAAGCATTCAAGTATTCATTCCTAAGGCAAGCTTATGGGATCAAGAGTAATTCATCAAGCATTTGGATCCATCATCAAGATTCAAGCATCATATCAAGGATATTGTGGCATCATGTTTGTTATTGTGTTAACAATTGTGATGTAGGGTTTATGATTCTAAACCAACAATTTTATGGTTTTCTATAGACTTCTCTTGTACTCTTAGGATCTTTCACCTAAAAGGAGAGAGATAGAACCCAAAAATTGAAGTGGTTCACTCAAATAGAGGATTGTATGATTTGAATATGATTAAATGCAATGTTGTAAATGCAACTAATGAAATTGATTAACTATTGATACAAAACCTATGAAATATGCAATGTTTTGAAAACACAGTGAGATATGCAAGAATGAACTAAAACATTCATATGAAATGCAAAACAAAATTGAAAGAGGTTGATCATAGTGCACTTGGAGGAAGATTGAAGATCTGAGAAGATTCTAGAATACTGGTAAAATCACTGCAAATCACTAGTGGGACTCATTCCACTAATGGCAAATCAGTCCTGCTACTAGTAAAATCTCATGAAACAGGTTTCCGACTGTTGGGAACTGGAATTTGACAAAATCAACTTTTTCACCCTTAAGGTGGGACTCATTTTCCATTGATGGCGAATCAGTCCTCTCCCAAAATTTTGTGAAATCAAAGGTCAATTATGTAGCTCCAAAACTGTATTTGTCTGCTTATCAGGTTGACGGAGTCAAATCTACAGAAAATGGACTGTAGGTTGTCTCCAAGCTTGAAATAGGGTTGAGTTGACTTGAAACACTTTGTTGACTTCTTGTCCACTTTTCAACAACTAATTGCTTGATAAATCTGCATACAAAATTCTACAAACACACATGCAAAAGGGGGAAAATGGTTAAGGTTTAGAGTATAGGGATTTTCCTTGGTCAAATCCCACTTTGGTAATCAAAGCCTTAATGAAGAAATAGAATGAAATGAACAAGGAAAGATGAATAAACAACATGCAAATTTCCTTAACTCACCACAACCTTGTTGAAGAAATATGAAGTTATGTCAATGGCTACTCCAAGATGCTTGATTGATGCTTGATTGAATGATGCAAAGTGCCCAAATGTCAATTGATGTTTAGTGAATGCAAGTGAATGAGGAGATTGTGAGATGTAAAATGAGGAGAAAAACACTTATCTGTACACACTTATGCCCTAATAACCCATTGATACCTCATCAAAGGCTGACATAAGGTAACTTTGAATAAAAACCTGAAAGAAAATTTGAATTATTTTGATTTTGGAGCCAAGAGGGACTCATTCACCACCCATGTCGAACGGGTCCCACCTTGGGTTTGTAAGTGGGTGTCAGGAATTAACTTGCATTTAATGTTGTTTATCGGGTTTACATTCAAAATTACACTTAATTAAGCCTTATGAGTGCATAAAGGGGTCAAATAAAGCATAAGAAAGGTGTAAATAGTGAAATCAAGCCGAGAAAAGCGTCAAATCTTGTTACAAGACTTACAACACTTTAGAATAGGACTTGATAAGTAATGAAAAGGTGATTTTTAGGTGAATTATAATGAAAAGAGTCTAGAAAATTGTAGAAATGTGTTACAACACTTCACAACACCTTCACAAGATGCCATAATTTGAATATTTAGGACTTAATGTGAATGCATAAGTTACATTGCAACATTAAATGAAAGCAACAAAAGTCAAACATCACAGGAGAAAGACCTAAAAGATCATGAAAATATCAATGATCCATTTTTCTATGGTACATTTAGCCCCCACTTTAGTGAGAGGATGAACTTGCTTCAAAATCACACTAAAGTAGCCATGCATATCGAGAAGGATCCAAATGCACTTATGTTAGCAAGATGGAATGGCAATGATCAAGAGGGATGATCAAGCCCCCAGGATGAAGATCCCATGGAAAACTAAACATAAGAATAAAGGAAAACACAATGTGAAATAGAGGAATAAAAGGGAGAATCGAATCAAGCCTCAATCATTTGTCCAACTAGTTGTGGATTAGATCTAGGTTGTTTGTGAGAAAAAGAGAATGCATACTCACTTTGGGGCGACAGAACTCATGGTAGTTTTCTAGGTGAGAAAACCCAAAAAGGTAAAGTACATACACTAGTTGGTATGCACTCACAAACATATAGGTGGCTATGGGGAAAGCCGTACTACTAAATGGGCTTCCCACTCAACCAGATTAAAATTATACCTCCTAATAACTTTAACAAGGTGTCACAAAGGAAAATATTAGTTCATGCTTCATGAGACAAGAAAAGCTCCATATGCTTAGAAGTCATGAACAAATTAATACAAAGGTACCACATGCATGCAAGTTGTGTTAAGAAAGGTGGAAAAAATGAAAAAATGTAAAATGTAAAATATGTTCAAAGGAGTCTTGTTAAGTTCATGCAAGGTTTGTCACTTAGGGAACATTGTGTCTAATGTCTCCAAGAGAGGACCAATCCAAGAATAAAATATTCACAACTTAGGGGATGCAATGTGTCGCATCAGGCCACTAAGGAGGAATGTAATATGCTTAGATAGATCACACTTATGAAGGACATCACACCCAATGTCATCCAAAAAGTGAAGAACACATTGTATGAAGTGACAAGGCTACACTAAGAACCAAGAATGCAAATGAAATGATGCCAATTTATGCCCCCCACTTTAAAGGAATTGCTACACACCGTTCTGTGAGCAATTGCTTTAAAGTAGCAAAGGAAAAATGCAAAAAGAAAACAAGACATGAGAACCAACTTGGAAAGCCCCTATGCCAAGTCATATGTTTCTAAGTTAGGCTGCTTCATGTGACTGAAAAAGAGAACAAAAGACAAGGAGGTTTCCCCCTAGAAAGGAACACATCAAACACATAAGGGATCTATGGATTTGGGGTCAGTATGTTCGTTGATACAATTTTTTTATTAAAGAGCTCAGAATTGTCATCATTCCCCAAAGCACATAGAACTAGAAGAATGACACACATAGAGCGAAAAAAAAAGAAAGAAAAAAAAATTTTGGGTCAACATGGAAGAGACATTGCGGTCTCAATGCTTTGCATAGTCCCCAAAAGGAAAAATACAAGCAAAAAGAAAAAAAAAAGGAAAAAGAAGAGAAAAGATTTTGGGTCAACATGAAGGAGACATTTCGGTCTCAATGCCTTGTGTCATCCCCAAAAGGAAAAACACAAGCGAAAAATAAAACAAAAAGGAAAAAGAAAAGAAAATATTTTGGGTCAACATGAAGGAGACATTTTGGTCTCAATGCCTTGCATCATCCCCAAAAGGAAAAACACAAGAAAAGATAAAAAAGGAAAAGGAAAAGGGACCTTTTGGGTCAACATGGAAGAGACATAGGGCATCTCAACACTTTGTGTCATCCCCAAAGGAGAACACAAGAAAAGATAAAAAAGAAACCAACAAATGAAACATAAGAGTCATTGTATGCTCAAATTGATGTCAAGATTCCTTATTCACATCTACAAAAGATGTTTATCAAAAACTTGCACAGTCACCTTCAAGATAAGTTAACTATGATGAAATTTCCTCCGTTCATGCATTTATGCACAACCTTTTGTGACTATCACAACTCGGTTACTAGTCGTGATTCAAAGTCGACTTCTAAATGAACTGAGAAGTCTGAGAAAAACAACCAAAACAACTCACAAACTTTAGAAAACCAAAAAGAGGCCTTTTATAGTTCAATCTGCCTTCTCTGCAACCAACCCAACCTGTTCCAAGTCAAGTGGCAACTGTTAAAGCAACAATTCCCTTTACCTATGGGGAACTAAAGAGACAATTTACCCCATTACCTGATACTCTCCATAACACAATGAACCAATTGCTCTAGCAACAAATGATCACTTTTCCTACCATTAAATCACTTGATACCACCAAACCTTTACCACCCACATTTAAACCTAATGCTTATTGTCATTTTCATCGCCAAAATGGACATGACACCGAACAATGTAAGTGTCTCAAACACTTAGTTCAAGACCTCATTGATTCTGGTTGTTTGTCCATTGCGGGTTTCAATGATCAAGGCAATAAGTTTGTTGCACCCCCTAACCATAATTTATAAATTTTTACCAACCCTATGTCTAAACACAATGTTTTATTTGTCAAGGCTAGTGAACCTTCAAACACTCATGTGATGAAAATTGATACAAATAATGGAAAACATGATTCACCAAAATGAACCAAATATTTTAAGGTGGTAGAATGCTATGTCTCTTTTGCTCAATTAGGGTCTTTCACCTAATGAAAAGAGATAGATCCCACACCAAAAATCTAAGTGGTTCACTCAAAACTAATGAAGATGTGATTGAAATATGAATGAAGTATGTCAATGTAATGATATAAATGCAATATAATGAAAAATTAAATGAGTTACTAATGCAAAACTTAAGAAATGTAACTTGTTTGAAAACACATTGTGTAATGCAAAAACACCTAGAAATGAATGCAAAATTGAAAAGAAATGGATGAAACTGAAAGTGTACACCTGAGATATGGAAGGAGGCTCGAAATGAAATTTGAAATGCTATTGATGCTGGTAATTTAGCCTACTAGGACTCATTCACCATTCTAGGTGAATTAGTTCTAGTTCTGTGAAACTGAGCCAGAACCCGTTTCAGACAAAAGGGTATCCAAAAATGCAGAAAACCATGTTCAGGCTTGGAAATGGGACTCATTCACCACTAATGGTGAATGAGTCCACTTTTGAATTTTTGAAGATCCAAAAGAGGAAACAAGAACTCTCAATCTCCACTCTGGCTTTCTACAGGTGTTTGCTTCTAAAACTCTGATTTCCAAACCTGAAAGTGATTTTTTGTTGATATTTTGACTTGTTAAATGAAGAGGAGACTTAAACAACTTTCCAATGCAATCTTCAATGATTTCTAAGCCTCCAAGATGTCTAAATCTACAAACACACAAGACAAGAGAGAGAAATGGTGAATGTTAGGGCATGGGGGTTTACCTTGGTCAAACCCCTTTTAGGTAATTAAACCAAAATAGAGAAAGAATTTAAAGAAGCATGAAATAATAGATTCAATACCTTCCCATGATGTTGGATCTTGAATTTATGCAACAAAACATGAAGAATCTACCCTTGAATGTTTGAAAATTGTTATCTTAATGACTTGAAATGATGAAACCCTAACTTACTTGACTTGAGATGGAAGAATGATGGATGAATAATGAAGAATGGTTAAGAGAGATGTAAATTAGGATTTAAAGAGTTGATTTTATAGGAAATCCACCTTGTTTTTCCATTAATTGGATCCCTAAGGCTGACATGTGAAAATAATAAACTTAAATTTTAGTTTTTCTTGCTCAAAGGTTAAAAATGGCCTGAATGGGACTCATTCGCCACCTTGGATGAATCAGTCCCACCTAGTAGGGACTCATTCACCACAAGTGGTGAATTAGTCCCAATGGGGCCCATTTAATAGCTGGGTTCTTAGGAGATAAGAAAATAAGGTTTATATGATGTCTACGTCAGTTATTTCATCAAATATTACCTTGAGATGCACAATATGGCGTAATAGGGGCCTATTAATGGTGATGTGAAGTTCAATTAGGTCTTGGGACACATAATTCAATGTGAAAGTGTGATTAAATACATTTTACAACACTAAAATGAGGTCCACACAGCCTAAGAAGGCACAAGAACCAATGTGAATGTGCAAGACACATTACAACACTAGTTTAACATTAAGTTTAATTCAAAAACCTTCTAAATTAGTGTGATAATGTTATTAAACATATTTTATAATGTTGAATTAAAGGAAAATGAGTTCATTAAGTCTAGAAAAGCGTGAAAGTTTGTTACAACACTTTACAACACCTTTACAAGGCATCGTTAAATGCATTTGAAAGGGTCCAAGACCTAGTGTGGATGTGTTAAAAACCTCACAACACTGATTCAAGGCCTCCTTAAGTCCAATTTATCATGAATTATTCCCATGTCAAGAAAGAGGTCCTTTTTTCTACGGTATAGATACAAGCAAGTGTTTCATCCAAGATCAACATCATACAAGCAAGAGTCAATAACCACATCCATTACAATCATTTCAAGCATATTTGCGGCACCTTATTACAAGGGTTTGGTGATTTGTAACATTGCATTATGTTCATTCATCATTTCCCTTCATTATTCTATTTCATTTCAAGGTTTAATTACCAATAAGGGGTTTGACCAAGGCAAACCCTCATTTACTAACAATCAACAAGGTTTCCCTCTCTTGTGTGTTTGTGATTGCAGATTTAGGTTGAAGAATTAAACATCATTTGAAGTGAAAAGTTGCAAAGTTGCATTGCAAAGTTTTCATTTTCACAGAAACTCACCTACAGGCCAAATCCAGAAGTTTTAGGACCTAAGATCTGAGAAGAAAGAAGTGCAGACATTGAGCCTCAAGATCACTTTCAAAGATACCAAAAATTGAGAACGGGACTAAGTCACCACCTTGGGCATCTTAGTCCTCCCGAGGGTATTTTTTAAAGATTTTTCCAAATCTGGTTCCAGCATCCGAAGATTCCACATTTCCCCCGAAAAACAATAGTGGGACTAAGTCAACAATAAGGGAATCTTAGTCCTCCCTAGCACATTTTGACATCATTTTTTCATTTCCAGAATCCTCCACATTTCTAGACTTCTTAGGTAAACACATACCCTAAATTTTTGTTGCTTAATTTCATCATTTGCATCGTTCATTTAGCTTGCATTACTAGGTTTTGTAAGTTGAATGTTAAAGTGCCTTTTCCAAGCTTTTGCTTGGTGGTGAACCCTTCAAAGCCTAAAAGAACCCCTCCTAGGTCTTCCTTGTTGAGAATTTACTCACCCTTTGGGTTGATAGTCAACCCAATTTGGGATCCTAGGACATATTTGAGTGACAATAGGAAAAATAGTGGTACAACACCTCATTTTTCATATTGTTCAAAGAGAAAGAGTGAGGGGTATTAATTCCCATCTCCAAGGAAGGGAACTCCTTTTCATAAATAATGTTTTAATCTCAACATAAAAAATGGATCTCCCTCAACCCCTTGAGGAGAAACCCTTCAAAAGGGGCCCAAACTGAAGGGGTAATGTTCAACTTATCGCTCACTTATTGGGAATGTCCTATATAAAGAAAGTATGGGATGGGGAGGGAAGAGCCTAAATAAAGAAATCAAAACTTACAAGCCTATTTGATTATATTTCTTAGCTTAAAATGGAATGATTGGTCAATTATTCCATAATTGTGTGTTTTTTACCCTATAAAATTATGCTTGGTTTTGTGACCACTAAGAGAAAATTCCACTTACAAACAATTATATAAAATTTATTTTTGTCTTAGAGAAATTTAGGATTTAGCATGTTTGTTGAATAGCTAATTGAGTGTGTTGTGCCTAAATTCCAAACAAATGTAGAATTAAATTCCTAACTAGCATATAAAAAAATAAAGAATATCCAAAATATGCATCCACTTGGCCTCTAAGTGAGGTATTGCCATCTTAGAAAATATATTTGTAAACCATAATATTTTAACTTGTAATTTATAAAATTTATTTTTATATTAAAAAATCATTGTTTGATCCTTGATGCAACTTTCTCCAAAAAATAACACAATAAATAATTCAAGAAGTCAAGTGCTTCGCAAGTGGGAGATTCAATGATCATCGGCCATTAGGGTTTGGTAATTCTTATCCATTTATTGATCCTTTTTATCTTGCTCTCTTTCCTTGTTGTTTTTTCTTTCATTATAGTTATTCTTATGCTAAGGTTTAGTATCTTGGTTACTGTTCCCACTTTGACATTTTGTCTTTTCCCCATCAAAAGTACCATTAATGCATAGGCTAGTTGGTAAGGTTAGTAACCACATTTTATGGAATGTGGGGATCTGTCCTCAAGTGACCCTTCCAATGGTTCCACATTGAAAGGAAAGGCTAATAGCTCTTGCAAAACAAATATTGGGGAAAAAATAATCTTTCAAAGATATTGTTGTGGGCAATGAGGAAGAAAGTTCCTCAATCACGATGAGGTTCATAAGGATAGGCACTGGCTAGTGTGATGGTGACCAAGCAGAGTTTGGAGGAGCAGGTAAGGGCTTTTCGACTAGCCTTAAGAAACTTGTTTTGGCTTTGAACCTTGAAATGGTAAAAGCCATCAATAAGGAAGAATTTAGGTTAAATAAGGTTGTAATATTTCTTGCAGCCCTTGATTGCAATAAATTACCTACTAGGAAATACATGAACAAGTTTTTCAATAATGTTTGGGTTAAAAAAATTGGAATCTATCTCACCTTTTGTAGAATTCTACAATGAGGTCTATTTTTGGTCTTTTTCAAAAATCAAGCAATGCAATAAAAATCTAATGAAAGAATTCTGGAACATTAGGAACAATATGTTTAGGGTAGTGGCCTGGTTGTCGAAGGTATTGAATGAGGTAGTAATGGAACTTTCAGACTCAAGATGGCTCACTGTAAAGAATGTCCCTGCTTAGATTTGGGCATTTCGATCACAATTGATCTCCCCATTAGGAAATATATTAAATTAGAGGAAACCAAATCAACCCTCCTTCACATGGATGCAAGAATGTTAGCTTCCCTATCTCCATGTGTGGATTTTCTTGATGAGATAAGAATTAAAACCTCCAAAAAAATGGTAAGATGCAAAATTGAAGTCTTGGGAGGTTTGAACACATGTTTTATCTAGAAAAAGGAAGGGAACATGAGGAGAAATAGCCCAATCCTCAAAGGAAAAAGTGTTAACCTAAAGTTAAATCCTAATTCTTCAAATCCTAACCCAATTGGAAGGGATGATGTTGTTTTAGAAAATAAAGAATACAAATTTAGAGCATAAAGACAATGAAGGAATTCACAATTCAAAACCTAATGAAAGTAATAAAAAAAATCTCCAAAGATAGCTTTTTGGCTATTGCCGAGGGTTTAGGTGTAGAGGACTTAGATTCAAAACCTATAAGGGGAGATGAGGTTACAAGCTCCAAGCTAGTAAGTCTTGATATGCAATTGGGGAAATTTGAAGGTGGGGAAAAATCTACCCCTGACAAAAAGTTATCTCCTTGGATGACTCAAAACCCCAAACTTTTTGTTGGCCCTTATTTTATCCTGGGGCACCAAAAAATACCCAAGAGAGTTGGCTATGGAAAAAATGAAGAAAAGGATTTTCTCAATATAATATTTCCAAATATTCTTCTGCTAATTAGGATTTCCAATGTAAAGATATCATTGAAAATTCATAAATAAATTATTAATTGATGTAGAAAATCCCCTCTATGATTCAACCAAAGATTTAAGTAATAAAAATCCAATGTATAATAAAATTAGACCTGAAATAAGAGGAAACGTAGCTACAAAAGATATTCCAATGAATCATAAGGATAGGTTGAATAAAATCAGCCTTAATATGCTTGAGTTTCCTAAGACTAAACCTAGGCAAAGAGATGTTTCCGAAGGACTAGCCCTAGACAAGAATCAACAAGGAATTGAAAAAAATATCTCAATGAAAAGTAGCATAACCTAGAGGTTCCTACTGGGAATAAAAAAGAAAATAAACCCTATTTAATTTCTTTGTCTAACACTAACCTGGAGCAAGAAGAAAGAGTTGATCTTGGATTATTATTAGACAAAGAGAATAAAAATAAAGTAACCCCAAGCAATTGGGAAAAAGAAACTACTCCAAGAAAGATGATCTTGTAGTAGATTTAGCGAATTTACCAATTGAGGGGAGCATAGTGAGGTTGCTACCCATAGATGAAGTTGTCTCTCCTCACTTTAGTAAAAATTTTGAATCAAAGGAAGAATTAGACCTCGTTGTAGGTGTTGAATGGGTTAAAAAAAAATTGAAAAGAAAAAGGTAGAGTAGGAAAGTAGAAAGAGATTCATACCCAAAGAGAATGGGTAAGGATGAAAAGTTACCTAAATGCTTTGGAGGATTTAGGAACAATAATGATGGAACTCAAAATGTGGAATTTGATGATATTTAATTACTCGAGTTGGAATGTCAGTGAACTTGAGTCCCCTAACAAAAAATACATAATTAGAAGATATTTAAATCTTGAGAAAGCCAAGGATAAAGTCCTTCTCCAAGAGGTAAAAGCTATTAAATTCACACTAGAAACCAATCTCAAATTTATATGGAAATATGCTACCCAATTTTGTTTCAATCATGATAGGGTAAGGGAGGAGTTTTCATTATTTTAGCCAATAAATGGACTAAATTTGTGATAGAATTTGGTATATCTCCTTGTAATAGGGTAGTCTATTTAGTCATTGAAAAGGATAATATGAGATTTAGAAATTTCTCAATATATGCCCCCAATGATTACAACGAAAGAATTGAACTATGGAAGTGGATGTGTGATCTTCACAATATCCCTAGATTGTAGGGGATGATTTTAATATATTGAACATAAAGATGAAAAAATTGTACGTATGGACATGAATTGGAAAGGTAATAAAAATTTCTTTTGGGAAAATGAAAAATAAACTTAAACTCTATGATCCCATAGAAGGAATGAAAAATGAAAGTAAAAATATATGGTTTACTTTATGTAATTCACAAAAAGGCAATAAAAGAATATACTATAGGCTAGACAAATTCTATGCCAACAAAGACTACTTTGATAAAATAGAGGAAGAAAATAGAGTAAAGGTATACCCTTGCACTCTATTTTATCATCTTCCTATTAATGTTAAGATCATAGTAGCTAAAGAAAAACCTAAATAAGGTAAAAAGAAGGAAAATTCATGCTATACACTAAATTGCTATATGATGAGGATTGCAATGAAGCCATTTTTACACTTAGAGAAATTACAAAATGGATTTTAAAAGACATGTCAACCATAGGAAAACAAAATAAAAATGTTAAAGGTTGGGTAATTATATTTCAAATTGTAGGGAAAAAAAGCAATGGATAGTAGGAAAAATGAAAATATTATCCAAGAAAAACTATACAAACTAGAATACCAATTACAAGCTTGTCCAAAAAATGAAGATATCTATGAAGATCTACTCATGTAAGTAAAAATGAGTTGAGGAAAATGCAAACAAAAAAATCCAAGGAATAAGGATAAGAGAAAAAATGAATTGGTTAAACAATACGGATACAAGATCTAATTCTTCTTCAATTTCATTAAAGAGAGAAATATAAAAGAAAAAGTAGAATGTATATGGTCAGGAGACACTCCAATTAGAAACCTAGAGGAAACACAAAACCAATTCTTTCTTTTTAACAAAAGTTTGTTTTCTTCTGAGGAGGATGGATCTCTATGTCACAAAGCTAGAGATCACTGCAAAAAAAAAATGGTATATAAAAACTTTTTTGAAAGGTTTAGAAAAGAGATAACAAAAGAAGAAATTATTCATACAATACAAACTCTTAGTATTGATAAGTCTCCAGGGGCTGATGGCCTACCTATAGAATTCTATAAGAAAAATATAAACTAGATAAGTTAATATATGCTTCAAGTGTACATTGAAGCAATTAATAAGGGATCACTAGGTCAAGATATCAACAAAGGAATAATTAAACTAATCCCTAAAGATGAGGATAAATTACTAATTAAAAATTGGAGACCAATTGCATTACTAAATTTCTCTTGCAAGATCTTAACTAAGTTATTGGCTCTGAGATTAGTAAATATTCTCCCCACTTTCATTAGTTGCACCCAAATGATATTTATTAAAGAAATATATTTTAGAAAACCTGATAACAAGTTGGGAAGCTATGGATTGGCAAAAACACACCAATAATAATATAGGAATTTTCTCTTATTGGATATTGAAAATGCCTATGATAGATTAAATGAGTGGCCTTTCCTATTGATGGCTTTGGAATCCTTTTGATTCCTAAATGAGCTTTGTAAGATGGTTAACAACTTATTTCAAGATGCAACTACACATGTGGATATAAATGGAACAATGATAAAATAATTTTCTCTCCATAGATCTATAAGGTAGGGATGCCCCCTCGCCCCTGCCTTGTTTGTAATAGCTTCTGATATGATTTTATAACCTATTAAGAGACTCTACCTCTATTCCCAAAATAAGAGGTCTAACACTACCCAATGGATAAGACCTGATAAAAATACACTTCATAGATAATACTACCCTTTTTATAAACCTTGAAAAAGAAAATGTTTATAATCTAATGCAAAATATAAATATTTTTTGTGATGCTTCTGGGGAAAAACTATACAAATAAAAAACCATAATGTTAAGTTGGGATTCCACCCCTGAATGGTTTAAAAAATATGAATTCCAATGGGGAGTCCCAAATAAGAAAGTTAGATGCTTGGGAATCCCCTTTGTGGTTAATCCATGCTTGAAATACATGCGGAAATGGGTTAAAAATAAATTTGAGATAAAATTAGATAAGTGGAATAAGTAGTATTTATCATTAGTAGGGAGAATCCAAATTTGTCAAAAAATTATATCTTCTTATACTCTTTAGTACTCTTCAGTATGGCTATTTTATAGTTATCAAATTGATGAAATTCAAAGGGAAATAAAGAAAATTCTTTGGTTAGATGGTAAGGGTAACAAAAAGAAACATGTTGCTAAATGGGATTGGTTTTGTTTAAATAAATTAAATGGAGTAATAGGCCTAAAGGATATAAAAAAATAAGGTATATCCCCCGTTGTTAAATAGATTATTAAATCAATGGATGGAACTGAACCATAGGAAGGTATGTGAGAAAATTAGAAGTTTGATTAAAAATGATGATAAGTGTTGAGTAGGAAAAGTGGTCCTACATCCAATTAGATTAACAAGGATTATCTCCTTTTCCCTTTACTCCATATTCAAACATATACCAACTAGGGTTTTATGATTAGCTTGTTGCCACAAGGGAGAGCCAACCTCTTAGGTTTTATGTTGTATTAAGTTGTAGAGAGGATAAATTTGATGTGTATTTAACAAGCCTTTTGACATATAGCCTAGATTTGGAAATATAATTATCACACAAATGAAAATGGAAAGTAGAAAAACTAAACTAGATCTGAGAAATGGAAATAGTGAGGAAGTTATACTAACTACAAATTTGAAGCTAAAATGGTTGGTCTAGGGTGTGGTGCACCCTAGACTAGGCTCCTCTTTTTTCTGAATCTGAGAGTTCTAAGATGTATGTTACAATCTGCACTCTATCTTTTGGAACTGTCACCAGTTGAAACCTTTGGACCTGACCTGCACACATAAAAAGAGGAGAAAGGTTTTGTTGTATAGGGACTTCCCTAAGTTAAACCTCATTTTGTTATTTATACCTCTATATACAACAAATTATGATGATCAAGAGGGAATACCCTAGGTCGGGCAGATGCCAAAACAACAATAATTAATTGAAATGATAAATGATAAATGAAAATGCTACCTTGATGTGAAACCCTTGATTAAGTTATGTTACACAAGTTGCCACAAAACTCCATTGATAGATGCCTTGAATTCTTAATAGACCTACACAAGGTTAGTGTTGAGGGGCCATTTGACACACACAACATGCAGGGGGGATACAAGTATCTCACCTCTCCTGAAAGAGGCAATCAGTGGTTAAACTGATCAGCTCCCAAGGTCCTTAGTGTTGGTTCACAACGATGTCTATTTCACAAAGTGGTCAATATGGCTGTAATGTTCAAGGGGCCTGCTGGTTTTCTGAACAGCATTAAACTCAAGCATCTATCTAAACTTACTCTAATTGGGGTTTTCAAAGAAACAGAAAAAGATAGGTCAGGGCTTTGAGACAGAAAGGAATGTTGATCCATTAATTAACTAGACTTGTTGTCGTTAAAGGAATCTTTAAACTATTGCTATGAAATGAAGTTAATTTGTAACATGTACACAATTGCATTCATTCACAGTATAAACTCAACAGATTGCCAAACACCATTTTTTTAAACAAAACAAAAGATACACTTTTTCATTCCTTGAAAGTCTTCAAATCAAATAGTTAACAAGATGAATACCATTCTGGAAGAGAACTTGAAGAAGATTACAATCTGGCTGCTTCTACTGTCATGGGACAGATAAGCAACATTTACAAATCTGGCAAACTTCACCAGTGTATAGAAAATCTGATTTTCAGGTTCCTCCTATCTACACTCAGAAAAGCATAAAAGTGCATTCTACTGCTAAGAACTCCAACTCCTAATGTCTAACTTCTAACCTCTAAAATCTAACTTCTAAATTTTTCTAACTATCCTCTAACCTGGTCTAACCTGTCTAACCTTTCTAACCCCTACAAATGAGGCAAAATGCCCTTTTTATAGACGAACCAGGGTCAGCAATATAATTGACCAAAATTAGGGTTTCTGGAATAGACCAGTCACCAACAACTTTCACTGAGTCCAGATATGCATTCAATATTGGTACTATGTCCCTGTTGGCATGAGATCTTCCATAAGCATGCTCTTCTGTCAGCAAAATCTTCTTCTGTCTAAGATCCAAAGCTTCACCATGAATGTCAACCCACTTCGGCCGGTAGATGTCCCATCGGCAATCAAGAAGCATGGCCGATTCATGCCCGTAAAATTATTCCCATCGCCAAGATCTTTGGTTTCATTACTATCCTCAAACTACACCAGGGTCGGTTGAGTGTTGCAGAGACATCGCCCCCATGTCCACCAACCTCGACAGGTAAACGTCTCTTCTGCCATCAATGTTCGCATTCTGTTGCAGCGGATTAGGGTTCTGGTCAATGGAGTTTCTCATTTGGTGAGACATTCTTTGTTCGGCAAGACCCTTCACCGAGGTTATCGTTGCTTCATCGAGCTCATCAGCAATCGGTGTGACATCCTCAAGTCGGCCAGACCTCACAACGAGATCTCCATCATTTCTGTGAGCAAACACATTGGCATAAGGTTTGGCAAGACATACCTAATTCGGAGAGACATTTTGCCGAAGACAAGAAGTTGCATCGAAGTCACTAATCCCTCCAGAAAGAGAATCAGCCCCGGGGACATGTGTCCACACCCTGCAAAACCACGTGCCAAAAATAAGTCCACAAGATATAATAAAATAATATTTCAAACTTCCAGACTTAGCAAAAGTTTCATTCTGCCGGAGGCGGATCCGAGACAGAATTAGGAAGAGGTCAGCACACTCAAAACCGCGAGGCATGAACCAAGACGGGAAGTGGAACCAGAATAGGATATGAAACCAGAACTTGGGGTAAGTTCCAAACTCAAATCCAACTCCGATCCCGCCTCCGCCAGAGAAACAAAAGCAAAGGAAAAACACAACACGTGGAGCCGGAAGCAGAACCAAAACAAAACCAGAACCTCAAAAGAAGATTCCAAGTTTAGATCCAATCCGCGCTCTGCCTCTACCAGAGCAAAAAGACAAAGGGTCGAAAGAAGCAAGAAAAATTCTAAGGCACCAAAACAGAAAACCAAAGGGAAAGAAAACAAAATGGGGGGGACCCATTTTAAGCCAGTGAAAATGGGGATGGTTATGCAAGGCATAACAAATGGCGACTTGGCTGGAAAAATGGTTTAACCATTTTTAGGAGACTAAAGGATTCAGTCACCTAGAACTCTTGGTTTATGGACACCACAACCTAGATTGGATTAGTTTGAACAGTCAATGTAGAGCTAGAATCTCAAATGTAAATCCACATTGGCTACTTTTGAATCTATATGTGTGTGCTTGATTGTGCATCATCCTTTTATAAAGTTTTCTTCATCTTTCAGATGATTATGCTCAAGATTTGAACTACATGAGTTGACTCCCTTTTACTGTTGTGCAATGATATCCTGGGCATTGCTCCGCTGCCAATCAAGCGTCCATAGCTCTGACAGAGATACCTCTAGTTTTCTCACAGCATTGCTCTACTGCCAATCAGGTGTCCATAGCCCCGGTAGAGATACTGGAATCACCCATTCATATTGAGTTTATCTTTTCTTTTATAGTGCTCTTTTCTTTTCTCTCTTTCTTTTCATTTGAAATTTTTTTCATTCAATTCCTTCTCAATATGTTAGATGTTAAACATCTGTACTGGGTTGAAAACTACCATGGACCTCATAACAACATCCAGGGAATCAAAATTTTCAATCAAATCTTGGGACCCAATTACCCTAAGACAAATATACCCTTACAAGAGGAGATGGTTTATTGATTTTGTGACAGATTCAGCCGTAGTTGGTGCAGATTGTTTACTTTATACCTTGTTCTTGAAGACCTTTCACAACCTCTATTGAAATGGGCATAAAACTTAAGTTTAGGACAAAATCACCCAATCAAGAACCCTGAAAAATATTTAGACCAACTTCCTTCCCAGTAACCAAAGTATACTTTAGATAACAATGCCCCAACATCAACTGTAGAAAATGGATGTCCCCAAAAGAAAGACAAAAGAGCAAAAACAAAAGAACACAAAAAAAAAACAAGCAGAGAGAACAACAAGACAAAGAAAAACAAGGAAAACAACAAACAAGCAGGCAACTAGCTATTTACATATATACAACCACGGGAAGCACCAAGCCCTTATGACCAAAAATAATGTTTGAGGAACTGCCCATTGACAAGCAATGGGACAAGTTCTCCTATCAAAGCACTTAGTCTAAAGACATTCTCTCCTAGGATCTCAGCAATTTGGTATGGGCCCAACCAGAGCTTGTCAAACTTTTGGTGATCACCCTTCTTTTCATTAGCCTTGTCCCACAGCAACACAAGGTCTGATATCCTAAAATCTTTTATCTTAGCTCTTTTGTCAAACCAACGTTTGACAACAGCCTGGTGTTTGAAGAACTGTTGTAGAGCAGCATCCCTCTATTCTTCTAGTTTTAGCAAATTGGCTAGCCTTACCTCTATCCTATCATCATTGGAGTAAAATTCCTGCATGAACCTTATGATAGGAATCTGTAGGTGGATGGGGAAGATAGGTTCCTAGCCATACACAAGCTTGAAGGGAAAATTTTTGAGAGCAGATTTGATTCTAGTTCTGTCTACCCATAAGGCAAATCTCAGCTAGGTATGCCAGTCTCTTGGGTTCTTTTCTAGCAACCTTTTGATTACCCCTAGGAGGTTCTTATTGGTCGATTCAGCTACTCCATTCCCTTGGGGATAGTAATTGGAAGAGTACTTTAACACAATCTTATTTTCATAGGTCCATGCAATGAAATTAGCAGAAGAGAAAGCAGAACCATTATCACATACCAGCGCGAAGGGCACCCCAAACCTAGTTGTGATGTTCTCTATAAGGAATTTAATCACCACATCTATGGTGTTGTTCTTGCAAGCTATGGCCTCTATCCATCTTGTGTAGTAGTCTGTGGTAGTCAGAATGAACTTGTGCCCTATAGCAGAGTTTGGGTTAATCACCCCAATAAAATCAAGTGCCCATTGGGCAAAAGGTCTCACCTCATAGACGGGTTGCAATGGCATGGCTGAGTGGCGTTCTTTTGGTACAACAATCTGACACGTGTGGCATGTTATGACATGCTGGTGTGCATCTTTGAATACACATGGCCAGTAGTATCCAGCTCTGAGGATCTGGTGTGCTAATGAATCAGCTGAACCATGGCCCATGCCATGTTTTCCATGAAATTCTGCCATTGTTTGTTTTGCTTCTCGATGATCTAAGCATCTCAAATACACACCCTCGAAGTTCTTTCTGTATAACAGTCCCCATTTGATCATGTAATGAGAACATTTCATCCTTAGCGCTGTTCTCTGAGTTGCACTCATTCCTTCTGGGCAGCGATTGTTGAATAAGAAATAAATAAGATCAGTATACCAGGGATCATTGGAGAAGGTTTTTGTGATATAGTGCTAGCAAGTAATGTTTTTACTAGCATTCGCCATTGCTTTGGATAGACCTTGACCTCTAACCAACTTCATAGGATGGATCTCTAAATCAAATTCTTGAAGAATGGCCATCCACTTCCCTCTTCTTTCTCCTAATTCATTTTGCATAAGAAGGGACTTTATTGCAGCATCAGGAACCACATCAAAAATCTGACTTCTAAGGATGTAGTGTCTAAATTTTTTAATAGCTCTAACTAGTGCAAAGGCTTGTTTTTCAATAGGTGAATACCTGACCTCAGCATTCTTGAATGGGGAACTCATGAAAGCAATTGGTCTTTCATCTCCCTCTGCTTTTATTTGTGTTAAGATAGCAGCACATGAATGTTCAAAAGCAAAGGAGTAGATGTAGAATGGCTTTAGGTAATCCGGACTAATGAGTACTGGCGCCTCTGAGATTGATTGCTTAATCTGGGAGAAAGCAGCCTTTGCCTCATCACTCCACTCTATCTTTGCTTCCTTTTTCATCATTTCATTGAAAGGCTTGACAATCTCTGCAAAGCCAGTGATGAATTTTCTGACAAAGTTGATCTTTCCAAAGAAAGATCTCATCTCTTTCTTGCTGCCTGGCATGGTCAATTTCAGAATTGACTCAACTCATTCTGGATCAATGGATATTCCCCTTTTTGATATTATGTGTCCCAAAAGTTTCCCTTCGGAAACTCCAAACACACACTTTTTAGGGTTCAAGGAGACACCATATTGGATGCATCTTTCAAGGACCTTTTCCAAATCTGCAGCATGGTTAAGTCTGTCTTTTGAGAACACTGTCAAATCATCCATGTAGATGATGATGCACTTGCCAATCAGATCTTTAAATGCTACATCCATTGCTCTTTGAAATGTTGCCCCAGCATTTATCAATCTGAATGGCATTCTTTTATAAGCAAATTTCCCCCACTTTGTGGTGAAGGCCATCTTCATTCTGTCTTCATAGCTGACCAACACTTGGTTGTATCTAGAGTAGCCATCTAGGAATGACATCATTTGGGATCCACTAACCATTTGCAAGATCTCATCAAGAGAAGGGAGTGGATAATTATCCTTCTCTGAGGCTCTATTTAGATTTCTAAAGTCCACGCACAATCTGATTTCTCCATTTTTCTTCTGAATAAGGACCAAGTTGGCAACCCATGTTGAATGCCTCACAGGGAAAATTATTGCTGCTAACAGTAGCTTATGGACTTCCTTGAAAATGAGAGGTTCAATCAAGGCGTTAATAGGGCGTTGTTTCTGCCTAAATGGCTTTGCTTTAGGCTTTAAAGGGATAGTATGAGTTATCACAGATGTGTCAAATGTCTTCAAATCCTCGTATCCCCAAGCCAAAGCCACAATATCCTTCTTGAGGGTAAGCAATATATTGTCTTTGATTGCCTCAGGGCAAGCTTTCCTAATGTATATATTCCTTTCAGGGCCTGAATCAGCTAGGTTGACTACCTCATACTCACCTCCCTTGTCTTCAGTTGGCACCTTTTTCAAAGCTCTTGGATCTGCATCAAACATCCTTTCCAAGGCTACCATTCCCTTGGGGATGGTGTTACTTTTGAGATTAAGGATGTCATCTGTATCACTATCTTTGGGGTTCCAATCTCCCTGATCTCTATTAGATTCATCAATTATCTGGCCTTCAAAAGCATCTGAGCTTGTTAGAAAAGCAAGAATATGTCGATCATCATCAAAAACTTCAAAATGCCTGACATTATCAGGGATAGCTGGGGTGGATATCAGTTCCACTGAGAACTTCTTGAGCTTAGAATTTTGCATGGGCTCCAAGGTACTTGTAGCCACAGCCAATGAATCAGCAATGTTGTTCTCTTCTCTAGGGATTAGACTAATCCCAAAGGCATCAAAATCCTCAATCAGGTTGCATACCCGATTTCTCTAAGTGGCCAGTCTCTTGTTGTGACATGTGTATTGGCTATGTACTTGTTTGACAATTACTTGTAAATCCCCTCTGACCCTCAGGGCAGTGACTCTTTTTTGATGAGCAAACATCAGTCCTCTTGCCAATGCCTCATATTCAGCCACATTGTTGGTACATCCAAACTGCAACCTGTAAGAAGCAAAGAAACTTTTTCCTCTTGGATTGGTTAGCACAACTCCAGTGCCACAGCCTGTTTTGGACTTGGAACCATCAAAGGTGAGGGTCCACAACTGATTGCAAGCTGTGTCAGGAGGAATAATAGGTGGTGTCAATGAATCCTTGACATATGATGAAATACATGGCTCTTGGGAGCTCTTTGGGTAATCAATAGTGGCTTTGATCAGCCCTTTAGGTATTGGTAAACTTGAAGGTGTGGGGGCATCAGTCAAGACTTGGGATTGTTCATCATGGCCATGCTTATCCAATGCCAAGATTGTGATGGATTCAATCTGAGGGACAACTTCCTCTGAAAGGGGTTGTCTCTAGTTGAAATTGTTGCATTTCTGGCCTCAAATGGAAAGTGGCTAGTTATGGTCTCGGCGTGACTTGGAGTAGCCTTCCCAGTTGGGCATACATGATGCAAAACACTGATGCAGGGTGGACATGTCAGCTCTGAGTGGCTCTGGTAATGAACCCTACACCAGTTTGGAAGCAAAAGGCTTTGTAAATCAATGTCTTTTCCTAAGACAAGCTGATCTTGTTGTAATTTTCTGATTAGTGCCTACTGATTTATGCCAATCACTGAGTCTTGGGGTTCTTGTGTGGGCCAACTATCAGGATCTAAGACCGAAAGGGTTAGACATTCTTCTCTTTTGTAGACCCCAATCTTAGTCTCAAAGTAGGCCACCTCATTGGGGCAGTCATACTCCATTATGATGTGTTTAAGGCAGGGTGCACTTTCAATTCTGATCTAGTTAGGCATTCCTCTCCATGGTAACCACATATGTGAGAAGTCTAGGGAGAGATATCCCTCTAAACTCTTCATGAAGTCCCTGCTTAAAAGCATACCATAGGTCTCAGGAATGTCAGCTACCTGAATGTCTATGTTAGTCTGGACTCTAGGGTCTAATCCTACTTGTATGTGTATGTTCCTAAGTTCCCCAACTACATTTACCTTTGTCTTGTCCAGCTGGATAACTTTCTTGTTGGTTTGAATTGGATTCAGCCCCAATTTTCTGCATACAGCAAATGGCATGACATTGCTAGAAGCTCCTAAATCTAATAAGCAATTATGTAGGTTCCTTCCACAAATCCTCAAGCTTATCAAAAATGGTGGGGTGCCTACTTTATTCTTGAACAAGGTTGCATTCATATCAGTGGTGGGGGCTGTCCTAGTTCTTCCTTTGGACCTATCAGCCTCTTCAGGGTTTTAGCACTATTTCTCGTTGAGAAGGACACCATTTCAGAATGTCAAAGTATGACAATGAGGCCTTCTGTTTTTGCATTTCAACAACAATGTCAAACTCTTTGTTGTGACTGTCAGTATGCCTAAAAGCAGCAGATGGATTACCTTTACCAGAAAGATTAGGTGGACCCTTTGGTGGTGGAGGATTATTATCAGCATTCTGATTTGGGGGCACCATGTGGTTAGGTGGTACTGATGTAGTGAATGGCCCCTTGTCTTGGTTTCTCAAGAAATGACCCCCTTTCGTTTGAAAGGCCTAGGCATCATACACATCCTCTTCTAGTTCATTTTCATCTTGCATTGGGAATGAAGAGTCCCCTTCAAAGAGGTCAAAAGCCATAGCTATGTTTACTGGGTTGTCTCCCTTGTTTGGATTTCCTTGAAAGGTTTGGGCATCCTCTTGTGCCATTTTCACCACCTTCTCCACTTTTGGGTAATTCACCTCGGAGTGGGATGCAGTCTGATGTAGCTTGCACCAGTTGGTCATGCAGTTAAAGTCAGCTACAAGTGCAGTGTGAGGTCTGTCCTCATTAGGTTGATAGTTGTGGGGAACCCCACCATTGTTTGGACCGGTGTTCCACTGCCTGTTATTGTTGGGCCTTTGATTATATCCCCTATTTTGGTTCTGATAACCTTGGTTGGGGAAATTTTGGCCTTGATAGCCCCTCTGGTTGTGAGTGTTCTGATAACTTACCTGATTATTGTTATGATTGGTCTGGGATGGGTTCAATTTCAATTGGGCCATGTCATTTATGACCTGAGATAAATTTTTCGTCAATGTTTCTAGCTCATTTGTGAGCTGGGTTGTTCGCTCACTCTCAGCATTCTTAATGGTAGCTGGCTGATTAGCAGGGTTTGGCATGCTAGTTTGGCCATAATTACCCTGTGGGTGTTGTGATGGATCAGGAATCCCACTTCCAAAGAATGGAACCGTGGGTCAAGTTTGCAACTCAGGCATGGGTCCACAGTGGGAAGGAGACATCCCTGGGATGGTGTTAAATAGGGGAGTGGGGATATGCATCTGATATCCCATAGAGGGAATACCCCCACCTAAGTTTCCTGGCTGAGAGCTGGTTTGTTGTTGCAGTTTAATAGCCAGGTGATAGACTTTGGAAAGGGAATCAATATTCCCTGGAAGATAGGTTCTTTGCAAAAATAAACCCAGCCATGGGTCAATGGCTCGAAAGTATGTCTGAATGGCACCATTCTCTATGATCAAATAAGGGTCTTGTAGCCTCCTATACGTTCTTTGAAATCTAGTATTGAACAGGGGCAGTGGTTCATGTGGCTCCTTCTTGATAGTAGCAAACTGTTGGAACAAGATAGCTGGGTCTACGTAGACTCTAAACTAGTTAATGAAAGCATTTTCTAAGTCATTCCAACTTAGAATGGAACCTTGTGGTAAGTTCAAATACCAACTATAAGCCATATCCCCTAAAGAATAAGGGAATAACCTACAAACCACGTCATGATGAGCTATCTGGGCTCTAGTGCAGGCATCTTTGAAGGCCTGTATGTGCTCTTCAGCGCTCCTGGCTTCACCATGAATGTATTTCAGACAGAATCTCTTAGGATTCTTTGGCATGTCATGAAAACCTCCAGGGATAGCACCCAATGGAGAAGGGTTATTCTGAAAGAAAGCCATTGGTGGCGGTAGTTGAGCCAGTTGTTAGATGGGCTTAAATGGATTTGGTAAAGGATTCACTGGTACCAGCTAAGCTATGGGTGAAAAACTGGGTGGAGTGGATGGAGCGGACAAGGGTTTAACCCTGTGAGCTTTAGGTCTGTTTGGGGTCCTGAGCTTTAGCAATGGAGGTGGATTTTCAGTTGACCTGAGGACTCTTTGGGACTTTTCTGATGAAGAAGACCCGATATTCTCCAGTTTTCCTCTTCAGATTGCTTTCTCGGCTAATGAAGTTTGGTCTAACCTAGAGTTTAACTATTCAATTGTGGCCCTCCTTCTAGCGCCATCTCTATTGAGGGGCCATTTGACACACACAACATGCAGGGGGGATACAAGTATCTCACCTCTCCTGAAAGAGGCAATTAGTGGTTAAACTGATCAACTCCCAAGGTCCTTAGTGTTGGTTCACAACGATGTCTATTTCACAAAGTCGTCAATATGGCTGTAATGTTCAAGGGGCCTGCTAGTTTTCTGAACAACATTAAACTCAAGCATCTATCTAAACTTACTCTAATTAGGGTTTTCAAAGAAACAGAAAAATATAGGTTAGGGCTTTGAGACAGAAAGGAATGTTGATCCATTAATTAACTAGACTTGTTTTCGTTAAAGGAATCTTTAAACTATTGCTATGAAATGAAGTTAATTTGTAACATGTACACAATTGTATTCATTCACAGTATAAACTCAACATATTGCCAAACACCATTTTTTTTAAACAAAACAAAAGATACACTTTTTCATTCCTTGAAAGTCTTCAAATCAAATAGTTAACAAGATGAATACCATTCTGGAAGAGAACTTGAAGAAGATTACAATCTGGCTACTTCTACTGTCATGGGACAGATAAGCAACATTTACAAATCTAGCAAACTTCACCAGTGTACAGAAAATCTGATTTTCAGGTTCCTCCCATCTACACTCAGAAAAGCATAAAAGTGCATTCTACTGCTAAGAATTCCAACTCCTAATGTCTAACTTCTAACCTCTAAAATCTAACTTCTAAATTTTTCTAACTATCCTCTAGCCTGGTCTAACTTGTTTAACCTTTCTAACCCCTACAAATGAGGCAAAATGCCCTTTTTATAGACGAACCAGGGTCAGCAATACAGTTGACCAAAATTAGGGTTTCTGGAACAGACCAGTCACCAACAACTCTCACTGAGTCCAGATATGCATTCAATATTGGTACTATGTCCCTGTCGGCACGAGATCTTCCATAAGCATGGTCTTTTGTCAACAAAATATTCTTCTGTCCAAGATCTGAAGCTTCACCATGAATGTCGACCCACTTCGGCTGGTAGATGTCCCATAAGCGATCAAGAAGCATGGCCGATTCATGCCCTTAAAATTATTCCCGTCGCCAAGATCCGTGATTTCATTACTGTCCTCAAACTACACAAGGGTCAGCTGAGTGTTGCAGAGACATCGCCCCCATGTCCACCAACCTTGACAGGTAAATGTCTCTTCCGCCATCAATGTTCGCATTCTGTTGCAGTGGATTAGGGTTCCGGTCGATGGAGTTTCTCATTCGGTGAGACATTCTTTGTTCGGCGAGACCCTTCATCGAGGTTATCGTTGCTTCATTGAGCTTATTGGCAATTGGCGTGACATCCTCAAGTCGGCCAGACCTCACTACGAGATCTCCATCGTTTCCACGGGCAAACACATTGGCATCAAGTTTGACAAGACATACTTGAGTCGGAGAGACATTTCGCCGAAGACAAGAAGTTGCATCGAAGTCACTAATCCCTCCAGAAAGAGAATCAGCCCTGGTGACACGTGTCCACACCCTGCAAAACCACATGCCAAAAATAAGTCCACAAGATATAATAAAATAATATTTTAAACTTCCAGACTTAGCAAAAGTTTCATTCTGCCGGAGGCAGATCCAGGACAGAATTAGGAAGAGGTCAGCATGCTCAAAACCGCAGGGCAAGAACCAAGACGGGAAGCGAAACCAGAATAGGATATGAAACCAAAACTTGGGGTAAGTTCCAAACTCAAATCCGACTTCAATCCCGCCTCCACCAGAGAAACAAAAGCAAAAGCAACACACAATGCGTAGAGCCGGAAGTAGAACCAAAACAGAACCAAAACCTCAAAAGAAGATTCCAAGTTTAGATCCAGTCCGCGCTCTGCCTCCGCCAAAGCAAAAAGACAAAGGGTCGAAAGAAGCAAGAAAACTTCTAAGGCACCAAAACAGAAAACCAAAGGGAAAGAAAACAAAAAGGGAGGGGACCCATTTTAAGCCAGTGAAAATGGGGATGGTTATGCAAGGCATAACAGTTAGCTCATAAAACATAATTAATTGTTATAGCCAGCATGTAGAGGATAACTCAATACATCTTCATGATTTGGCATGATTCATCATAATAGCTCCTTGCACATAAATTGACTCATTCTCCTTGATGTCTTGTGAGCTTGAATTTGATTGATGAATTCCACCCTTCAATGCTCTTGACTAATTTTAGGATCTTCAATTTTTCTCAACAGATTTTCTATCTCATTAGGATTTCAAATGATGAAAAGACTGGTATTCATATGCAATTATTTGAATTTACCAAAAAATCAAATACTAATGGATGAAAAATGAAATTGGAAATTCAAATAATGAAATACTGACACCGACATATTCAAATTGGATCCAAAAAGAGGTGGTCTAGGATGTGGGGCACCCTAGACCAAACCCATTATTTTCAAGGTCTAAAGTGTCGAGGAAAATAATAAATGCTTATTTTTATTTTCCATTATTTTATTTTCTAAATATGTTTATAAAACAAGCAATTAAATGCATAATTAGGTTCAAGAACATAAGGGGGAGCTAAACCTAGTGTGAAATTGTCAAGGGAACTGACAATTTTTTAGGCTACATTTAGCACCCACTTTAGTGAGAGTATGAACTTACGCTTAGACTCACTAAAGTATGAAAAATACAAGAGGGGTTCAATCATTCAAATATCAAAGAGATCTAGGATGATATCGAATCTAGGGGATGCACTAGCCCCCAAATTCAAGATCCTATGGAAAAACAACATGAGGAAAAAGGAACACACATGTGGGATGAAATGTAACATGACAAACATGAAGCATACATAATAAAGACATAAAATCAAATATATGAAGACACAAAGCAAAAATAAGACAGTACACAAAAAAAACATGTGAAAAACATAAGGTAAACACAATACCATACACAAAGTAAAAAAAACAAAGACATAAAGAAAACACATAGCAAACATAATAGAAACAAAAAAACACAAATGTACAAGGTTAGTACTAAAAATGATTAGAGTCAGTAAGGTAAAGAGACCTCAGTCTTAATTTTTTTTCAAATACCCAACATCATCCATCGAATGTGTTGTTTAAACAAAATGGTTTTCTCATAAGGATGTTAAATCACTCATGAAATACATGGCTCCATTGGCAAGAAAGGTGTGTTACACTAGGTGGCCATGTAAAAATTATCAAGTTCATGAATAATCTAGCCTCGTTATGCCAAATCTATTGACTATTTTGCAAATTATGCATCAAGGAGTGTATAAAAGTTTAACGTCATGGGGGAGGAATCAATGCTCAATGTCATAGGGGATGAATTGATAACCACACCTCAGGGGGTGTTATAAACAACACCACTACTAAAGGGTTATTTCAATAATTCAAATCTCACAAGACATCAATGAAATAGGTAGGATGATATGTCCCCCCTTAAAATGTCAACATACTTGCTATGTTAGTATTTTAAGGAAGAAAAAGGGGAAGAGGGGATCCTTGAAATGAATACACACCTCCTAAAACTAGTTATCCTTGACTCTCAAGTGTAGAGGTAAGGATAACCATTTAAGAGACTATTGTGTTGCTACTATGGAAAAATATGGTTGCACGTAAGATTATACCACCATGCATGGTAATGAGAAAATATATGGAGCTACAAATGCCACATAATGAGGAGAAACACCATAGAAGATGGATCATTATTAATTATAGTAATTAGGTGCATCAACACATGGAATAGCACCACAATCATTAAGTTGTTGTATTTTACTACTCAAGGCCTGTAATTCATTTGTGGAATGACCATGTACTCAATGATATGCACAAAAAGAGATTGCTATAAAATTTCTTTCATGTTGGAGGAGGAAGAGTAATCAAGAAGGCTTTGAGGAGCCTTGAAAAAATATGCTCTTGCTCTAATAAAGGTGGAGGAGATAATTTTTGCTCTTGTGAAGAAAAGCTTTCTCACTCACCACATGATGTTTTAAATATAGTAGATGATGGAGGATGAGATGTAGATGGAGAAGAAGGTTGGAAACCTAAACCCCTTTTTGAAAGATATGGCATAGACTTCACATTGTCCTTAACTCCTTGTTCTATGTTTTCATTTATCCATTTTTAGAAAGTATTTTATATCCAAGCTCATAACACTTTTCCAACTCAGATGGAGAAGCCTTATATAAATCCTTATGAGAATATTTTGTACTCTCCCACAAAGAAGGGTGTAAAATCTAATGAACCCCAATCATCACCAAGGCATAAATTTGAATATGAAGCATTAGTGTGATGATTATTTGTACTAGATGCTATAATATTCAATGTTTCAAGCTTTGAGGGAGAGATTTAGACTTTCCAATGAAACAAGGTGTAAAATCTAATGATCCCCAATCATCACCCAAGAATGCGTCTATAGTATCATTCTCATTGGAAGGTAATGGTTCCACTTTTGAAGATGGAATCAAAGTATTAAGAGAGTTGGATGTGTTAAGTTCGGCTTCAAATTGTGAATTATAAATATTTGTATCTGCTTTAACTATATATATTATTATTATATTCATACTTCATCTCATGGTGAAGAGTAGACAAGACTCCTTTCATGGCATGAATCCACTGTCTACCTAAGAGAAAATTATATGAAATAGGTCTTGGAATGATATGGATAGGGGTAGGAAAAATCACGAGTACTACCTTAATGGGTAGTTTGATTGTTCTTAATGGTTGCCTACTAACATTATCAAAGCCATGAATAGAAAGATCATTAGTTTTTATGAGATTCTTATCCATACCAAGTTTATCTAGAAGATCAATGCTTCAAACATTAAGACTTGATCCATTATCAATGAGAGTATGTCTAATCCCAATTTTATTAGTAGCAACCACTATCATTAGAGCCTCATGTTTGTTTTGGACCTCAAGTGAAGGTAATTCATGTTAAGGGAATGTAATATCTAACTTTGTTACCTACATACAATCAAACAAGGTTGTTATATCATTTGGTTTGATAGAAGATGAGATATTAATCTTATAAAAAGCCTCTTGAAGCATCCCATGGTATGTAGGTGATGTTTTGAATCAAATCCCAAAGGGATATCTTGGCTGGAGTATTACAAAGTTCCAGCAACAAGATCATATTCTTTACCATTATGTTGAGGAAGGCTAGGTGGGGGTGGAAGATATGGTTGATGTAATAGAATTTTTTTTGGTTGCTTATTATTTCTAGTATTAAATGTGTGAGCAACTACATGATAACTTGGTTGTTTCAACACATCTTGTTGCACATGGTTACTAGTGAGTTGTTTTGTAAAGTTTAGGATATGGCCATGCGGTTTAGGAGGTCCTACAATGAGAGGTGGTTTAGGAGGTCCAATAATTAGAGGAGTTTTAGGAGCTCCAATAATCAAATGTGAGTTCATAATTTCAGCTTGTTGATAATCTTCTATCAATGGAGGACCTAATGTCCATTTTGAATCTTCGCCTATGTAAGCCACCTTACTATCATTTGAAGGAGGAAATATATCAATGATTTCATCCTCTTGTGTCGCAATATATTCCAAAGTAGGAGAGGTGTTGGGAGATAAACAAACATGATTCTCAATGATTGGATCCTCTTGCACCAAGATACTCTTACAAGTAGGAGAGATATTTGGAGAATAACTAACATGATTATCATGATTGTCAATGATTGCATCCTCTTACACCAAAATAACCTCGCTAATAGAAGAGATGTTGGGAGAAGAATGAAGATTAGGTAAAGTGATGTTAATAAATGTATCAATGATTTTATTATATTCCATCATAATGTTCTCATAGGTAGAGAAACTCTTGGTCATGTGAAGGCTGATGTATATCCCTTTTGATGGCATGAAATGGGATTTGGGGCAGCACCCCAATTTTTTTAGACAAGCCATATTTTTCTATATCAAATCCAAAATTTTGAAAATAAAAAATATTTTTATTGTCCCTTTTTTAGGGGTATTACACTGAATTAGGTAAATTATGGAAAATTGGAAATGCATAGCAAAATTAGATAGTTTTCAAAACAAACTTATGGAATAGGACCCAGATCTGAACAAAGACTAGAGAAGAAGATTTTCACATAAAATTTCAGCCCAAACTAGCTGGACAAGGATGCTATGCACCCTAGACTAGACAAGTATTTTTAGAAAATTTATGATTTGGAAACCATAAACAGTGTTTAAGGGTCTTAGGTTGCAAAGGTTCAATTTTGGAAGTAAACAAAGTTCTAAAATGTACAAAACCTATTTTTTCTAGATGAATCACATTCATGCATGTGATTTTTGATATTTTTGGGTCAATTGAATATGTTCAAATGATGATTTTTAAAAATTAGAATACTATAATTGACTTTTTTTTAATAAAATACACAAAATCAATGCTTTTTGATCCTTTGAAATGAAAATACTATGCAAATTTTTCACTTTTTCAATGTTTTTCACTAAGATATGCATGCATAAATGACAAAATAATATTGTAATTAAATTTATCAATAAAAATAACTCAAATCTAAGCCCTAAATAAGGAAAAATCAGATCTGAAATTATGTAATTTAATTCAAAATATTTTCCATTTTTTTTTCAATTTATGATGAACAAATAATGTAAATGCCTATTTTTGAAAATAAAATAAATGCAAGATCTTCAAAGCACCTAGGTTTTTTAAAACAATTTTTAGAACTGTATGCTATGAAAAAGAAGAAAATTGCAAGTGTAAGAGATGTCAGGTTCACCAAAATGTTGAGCAGGAAAAGTGATCCTAGATCCAATTAGGATAATTAGGATTATCTCCTTTTCACTTTGACTCAACATTCAAACATAAACCAACTAGGGTTTTATGATTATATTGTTGCCACAAGGGAGAGTCAACCTCCTAGGGTTTATGTTGTATTGAGTTGTAGAGACGATAAATTTGATGTGTGTTTTAACAAGGTTATTTGACATATAACCCTAGATCTAAAATATACTTTATCATATAGATGAAAATAAAAGTAGAACTAACCGACATATGAAAAATGGCAATAGTGAAGAACTTGTACTGAAAATTTGAAGCTAAAAGGGTTGGTCTAGGGTGTGGTGTGCCCCAGAATAGGCTCCTCTTTTTCTAGATTTGAAAGTTATGAGATGTATGTTACAGTCTAGACTCTATCTTTTGGAACTATCACCTACTGAAACCTCTAGATTTGACCTTCACACATATAAAGAGGAGAAAGGTTGTTTTTTTCAAGGTTTTACCTAATTCAAACCCTGTTTTGGTATTTCTACCTCTACACACAACAAATGATTATTATCAAGAGGCTATACCCTAGGTCAAGTAGAGGCCAAAACAACAATAATTGACTAAAATGATAAATGATAAATGACAATGTTACCTTGATGAAAAGATGTCACACAAGTTGGAACAAAATTTGATTGATGGATGCATTGAATGCTTGATAGAATTGTAAAAGGTTAGCTCATAAAATATAATAGATTACTACACTTAGCATGTAGAGGATAACTCGATGCATCCTCATGATTTGGTATGATTCATCATAATATATCCTTGCACATAAATGGCCTTATTCTCATTGATGTCTTGCAAGCTTAAATTTGATTGATGAAAGTGTTGTAGTAATGCTACTAATTATTACCTTGAATGCTCTTAACTGAGTTTAGGATCTTCATTTTTTCTCAATATATTTTCCAGATCTCATTAGGATTTCAAATGATGAAAAAGACTACTATTTATATGCAATTATTCTAATTTCCCAAAAATTAAATACCGATGGTTGAAAAATGAAATTGGAAATTCAATTAATAAAATACCAACACTGACACATTCAAATTGGATCCAAAAAGAGGTGGTCTAGGGCGTGGGGCACCCTAGACCAGACCCATTCTTTTTGGGGTCTAAAGTGTCGGGGAAAAATATTAAATTCTTAGTTTTATTTCCCATTGTTTTATTTTCTAAAGATGTTTATAAAACATGCAATTAAATACATAATTAGGTCCAAACACATAGGGGGAGCTAAACTTAGTGCAAAATTGTCAAGGATGATAATTTTTGATGCTACAATAAGGTGGAGAAAGAAAAAAATAAAATTTATTTCTCTAGTTCAATATGGTGGAATTTGAAACATAAAGGGAAGCCTATTGCCTTAATACAAGGATTATCTACTAAAGCATGGGAAAACAAAGGTATTAACTATTTTAAGGATATTATTTATAACTCTCAATTAAAATATTTGGCTACTCTCATAACAGAGTATGATCTACCCCTACCCAATGAAGAACATACTTTGTTCTAAGAGAGACATGTAAAAACATTCATTTCCTTGGTAACTATAACCGTTGTTGTGATAATTTGGCTAGCTAAAAATGGATAGATGAATTTGATTTATCTAAACTAAAACCCAAAACCATTATAAAGCATTGTATGACACTCAGGATACCACTAGACATCTAAGTTCAAATGTTGGAACATTGGAGATGGAGATAAAAATTGCACAAAAATTATTAGATGGATTTGGAATAATACCTTAGATCCCACAAAAGCCTACTTTAAATGGTTTGTTATATTGCAAAAATTTCCTTATTCATTCTCTACTTCAAAAATAGAATTTTGTGAGGTATGTAGAAAGCTTGAGAATTATACTCATATCATTTTTGAATGTTTCTTTGGAAAAGAAGTTTGGAACATGTTCTTTGTCGACTTGGGGGGTTAGGGAGAAACATGAAACGTTAAGTGGTAGTAAATTATTTTTGGTCTAATAGAGGGATTAGATAAATCTCTTAATTTATAAATTGGCTCTTACTATCTACTAAAATTTTGTGGTTTTTATGGAAAGAAAGAAACGAGGAAAGATTTCAAGGTAAAAAGAGAGCACTTACAGAGAATTTTAGAAGACTCAATATTATACTATTTTTGTGCAAGTAACTATAACAATGGAGATTTCCAAAGACATTCATAAAGTTGTTGAAAGATGGGAAGGTAGAAGTCAACAAAAGAGAGATTGAATATGCGAGACATTGGTCATTCAAAAAAATGATAGCATTCCTTTTCAAAAGAACTACTTGGAATTTTAAAGAGAATATAACAAGAAATACAAGCTAGAAACTTTAAAAATAGATATAAGATTATAGGGAGGTTTGAGTTCTTTTGTGAACTAGGGTGAATAACTAGTGGTGGAGGTGGTGAGATCCAATTCAAATCTATTAATGATATCAAGTTTCCACAATCCATAATGTTCTTTGCAATGATTTTTGGCTTTGATTGTGTGATGATGGATCACAGAGTCTGATCCGAAACATTGATGCAAAAATTATCACACAATCAAAGCCAAAAATCATTGCAAAGGACAATTCAAATCTATTAACTATAAATCCACCATTTGGGTAGAATGATCTGGATAACTGTAGTGAAAGTATAAATTTTTGAAACATATATGTACATAGCAAAATATATTAGCTATTATGGTTTAGTTCTCTATTTTCAAACTTAAAACTTATGAATGATGCCTTACATAGAATCCTATAAATTCTTTGTTGTTATAAATTTTGTGTTGCTATAGGTTTTCATATATAAAAAACCATGATGTAAAAGATCCTTTTGATATTGATAAACTATAGTTAATACCAAAAAAAAATATACTATTTAAGGTTTTCTTAACCTAATGATAGTGAACTTGGTCAACATATAGGCCATTCAAAAGTAAATTTACATGGAAAACCATAATAGTCTCTACAAGAAAATCAAAATTAATTCAAGTTTGGTGGGCTAGGTTAATTGCACAAAGGTTATATCCACTCAAAGTTTAATGTACAAATTTGATTAACATGAATATAATATAATTATACCTTCACATTCTAAGAGTCCAAACTTAATAGATACATTTTACCTATTCATTATCTTAGGTCAAATCTATGAAATAAATATGATATTGGCTCAAATCTACAAAAAAAAATTATGCTCAAGTCAAACTTATAATGCATAAATGACCCCTTGATTCCTAAAATCTAAATTTAAATACAAGCCACGTTGATTCCCTTCCTACTATCTATTAATTTCCAACTTGAGTATAAAATGTGTTAATTTATGTGCTAGGGTGTTACATATAAATGAAAAACCATAATTCACTTTTTAGCATCCAATAACAAATGATTTCTATCGATTTTCTAAGAGCATCACATTGCATCATCAATTTACATCAACATTTGTATCATTAGCTACAAGAAATTAATATTGCATGGTTGTTTAATGTGTCTTAAATCAATGTTAAAAATATTAATTTAGACCATGTATTTGACATAAAGAGAAGATACTCACTTAGAAAACTCCCAAGGGTGTTCATCAACACTACCTATTTTTCAAACATAGTTTCCAAATAGTAAGGTGAGTAGATTCCAAACATAACTTGTGTTTAAGTTATATTTCTGGTATAGATCATCAAATCTATAATGAAGGTCATTGTACACATGTGGATTCAATCTAGAGAAAAAATAGAATAGTCTATGATCCATTAGAGCTTATCATTTCAAATTTGATCCTAAAACATAGTTTTAGATCATAGAGTATTGTATACAACAAAGATATCCCCACCTTTTTTCATTTGAAAAGTGTGCTTATTGTTCATCTCAAGTCATAATCCTAAGGTCATTACTAATCATTACATATGAAATTTACTTATCATAGATTTATAGGAAAGGTTGATTTTATTTCCTTTTAGATAGAAAGATAACATAATAAATGGGCACCTTATGTTGATATACATATATTCATTCAAAGCCATGTTAATAAATAAACACTATTATAATATTAATAGTGTTAATGAATAAAATGCTCCTACAAAATGTTGAGGATTATAAATAAATAGTCAAGAGATTAATCTACCTAACCTAAATATATAGCTTGAGTATAATGCTTAAAATTTAATTAGGTAAAGCACACAAAATGCAACCTTTTTTTTCAAAGAATAAAATCACTACTCAAAGATATTGTAATCATGTGTATATACATTATCATCACATGATGTGAAACATATGTAGAAGGTATTGTTGTGTAGTCTCAAAACACACCCCATTTTGCTTTTGGAAAAATAAGGACCCCCCTTTTGGCTTAGGTTTAGCTTGCCCTGTAGTGTTGGCAGTATATCCAAGTCCACCAAATCTTAGAGTCAATTACCCTAATGGTCAAAATCACTTGGAAATTTTTCATAAACTTAAAACCAAAAAATGGTTAAAATTTTAGCATGGATGGAAAGAACACTGAAAAATAACATGAGTACCTTTTGAAATTTTGGAAAATACTCAAAAAATATGCAAGTTATGGCTCAACAGGTGTTTTATGTCTTATTAGAACAAATATGTAGTAGTGCTCAAAATCGCCTCAAATGTGTAGTAGTGCCAAAAAAATTTTAAATATGTAGTAATGCCAAATAATCCCGAAATGTGTAGTAGCGCCAAAAATTCCCCAAATGTGTAGTAGCATCAAACATCCCCTCAAATGTGCAGTAGCAACCAAGATCCCCTCAAATATATAGTAGCACCAAAAATTCCTAATAGGACATCTAGTAGGACATCCCATAGCAACCAAAATTTCCAAAATGTTACAGCAGGACATCCCGTAGCACTTAAATTCTTGAAATTTTCCAACATGACATTTTCTTAACGAGATTTTCTTTGTAAACATTTGAAATTCATCATTTTATCACATGGTTAAAATAGCTTATAAGTTAATATTAGGCTATAATTATTCATAGTTTATGTTAATATTTTAATAGTCTATTATATATTATTAATAGTTAGTATTATATAATATATAATATAATATAATAAATATTACATAATATAATAATGATTACATTGTTTTTATGTCTAACATATAATACTATTATATAATATAATTATAATATGTGTAAATGTTTTATATATAATATTAACTTAATAATATTTATTTTATATAATATTTATTTTATATTTATATATATAAATAATAGCCTATAATACTATATAATAGAATGTCATTATATATAAAAATGTAAAGATAAAAATGAAATAAATTATTATTTATATTATCAAGTATTTTTTGTTATTGGATCAATGGTTTCTCTCAATTTTACCTCTCTCCTCTTCCTTCCTTTGAACTAATTAGATATTGCTCTTCCTCCAATTTTTAGGTTTAGTGTCTTCCAACCCTTCAACCCCCTCACCTATTTATCTATCTAGGTCTACTGCATATTTCATTCTTCTCTCTATCTGCATCTTATCCTAATGATGGATCGTGAAGTATGATTTGAAACATTGATGTAAAAAATCACACATAGTTTCAATCTAAAAATTTCGACACCATTATCATGGATTGTGGAAACTTCATGTTACTAATTGTCTATTCTAATTCTAAGACATATAGAATACTAATGCTATTCATTTTTAGGAGGTATCAAATCAATACATAGGAATAGCCATATTCATTTTCTATAATTTGTTTTAGAGTTAAGCCCTTCTATTCTTTCATTTATTTTTAAAACAATTATTATATGTTTATCAAGCCACATTTGCTAATGTGGTCTTCTCCCTTGGATAGGACATTGGCATGATCTCATCTCAAAATTAAAATTTATTTTGTTCTTATTCCAAGCCAACTTTATTTAAAAGAATAAGTGTCGTTTGTCAACTTGAACACTAAATTGCATGAATTGGGATCTAAGTTGCTATATTTAAGGACAGGGCCTAAGTCATTGATTTCAAATTAAAAAATTAAAGGTTTTTAGATGTCAAAAACATGATCTTGGAAAAAAGATAAGACTGTAACCATAGGTAATGATTGTAGTCATAATTGTATCCAAAAACTCAAAACAACACAATTAATGATTGTGATCGAAGGTAACAATCATGGTCATCATTCTATTCAAATACTCAAAGTAACAAAATTAATTTATCACAATCACCTACACATCTCTCCAACCTATCATTCATTACATTTTAATATTGAATGCATGTTTAACAATTGTATTCATACATTAGGAGAAAGAACTCAATACTCGAATGTGTTTCAATAGTTGTGATAGTATTTGTAGATTTAAATTTCAATATAGCGCTACTAATTGTGACTTCAAGGTTGTTAGTGATGACCATTATTACTTATAATTAACTGAAATTTGCTCATCAAATTTAAAAAACAAAAAACAAATCATGTGATGTCACATTGTCACACCAATAAAACGTGACTTTATGCAAAACTAAAACCTTAACTTTAAACAAGAAAATTACTTAGAAGTTACTATAAAAAACTTTAATAACGATTCAAATCAACACGTATAATTTTGACGAACACAAAATTAAAATGCTTAATTACTAGATCCTCTCTCCTAATACTAAATAAACAAAATAATATTTTTTAAATATTGTTAGGGGAAAGGACCAAGTAGTTGAACATGTTCCAATAGTTGTTATAGCATTTGTTGATTTAATGCCCAATATTTTTAACAAATATTAAACCAATAGTTATGACTTTAAAGTTGCTAGAGTTGATGATAACTACCAATAATTGAATAATATGTATTCCTTAGATCTAAAAAGCAACAAATCATGTGATGCCACATCAACGCACAATTAAACATGATTTAGTGCACAAGTATCGATCTCACTTTTTTTTTGACCTTTTTAGACACCTCAACAAAAAAACATGCTGATGTGGCATCATATTTGATGATATGATCTTGAAACCTTAATTAAATTAAAAATTTAAAAAAAAATCCACATAGAATTTTAAAGCTCAAGTACCAATCCTCTCCTCTACCTATACTAAAAACATAACACAATCAATGTAACTACCAAACCCTTAATACAATTTCAAACCCTAAATCACCCGACAAAAAGATATGGTGAATAACCCATTATATCTCCCTTATCTTTTATAATGTTATATTCGTACACCACTCGTTTGTTGCGGCGAGAACTTCGGGATTTTAAGACTCTGGTCGCATGGCGCAAACTTTTAAGGAATAAAACAAAAACAAAGTTCATTATACATTTTAACTTTTCGTACAATTACACTGTTTTACTTTACGGGATTTGACATTGAAGTGGCTAGATGCACGTTATATATATAAATAAATCATTCCAATAATACCTACTTAACCCTCCACTTACCCTAGGTATAAGACTTAACCCTCCACTTTTCTATGTCCAAATTAGCTCAATGATTGAACCCAAAGGTTAGACATTACTTTGCGTAAATTTTGAGAGATGTTCTGGATTCATTAGGTAATGCTATTATTGGTATGGGACATTTCACTATTTCATTTCATTTTTATGAATTAATTAGATTTCTTTTTGGACATCTTTTAAGGATAGTTGTTCTCGTCTTCATAAAATTACATTGTACATATGTATATTTTTAGAAGAAAAGCATAAGAGATATTAGTAGATCTAATAATCTTCAAACTCAGAACATTATTGTGAAGGTGAGATATTAATGAATTTATTTTCAATTAATAAGTAGGAGGTATTTTCCACAACGTATCAAATTGTGATATTGCTATCAGGATTCAACCTTGTAGTTTCTGAGTCAAATTCATTGACCCATGTTTCATGAGTAGTGGTTCATAAGAACCTATCTTTCATGATAATGAATGGTCCACTTAGCACTAATGTATTTCAATGTTGATTGTTGCTCTATTAATTATTAGACCATGTGTTTTATGGATTGCTAGTGTTGCATGAATGGTTGATGTATTGTGTTGTAAGTGGCCACTCTTGTTGGGGTGATCAATAGCAAGGACGTCTTATACATGGGGTGCATTTGTAGAAATTGTTATCTTAATGTTATTAATCAAGTATTATTTTCCTAATATCATAGTACCTTGTATGATAATTCAAAGTGGTGATTGCATTCCTAATAGAGAATAATGGTTCACAACAATGTTGACATTAGTTTATTGATTGAAATAAATCTTGTCCTTTGCTAGACATAAACTAGTTTGAAGTTGTTCAACCCAATGGGTTGAATGGTTAGGTTGAATGATTGGAGACAATAAATAAAATAGATTATTCATCAAGGAGAGGGAAAATGTATTAATAGTCTAATTGTAGCTAGTTTCAAAGTCTTAGCAACTAGCCATCTCTATGTCAGAAATGGTAGCGTTCCCTAGGTGGAGGCATGACAAGAGCTACCACTTGTTTGTATCTTGTGGTTCTCTTTCTTTTGGTTTGTAATACATAAGTTCATTACCTTTGTTGGTAGCTAATTTTAGAGGTGTGCAATCAACATGCCATGCATAATATGTGTCAGTCATGCCTTCTCAATGGGTGACAATCTCTTGCTTACCTAACCCAATTTCAATAAGAATGTCACAAAAAGGAAAGTATAGTAGAAGGTCAATCCAACATAAAGACTCAAACAGATCATTGTTCTTAGAAGGAATAGTTGTGAAATGTGGCAACACATGAACAACATTTGGAATCTCCCTTTTTATCCACTTGTTGGTTGTGTGTAACTCATAACAAGTCTATTTTTTGCTAACTTCAATTAGTGGCAATGATTCCAAAGCTAAAGGTCACCCCTTAAATTTGTTAATGAAGGTTGAGGTAGTTATTGTATATTCTTGAGCTAAATGTACATGACACAAGATTTTCCTATCCACACTCAAAGAAATGAAGGATTGGATACATATTTTAATTAGTAATTTAATAAGTTTGTGCACTAATATCACAATCTATAAGAGTCCAAATTATAAATTTATGAAATGTAGTAGAAACTAGCTTTTTTGAGTCAACATTTCTTAGATGCACTTCAAATTTTGGTGATAGCTTTCAAATTGATGCTCTATATTGTAGCACTTAGCAATGTATTTGAACACTACAAGACAAGATGGCATAGGTTGGAAATCAACATTTGCATACAAAATTAAAAGAGATGTGGGTTTGTGGATGTTTAATCTATCATCATTTTAAGAAACTATCACTTGCAACCAAAGTAAATGGTATTTACAATTTCCTAGGATCTTTGTAGCAAAATACCATTGATGACCCCTTTCTCTACAAGCATGTTTCCTGACTATATCTTTTGTGTCATTAAACACAATCTAATAACGCTATGTAGTTCTTCCAAGGGGTTGGATGTAAGGATTGTTGGTATGTCCAACGAACAATAGTAATCAAGAATAAAGTGGTGCACTATTTGTTACCTCTAGTTATTTGATCATGGGTTCAACGTAGAAACATGCATGTTGATGTACTACCTTTGGACTAGTCAAATCCAAGCCTTCAATATTTAGCACTTCTTGCAACCAAAGGAAGCTATGAGTATGGGTAGATCCTCTATGTTGCCACTCATATCTACAAGATGAGGGAAGAGTCACAATAATTGGACACAACAAACTATTTGTGTGATGATAAAATTAAATTGAAGATCAATGTCACTCACCAATACCAATAGTCTTGTGTAATTAAAATATTTTCCAATATCTCTTAAAAAAGGATGTGAACCTTGTTGGTTCTCAAAATTACAAACCCTCTCCTCTAGCACCACTCAAATTGAGCCAAGGAGAACAAGATATCTTAGGCATAGATGACACATTAAGGAGAGAACAGTTTTGGGCCAATACATGAGATTAGGGAAAATATCTTCTTCTTTAATATTTATAAAACTTAGTAGGGTGATACTTGAGGCATCAACTCAAAACAATTAAATCAAAATAGGCTAATAGAAACAAGTATTTGACTACCATGGACTAATAGAAATTAGGAATAAACCTATTGGACATATCTGACAGTAAATACAAATAAGTATGCATATGCACCCAAGTCCATATAAACTAATTGTGTTTCTTACGATGAATCCCCTCATCTTTTCTTACACATATGCATCTTGCATCCCATCAACACAACCCTCTAGATGTTTATCTAATATTATCTTGTTAATGATCTTTACTGCTAAAGCAATGAGCTATAAAGATGAGCAAGAATTATAGATACTTAACCCTCTATATGTATAACCTAAGCACTAGTTAACTTGAGATATATAAAAAGTTATAAAATTAAAGTTAATCACATAGCTAAGACAACAAATTAAAGTACAAAATATATTTAAAAGATAAAATAAAAATGAGAATATAGAATCCTAAACTAACTGACCAATGCCAAATCCATGGTAAACATAGTTTGAACATGCAAGAAGGAAAGATAGCCATATGGGACTACAATAAAATCATAAAAAATAGGGAAATATTGCACATCACACATACTTAGTAATGCATCTAAAATCAATAATATACCATATGCAACAAAGAGATACCAACATAAAATATTTTGGAATGCATTAGAATGTTGTGACATTAATCGCATCCTTATTACATTAGGCAAGCTAGTGTGATAAGAGAGATCCAACAACTAGGTTCAAAGATTCCCCTAAAATATTATAGCTTTCCATGGAGACATATGATCATGCAACTACCCAAACTAACTACACCTTCCTATAGCTCATACAAGAAACATTAATCGCTTGTAATGCTACACATACATCAACTAGTCCCTTAGATTGTAAGCATACAACAAGAGTAAAAAATTGGCTCAAAGACCAACCCTGCTTGCATACTAAAATCATGTATTTATAGCGTTATAATTAGATTTCAATCATGGAGTCATATGAGAACAACAACTTCACATTCATGTATATTTGAAAACACTATTAAAAAATTAAGGCCCTGACCATCTCACAATATTATCTTTGTAATTAATCATCTTTATCAACATATTATGGCATAGGACATTCTACTAGGAGGGCCAAGGAATCCATCTTGGATCTACAAATTAGTATAACAAGGTATGGGGATCCTTCAACAAGAATACAAAGCAATTGCATTCATAAATCCATCCAATATTTTTTTTATTGAAATAATGCAAGATACATAGAATAAAAATGCAACTATATACTACAAAGAAGTTGATCAAGACTTAATGGCCAGAAAACAACTACTAGCAGTAGCATGTCTATAAATCCATCCAATATTAGTATAAATTTGGCATTAAATTCAACCATTATAACCCTTTCAATCAAGTATCAAAGAACCATGCTACCTTTAAAAAAGCCATGCCCATACCTAGCATTGGATGCATCAACAACTAAGAAAAAGCTACCATTTCATTCAGAATACCTTGTTTTAGTAGCTCACAACCCTATGGTAGCTAGGAAGTCATTCCAATCAACATTAAAACATATAAAAACCATCAATGGGCTTGATCGGATCATAATAGACCTAATAAATTCATCTAAAAAAAATTGGAGAGATGATCAAGGCATAGCTAAGACATTGCTAATAGAATTGCAGATGGTGTGAGACATGTAATTTTGTTACATATATGGAGAAATAGATGCAAAGTTGTCTTTACTAATAATAATGATCATCAGGAAGTTATATTTTTAAGGCTTTACTCTGATATATTTTATTATCTTGTTGCTCTATTGCCTATGCTCCAGAATGAAGCCTTGAAGAATCTCTTGTTGAGTTTCTAGATTCAACAAATCAAGCTGCAAGTTGAACGATTGCTGAGCAAAAAAGAAGTTTGTATTGTTCAAAGTTTAAGTTTTTTTTCAGATTGTATAGTGCTTTAGAATTTTGTATACCCTAGCATCTTGATGTAATATTTCAGCATTTTGTGACATTATAAGCTACTGTTGTGTACAAAAGTTTAGCTCTTGGTTTTTATAGAGCTGTGGTTGTTTGTACAACTCTTTGTTTTGTAATGGTTCTTCCACTATGCATAGTTTATCACTGCAATTTTATGACTGCACTTTATTCTTTGTAATCACATTTCATCAATACAAAAAAAACATTGGTAAAATACACCTAGATGAGAGAAACCACCACCAAATGAACCATTATTGCATTGAGGGGCCTTTAGGGGACACATCCATGTCGACAAAACATCTGTCTACCCATGTATATGAGCATAGAAATAATCAACTTCCACTCATGCACATGAAAACCTTAGAAAATGTAATTTACAATTGAGTGACAGTGAGAATAAGAATTAACTTAGACACTCATGTAGAAGCCTACAACATACAACAATAATGAACCGATGTGATGAGTTCCCCCTTGGCATGCACTCCTATGTCAGTTCTTTGAAACATGATCTCATCATCAACTTCATTTAAGATTTTGTATAGCGTTTCCTCTTATGGTGCAAAATTTTCTTCCTGGCTCAACTCAATCTGCATGATGGAATAAAAAAACCATCTGTCAGTTCTTTCACTTTTCTATCCACCCTTGATCAAGATCCCGTCTTTCTCATCTGCAACCAACTCAGGTCCCATATCTGCAGCTTTGCCTTGCACATTTAGTAACATCTCATGGTACTCATCAGGTGCATTTGAATGCACTTCTTTCACTTCCTCACGAACATTCATGTGTACCACCTCCACCACCACCTTCATGTCCTCAAGGAGATACTTTCTCAATCTCTTCCTCTTTGGAATCAACAAGTACCACCTCCATGTCCTCTATCATGAGGACGTCTGCATCACAGTATCAATTTCTTAGGGATCAGTATAAATTTGGACTTTTCTTACAAAGCATTTCTCAATACAATGCCAAAGACATACCCACATGGATAAAACAAATGCATGTGTTTAAAAAATATAGATTTGGAAATAAGAGGGAACAAATTATTAGTGCACGTTGTGGCAAAGCATTGGTCCATTCAGGAAATGAAGTAGCAAGTCTTTAAATGCTACATGGTATTAGGAAAAGGTAATTACATGCCAATACATTGAGTTTTTATTATTCAATACAATTGGGCTCAACGTAGTCGAGAATGCCCTACGAAAATAATAAGATAAATTTGTGTGTAACAGTAGGAATGAGTGACAAGCATAGGGTGTTCATGACTCAATGCTGTAGTACTGCTAGCCAAGACTAAACTACGGTGAAGCTTGATGTTGATGTCCATTGTAGGAAGGATGCATCCTAGGACATGATGTTATCAAATGATTTTGGGATTGATTGGATGATGAGCTACTAGTACCAAGAGTTGACCAACGTATTTACCTACTGACCTAGACTTGAGACCTTGATGCTTGAGTTTTCACTTTCAATCTGCTAGACTTGTTTCTGACTATTTCACCAAAGGTTGAGGATGACAATGATTTATTATGGGTGATGTTTATTGTGGGTGAAAGAGAGATGAGAAGGATAGATTTTTTCAAATATTTGGATGTTTTTGATTTTTTCAAAATGTTTTGAGGCTTTTTTTGGTATTTTTGAGATTTTACAAATGCTTTGATTTTCTTTTTTCAATTGTTTTGGGGTTTTTTGAGATTTCGACCAAGAAACTAACCTAAAGACCTATCCTAGGGGCCTCGGGAGCTAATCAAAGATCAACCTTGCCTACGTTAAGAGCTCAAAGACTCGTAGTTCAACAAGATGACTCTGTTTTTGATTTTTTTGATTGACTTTTTGACCTATTTTGGGATTTTTATATGTTTTGAATGTTTTTGGATTTTTTTATTTTATGGATGTTTTTGGATTTTTTGACGTTTTTGGCTTTTTCACATGATTTTGAATGTTTTGATGATTTGGATATGGATATGCATGACCATATCAATGATCTATTTGGGATTTTGTTGAAAACCAAGCTAAGGTTGATTGATCGAGTTGATGGATTGATGATGATAACATTGTTGAGGATACACAACAATGCAAGGATAGTGTTAAGAAACACAAGGATTAGGATGGATATCCCAAGATGATGAGGGATTGATTGGATTCAATTGATCAAGATTGATGATGAGAAAATTACTGAGGATACAAAACAATGCAAGGATAGTGTTAAGCAACACGAGGACTGAGATGATGATTTGATTGATCAAGATTTTGAAGCTTGATTTGGAACAAAATTTTGTTTGAATGATTTGATGTGATGTTGAAGCACATGTTAGATGCAACAAATATTGATTGTTTGGATTGATGTTTGATGAAAGATGAAGTTTGATAAGGAACATCTTCTTGTCAAAATAATGCCATGGGCTAGTGATTTGGATTTGTGCTCTCAAATGCTTTGACCAATTTTATTTTATGTTTGCCAATGTTTGGATCACCACATAAGTTGAAGGATATAGATCAAGATTTATTCTTGAAGCAAGATGTAAATATTTTCCCCCAGTGTCTAGAAATGTATGGAATTCCATGGATGGATGCTTGGATAGGTGTATGGATGGAAGGATATGGATTATCTTGTAATAAGATAGGTATTCAAATAAAGAATGCTCTTTTGGATAATGCTTCATGGCTCAGATAATGTTGGGTAGGATAGGATCAATGAAAATGACTTATGTCAAGATGTTTACCATAAGCAAGTGTACACCAAAATTTGTCAACATCAAGATAATGTGGAAGATGGATGCAGATGGATGAAAATGGATTGGATAAATGGTTCATGGATGAATGGATTTATTATGGATAAGATGGATGGAATGTTGGATTTATTATGGATGGGATGAAATGCTTTGACCTGAACTAGTGCATGAAGATGCTCGATTCTACACATGACGCCTTTTTTCCAGGTTTTCATCATGGTACCTGTCCAAAGCACCACCATAGTGGTTTTCAATGGAGGACGATTTTTATCTTTACTATTTTCATGATTTTTCTTTTTTTTTTTATCAAATATTTAAAGCTCATCTCGAACCACCTTGTGGTGTTGATGTAGATGCTCCTATCATAATGTGCCATTGATATCCTGCTTGAAGAAGCTTATTTTCCAAGATACATGCACTTCAATACAACTTTTGAGATTGTTGATCTACTTTGTTGATACCAAAGTTAACTATGTCTTTGTCCTCACATCGCAATAGGATGCCTTCTGAATCCTTATGATGAAGGGTGGTTTCCAATACAAGGTCAATGTGAGAATTGGATATCATATGTCGAGGCATGGATGGAGTGTGTTTAGTAATAAAATATGGATTGGTTGATAGTTTGGAACCTTTGACTCTCCAAACCTGGGACGATGAGCAATAATGGGTGGATACAGAAGTGTGTATGGAATTAGGACCAACTAATTGATATACTTTGTATGTTGCTTGAGAAGCTTTCATTTTCCTTTGTGGAAATCTTTGATGGATACTTTTCGTCTTTTTATTTTTCCCCATAGTTTCTTTGACTAATGAAGTTTGATAGGGATAATATTTCTTTGTATTCTTTGGTATCCATGTGTATTTTATTTTTCCATTATGTTTCACTACTTATTTTCCTTTGATGATGTTCTTCTTGCTTTGATTCTCGTCCTTCTTTTGATGTTGGTCCCAATTTGTGGATGGGGTGATGGGTGGATGAAGATTCATGATGTGGCTCATTGTAGTATTGGCAATGGTTTTACCATAAGGACTCTTCGTGCTCCCTATGTTGATGCTTGCACTAGATAGAATTGCCCCCAGTATTATAGATGTATCAATGATATGTTTAAATCCCTTAATAGTCGAATAACCAAGACCTTGATGCTTTGGGTTGCCAATAATATACACTAGTTATAGGATACCCTGTTCATGTAGGCCTAATCCTTTGCCTTGATAATTCATCTGTTGAAACCTTTTATTTGTAATAGGATATGATTTAACTTGGAAACAAGGTGCTAGTCCTTCTCTACTATGTCGTGGATCTTCAAAGGTGATAGCTTCTTCATTGATAAGATAGCTTGCCCTTAAAAAGGTAAGTGATCCAAGTTTATAAGTGATAGGATCCTCCATAAGTGGGATAATTTCCTGATTCATATCTTTGGCTTGATCTTGTGAGATATTAGATTTTAACGCTTCTTCAAGAGGTGTCGATGATTCACTGTCCCCATAAAAGTCTTCCTTATAATTCATTTTTGATATTCCTTCACAAGATGTTCTTGATTCACAACTTCTGTAGAAGCCCTCTTCATAACTCATTTCTGATATGTCTCTAGATTTTTCTGTATCTTGATCATGTTTACAAATGTTAAGAGTAGGAGACTCTTGTCCCTTGGTAATGATATCAAGAGTATGAGACTCTTGTTTTGAATGAATATCATCTACATGTAAATTAGGAGTAAGCATCTCATGGGTAAATGGAGGAATATATGCTATATGGATATGATCATCATTTGTAACATCATGTATAGATAGGAGAGTGTCCATTAGATCATTATAGTATCTTGGAGATACGAATTCTTGATCTTGAATGATTTCATAATTGCTTTCATCATGCTTTGGATCAAGTTCTTGGCATGGGTCAGTTTCAAAGGATGGTTTGCTTAGAAAGGTTTCTTGGATATCTTCATTAGGAATGGGAAGTGGCTCAATATCCTCTTGATCTTTGAGTGGACTTGGATCAAATGTTGAGTTGAGGATTCCTTCAATATCTATAACCATGAGGTCAAAGGATGTCAATATGTCTTGGAAAAGACCATTGCTAGACTTTGGTGAAAGATGTTGATCATGCTTTGGGGTAAAATCTTAAGATATGTCCTCTAACTCATTAGGTGATGTAGAGAAATTTTCAACATGATCATTGGTCGATGGATCATGGATTATGTCAATAGGATCAAATAATTCTGACAGTCCTTGAAATAGATCATTATCAAATATTGTTGAGGGGTTTTGATCATGACTAAAAAGTGGTTCTTGATGTATGTTGAGTTGATCTTTGGATGAGGTAGAAACATCTTCAAGAGGCTTATTGATGGATAGATCTTGATTATTGTTTTCAACAATTGTGGTGTGGAGATTGTCAATGCTATCACTAGTGGTTGAATCTTCATCATTGTCCCCAATAGTTATTATTTCTAGATCAATAAGGTCTTGGATGATATTTTTGAGTCAAATGAAATTTGATGTTGTGTCCCTTTATTTTGTGAAAAACATAAAGGTGATTCTCATTATACCCTAGTGGTTTAACTTGAGGCTCTTGATAGTTTTAATAAAAGGGGATTTTGGTGAGATTTTCTTGTACCAATTGTTGCATGACCGATATGATTGGTCCCCCAAGTGGTGTGTATTTTCTTTTGTTACCTTGTGAGATTTTTACTTTAAATTGACCTTGTGGTGATTGATTTTGGAGATGTGATGGTTGATCCTTGAGATGTGGTGATTGGGTTTGTTGTTCATGTTGTGGATCTTGATATCCAACTTCTTGACTTTGGAGATATTGTTCTTGATGTGGTTGTGGACACAACTCAGTGTTTTGATGACATGGTTTAACCAATGGAAGAGTGTATTGATTTTAGGGTGGAGATGGCTCTTGGCGCAATGAATCAACTATTTTGGTAAGTGTAGCAATTTGATCTTACAAAATTTGATCTTGATTTTGATCTTGGAACCCTTGATATAGTTGATTTGCTTTTTGTTCAAGAAGATTGGGAATGTATACTTGTGGTGTTTGTATGGGATCATGGACAAATTGATTTTGGACAATTTTTTGATTTGGGATGATGTTTAGATTTGGCATTATAGGTTGAAATTGAACATTTTTGTGGTTGGGAATCACATTGCCTTGATTTAGGTAACTTTGATTTTGCATGGTGTTACCTTGATTTGGATCAATACATGGAGTTGTTAACATATTGTTTAGACTTTGGACAACATTTGTATGATTCGCAAACATATCTATCCCAAAGTTTACCAAGTGTGGATTTGAAATGTTCATGTATGGTAAAGTTGTACTTAGTATATTCACATTTGGCATGTATGAATTCGGTGGGATAACATTCTTTTGTTGAAGACTCGTGCATTGATTGTTTGGTTGATAGATTTGTAGGTTTGGAATTTAATTTAAATCTATCAGAGGGAAAGGTGTTCCAAACTTTAGATTGTGCATACTCACATTTGTTGTACCATTGAGGTTTGTAGGAGATAATGATCCTATGTATGGATTGTATAAATGTGAGTTTTGATAATCCATTGGTTTTGTAAGGATTTGATAGTTTGGTAGAATTAGATCACTCATGTTGTATGGATCAAGTTTATATTCCATGTTCTTCTTGTGTTTTGACCATGTTGACCTCTAAGGAATTTAGGACCAAAGGGGTGGGTGATATGGGTGTTGAGATTTTAGGAACTTTGGATTAGTGCTAGACTTTAGGATTTGATTTTGATTGGTTTGATTTGGATAATGAACTTGTAAACCCTAAGATGTTAGATATGATCTTAGGATGAACTTGTTCGAAAGGGTGATAATTTAACTATGTGAGGAAGGATTCATCCACACACACCTAACTAAACAAATGATTTTGATTTGGTTTAAGGATGTACCCAAGTCTAGATAATGATGTTTCAAAATCTCTAAAGTTGTTTGTGGGATGGATATGATAAATGTTTGAGATGAATGAAGTGTTTGATTTGATCCTAAATGAACCTAAGAAGAACATTGTTTATGAGACCAAGAAATTGAAGAACATGTTTTTCCCTAAGATTAGTTCAAACCAAAAGACCAATGTTTTGATTGGAAGATCTTAAGACAAAAGATAACAAGTACATGTGTGGGGTCCAATTGATTTAATCTTTTCTTAATGGATTATTTTTACCAAAAACACTCTCTTGATTAGATTTTCAAACTAGATGTCTAATGTCCTAACTTCTTCTCATCCCACAAAGTGCACGATGTGGAAATCAAGGAAATCAAGGAAAAAGTTCCCTAATGTTGACTTTAGTAAGAGAAAATTGAGATGTAAATTCAAATACTTAGAAGCCTCTAAGGATAGATCCCTAGGGCAAGCAATAGCACTTAAATTTTGTCAAAGGTATTTGATGTTCATGTTGAATGTTTTTTTTCCAATGCTTTAGACCCAAGCAAAGCGTTTTGATTCCAAAATGATGCACAACCCTACGATAGAATGAGACAATAGTTGTTGAGTTCCCACTTGGATAAATCCAGCTACGCCTACTTTTAGTGGATGATTAGATGCTTGAACAAACTGGCTCCCCTCCACAACACACACTTCTTGAGTCAGCCAAGCATCAATACCCATTAAACTCCCATGGCATACTTCTCATCTCTGCTAAGAGCCGTAAAAATTATGGGATGGCTTCATAACAATTGTTCTTGCACCAAGAAATAGATAATGATTTGGCCTTCTAAACAAAAGGTTCTAGTATTGACATTTCGTTCATGGGGGATCATCCATACGGCAAGAGACCATTGTTTCCCTTCTTGTTAGAATAATCCTCATGATACTTGAACTTTCCTTAAGTACCCACACTTATATACTGGGTGGAAGTTGCTTGGATTTAGTGTGTTCCCGGTTGGACCATTCCCTAGGGTGATTAATTTTTACCACCAGGAAAGCCCTCTAAGGATAAAAAAAGCAAGCAAGCACATCCATTGTTTGATCAATATTTGTTGAGAGACAAAGAGAGAACACGCGCGATATACTCCACTCACACTAGCAATATTTTGTTCAATTTTAATAAATCCAAATTGAAGTGTGAAGGTAATCACTTATACAACTTAATATCAAAAAAAGTCTTATGATTCTCAAGATCATCGTGAGACACGAGAGAAGTGCATATGTCTTTTAAATGATATTACTTTGGATAAGAGATTACAAAACATAAAAGGTTTGTTTGTTCAATTGTTAAATCCCCAAAAAAACAAACTTTAGTAAGTTCCTAAGATTCTTTTTAACCCTTATTAACAAAAAGAAAGGTTTTGTAATGTTCTTTTTAAAGCCCAAAAAGAAGTGAGTTGGCCCAAAATAGAAAATGAAAGTAGAAAATTGAAGCTCTAAACATTTAAAAATGCTTTGTCAATTTCAAGTTCAATGCTCAATTTTCTTCAACTCCACTCTGCTTGCTTTCGCTCAATTTCAATGCTCGATTCCAATGTCAACCTATAAACATTACAAAGTAAAATCTTAGAGGTAAGATTTATGATAATATTTAGCATAATGAATACACTTTCAAACAAAATGAATGCATTCAATGATAAATTTTAATGCAAAATTTCCTCTTCCTTGAAAATGTATAAAAAGCCTAAATCATGCATTGATAATCTCCTAAATGCACAATAAAGCTTTATTGATGATCTCCTAAATGTGTGTGAACCATGAAAAAGGCTTAAACATTTAAATATATGCACAAGAGTGATTTAAATATACCCACATGATTAGGAAAGCATAAAAAATGCAGACCTTAACATAAAAAAATGATTTAAATGTATGCAACTAGATCAAGAGAGCACCATATATTGTTTTTGATTTAAACAAAGCATTAATGACACTCCAAAACATAAAATAGCATTGTTTTGGATGGTGGACAAAGATTGCATCTCCTCCATGTAATAATCATATGCTACCTGCAACCTTAGTGAAATAAAAAATTCAATGGTACATATGCAATCTAGGATTTGATCATCCTCTTACTGCCACATTTACCCACTGGTCGCGAATCTGAAAATTTCTTCATGTTTTTCTTTTACTCTAGAACCTATTAGAGGTATGCCCGAAAAGAATAAGTTGCACATAGATTAATAGTGTGTATGTCAAATGTTGCAAACCTTGTTGTAAATCTTGTCAGTGGATTGATTATGCTTAGTAGGATTCCACTCTATATCAAATAATCTACATTCGATATAGGTAGATTTTATTTCCCAAATGCACCAATCAACATTTAATGAACAACACGCAACAAACAAGAAATCCTTGTTAACAAAAAGCCCACGCATTCACAACCCTTGAAGCTCAGCAATGGCAGAATTCACAAAAATGAAGGGTGTGGATGGGGTGCATATGACATGTAACGTGTGGTCATGCTCGAAGGTGGAGGAGAGAAAGTGTGCGGTGTCATTGACCATAGTCTATACCTTGATTCACCCTGCACCTGAATTGTTCGTGCAATTATTCAAATATTTTCCACTTCCTATGCTTCTGGGTTGCGGACTCTGTCTCTGTAATTCTTTAAGTTGTATGTAAGGAGTCAGTGGTTTCTATGATTTAGAAATCAAAAATTTCCTTATCAAAAGAATATCAGATACAGATATAGATGCTAAACAAAGTTAGATAAAAAATATTACAAAGTCAAATATAGATGCTAAACAAAACACTGACTAAGCATGCCAAATTATGGGGGCGCATATACAAGGCACATGAACTATTTGATAGAAATGCTCTGAGAAATGTCATCTCATGGAATGCATTGATTGCAGGGTTTGCACAGATGAATTTGAAAAAAGCATAAGAAAATTTCAAGCAAATGTTATTAATAGGTGTAAAACTAAATTTTGCAACCTTTGACCAACATGGTCCCCTCCAAAATGAAAGAACCATTTATTGTGAAGACTGTGTTAGTTAGGCAAGCATCCTATGCATTAAAGGAATAATGGTTGGGAAAATACATCAATTAGTTGTTCATGATTGGTATGGACGACATTGGTCTTTCCGTGCACAACTACCTCTTTCAAGTCACAATTAAATGATTTAAATTTGATCTGAGTTAACATTGCCAGCGGCTACTCTTTCCACATGCTTATACTCTCTTAATACCTTTCAATCTATTTAAATTCCTCATTAAATGCTAGAATGGTAGGGGGTTGTGTGAGAAAATGGTATGAACACAGTGAGGCCAAGCACATACATGAAGCAACTACAAATGCAAATGACGGATTTGGGTTTGGGCCCTTTGCAAGCATGCCATCACGTGTCAGATATTTTGGATTAATAAGAAACTCAACTAACCACTAGGTGTTAAATTCATCAAGACATAGCCTACATATTTTCATATATCATTCATCAAGAATCCAAAAGCGTTAGAATCAAAGGCAAACCACTTTTTCATATTCAAAACTTTTAAACAAAGTGCTAAAAAAAAACTGCAGACAAAATTTTAAAAACTTGTAACAAGACAAATTGTAATATTAAAGAAAAACTTCCACCAAGAGAAAAAAAAAAGAAAAGGGGCCCTCCTTCTAACGCCAGATGTAAGCACCTAATATGCAAAATACTAAAATTTGACAACCATTATCACATCGGTTAGTTTAAACAAGCAAATTAAATACTCCTATGAAATATTGAATCATGCTAAACAAATGCAAAACAAGTAATAAAATATCAAAGAGATTGACTGAAAGCATGTGAAGTATGTTCAAACCTATCCCATAGTGGATTAGTGCTACTTTGATGTGGAAAGTAGCCCTTTCCCGACCCTTGATAAGCTAAATGATGAAAATGCTTTTAAGATGCTATGAATTCAAATGACAATAATGAATTTGTGCATAAGATTGTGGATCACAAATCAATAGAGAGATTCTCTATTTATAGGAGAGAATGATGGAGAAATGAGAAGAATGGAAGAATGTGGGACAAAAGGCAAAACAATGACAAGATGTCACATGTCAACATGTCAATGGGGGAAGGTTGTGCACATTTTGGTCATTGTGCATGATAAATGCTATTAGGTTCAAATTTGAAATTTGAAAGTTGGCTTGTTGAGGAAGAAGAAACTGTCTTAAATGCCAAGCTGGAGTTATGTAAGAGATAATGTAAGAGGAGTTAATGCCATGTTGGAGGACAAGTCCCTTTTGGGGGAAGACTTCAAATTTGAAGCATATTCCATAAAGATGTCATTTTGAATGAAAATAGAAGAAATAATAAATCAAATAAATTGATTTATTGTGCAAATTGCAAAAGCTAGAGGATTTGAGGATTAGATTTAGAGTTAATTAGGATTTAATTAACTTTAGATAGAGATTAGTTGACATGATATTTGATTTAGATTTTTGGATCTATTTAAATCAAATGGGAGGAAATTTATGCATTAGTAATTTAATTAAATAAATTTGATTTATTTAATTAAATGAAGAACATTTGAAGTTAATCAAATAAAACTCATTTATTTAATTAAAGAGATAACTTTAGATATTAATTAAATAAACCTTATTTATTTAATTACAAGGAAGAATAGAATGATTTAATCAAATAGAATGATATATTTAATTAGATAAAGTTGATTTATCTAACTAGAAGGGGAAATATGATTTAATTAAATAAAGATTGATTTATTTAATTAAAAGAGGAAATATGATGAATTTTAATGAGATAAATATTATTCAATTAAAATGGTTAGTAGAGGGATGATTAAGGAAAAATTGAAATTAGTGAATCTGGATCGGATGCATGTATATTTTACATGTCTACAGTGGTATTTTTTGTAAAGGGTCGGGTGTAGCCTAAAAGTTCTTCTAATTATTTTGAATCGGCTTCCCGTTATGCCAATTGGTATGATAAGGATAATCTTGAATCCTTGGGGGCCTATCATTTCTCTGGAACTGGGGTTTGTCATTCTTTTCCTGCTTCTGTAACAGATTGAGAACTTGATCCAACTTTTCATCTAGGGTTGCAACTTTAATTGCTTTATCATTTTGAGATTTTGAGTTCTTCAAGGCCTAGGGTCATCCCTTCTTCCAAATTTACCAGATGCCCTTCTTTTGTTTTCAATGTTTACTGCCATCTTGTAGGCTTCCCTCAGGGACTGTGGATTCTTGTTCCTAAGCAGATAACACATCTTAGAGCCATATGCATTATAGTACACAACAAAACATGCTCTTTCATTGGGCCTCAAGAATCCAGGGACTTTATACATTTCCTTCTGGAACCTCACATTAAACTCAGTAGCCATCTCATTATGCCCTTTTGTGATATTATTAAAGTCATTCAACCTAAACCATGGATCGGTTTGGTCTCCATATCGCTCTCTGAAAAATTGAAAGAATGAATCTGTGGAATCAATACTTGCATCTGGCAAGCTCCTATACCGATCCCTTGCATCCTCCATTAGGGATTGCATAAAGTATTTCATAGCCACATCCTTATCCCACAATTCAAAGTCTTCTACAAAACTCTGAAAATCTTGTAAGTGGTCTTCACCACTGAGGGCATTGTTGCCAGTAAACTTGGGCAAATGTTTTCGGGCATTATCTAGCATTGGATTTGGGTATCCTGGGATTTTTTCAAAACATAGTTTCCTATACCTATCAATGTGCAGCAATCTCCTCCCAGCAGGTCCTTCTTCCCCATCTTGGTTATCATTATCTCTCCTTCTATCACTATTATGTCCAAATCGTCTATGTTGGGGATCATGTTGATCATTGAAATGAACTGTTCTAGTTTTATCTTCAGTTTGTGAGGAAGAACTGGAGGGGTTTTCAGTGGATGATGAATTTTCATTTATATGCGGGCTTGAGGATGATGTGCAGACTTGAGGGCTCGGGGTCTCAGGGATAGAGTCCTTCAATGTGGATTCCAAGAAACTGAGCTTCTTTTTCATCTCTTTGTTTACAACAAGCAACTCCATGTCCTTCATCTTTCTATCCAATTCTTCATTTTCTTTCATCAATTTATCCAGTAATGGAATAGAATCACCTTGCAATGTATCTTTCTTGGAAGGACCTCCTTCATTTTCCTTTTTCTCTTCCATGGGTTGTTTTCCTTTATCAACATCATGGGATTCACGCTTTGTATTTTTTGGAGGAGGAGTAGATGGGATATAATTTTTTTCAACATTATTAGTTTGTGCACTTGCAGTAGTATCATCAGCTAAGGAAGCTACATGGATTTTTCCTACAATCTCTTGCACAAGTAGGCTAGGTTCTTAGTTAGCTTGGGCTACTAATTTCTCTAATGCCTCCATCTCCTCAACCTTCCTTCTTAACATATCCCTCTGCATCATAACATCTCTAATTCTATTCTCCCTCTCTACATCCCTCTTCTTTCTATTTTCATTTTACCTAGAGGCTCTTTGATTGAGAAATTGCATATCATTCAGCACCTCTTCTTCATCTTGAAAAGTAGAATCTTTATCAGATACTACTACAGTTTCAACTTGGTGAGGAACAACATCATGGGAATATTCGTCTCCGGTTAGCAGGTTAGGAGGAATAGGGGTATATGTATGAGAATTTGGGGTCACATATCCTTTAGCTCTAGCACGCCTAGCACTAGCATTATCTTTTTGTATTCTATCCCTTTTTATTCTCTCCTTTTCTCTCCACTTCATAGCTTGATAGCCTGGGTTTGAGGAGTGCTCATTTATAACAGACTTCATAAAAAATTCTCCCCTCTCATTGGAAGTGTTATCACTAAAATTTAGCAGGTTCCTTTCACATTCTAAACTAGAACTAGAACAGATATCACGTTCAAGGACTAGATTATGAGTAAACTTACAATTTTTAGTGTCCTTTGCTTTTATCCATTTCCCATGAGCATTCTTGTTCTTGGGAAATTCACCCTCCAGCTTCTACTCCGGATGCTTCTTCATGTGACCTTGTGTTCCTCACATTTGCACATAAATCTTCTTCACGTCCATCAACTTATTTGATTTCTTTACACTTTTCTTCTTTATTTCTTTAATATCCTTAAACATTGGCTTGCACTAGTGCAGAGACTTCATAGTCACCACCCAAATTCCTTTGGAAAAATTAGTAGCAATTTTTTTTTGCTTTATGAAAATTTCAACAAATCTTTAGGAACTGAGACAAAATTTGACACATACGACGTGCATTTGCATAAATCTTGAACACGAGCTTTGAAAACAAAGGAGCGATAAACTTATCTAGAATTTTGGTGAAATATTTGACAAAGACTTGAGTTAAATTCAACAGACACTTCTATTTGACCGACTCTATAAGTAAATATCACCATATAACATAGTGATCTATGATAAGGCATTCTAGAGAACTAATAATTGTAAAGCTTACGTCTCCAATAGAATCACCATTTTTTTGGTTGTTTTCAACGAACCAATCAGATCTCGCCAAATACCTATGGGTTTTCCAAAATCAATTCTCAAATACCTACAAGATAAGTGGCCAACAAACGAGATATAGCACCAATCACTTTATCTCCTACACTTCGGGCTCTGCAAAATCTAGGAGGGTGGTCCCACAATGTACATAATACAATTCTTTCAAACAACTTACATATACATTGCATAATCAAGCATATCTATTCTCACCAATGACTAATAATATGAAATCCTTCAAGAAATTGGCATTTCCTTGAATGAATTATGTATCTTAAGCCGAGAATACAAGACAACACCAACCACAACAAATTAAAGATAGATCAATGATTATTTAAAAGAATGTTCTCAAGTCACGTAACTGGAATCATGAGAAAGACTTATGGGGATTAAGATCAGTGCCATTATCTATGGGCTAGGAGTCTAAAAAAATTGAAATATAAGGTTTATTAATTATTAACATCCATGATCTAAGTGAAATTACTTTGCAATTCACAAATTTGTAACTGGATTCTAAAGAATACTTACCAAATCCAATATCCCTAAACATGAATTTATGATTTGATCTAAGCATCTTAACCGATTCTTTGAACCAGAGCTAAAACCAGAACATATACCAAAGTATGAAAGTGATAGCAATTGATGAAATGATCTTTGATTAGAATTTTCATTAATAATTCAAGTACAGATCTAAATTGGAGAGACTATAGACTCAGAAAACTTGCATTAACATTCAAATATGCTCAGGAACCATACATTTGACTAAATTTACTATCTAAACTCAAAGCATTAGACAATAACTTCTAACATATTCACTTTGTGCTCTCTATTTTCACAATTTGATTCTAGAATTCAACAAAAGACTTGTAAAAATGACCCTAAATTCCCTTTTATAGAACAAGGGAGCAAAAACAAGCTTCAAGCTAGATGTACACATGTCACATTCTAATTTGACCACTACAAAACACATTCCCAAATTTAGTTATATTTACATCTTTCAAATTGGAGGGAATATATATGAGACAAATATTATATACATTTGTTGTGAGAAGCAGCTTCGCCTTCCAAAAACACATGTCAAAATGAATAATCTTCTATGTTTTAGCACATCCACTCCATCGAGCAAGATGACAAAACGATGCAACACAAAAAGTGAATCAGCATTCCACATCATCAACAACTAACATTTACTTGTGAAAGATATATTTTATACATTGCAATTTCTGAGGCTAGACCTGTCGACCAACAAATACCCTTCCCAATTCTTCATATTCATCATCAGAGGGCCAATTGAAGTCGATGATTTCATCCAACTTCTTCCTATATGGGAAATTCTTTGTCATCATAGAATTGGATTCTTTGTCAAAATCTTCCAGAAAGTTGATGATAAATGTCAACTTTTCCAAAGTGTCATTCAAAATAATGACGGTAACTTCTTTACAAATTTGGTTTACTTGGGAAGCATTAACATCACCCATCTTCCTTTTCCACACTTGCAATGGCTTCACTCCATCATTGGTGAGCTGAATATCTGGTAATAGTGGCAAATCTGCCAGATCATAATGAGCCTTGAGTTCTCTATTTGTTTGCTCAAGTGGGGCAATATATCCTTGAAACTTTTTCTCACTGAGCTCACAGACAAATGTATATGTTGGAATTACCTTAGGATATCTATCCTCATGCTGGTTAGCTCCAACTACCATAAACTTCAATCTCTCAGCCCTTGGGATCCACTTATTCAAGATTGGGATAGAAAAATCCTTATCCCTTTGAGATAATCCTATTACTCACAACATCGAGGAGTAATTGGCATAAACAGTCTATGCATTTGTTCCCTTTGCTTATAAAATGCCAATTTAGTCTCTAGCACAACTACCTTATGTTGACTATTATCATATTAATTAAGGAGCCCATAGTACTATTGCCGAGGTTTGATCTTGAGGGGAAGGGTGGGAGGATGCAATTGGAGAAGATGGAGGTGGATGACTTGAGTTGGTTTGGCCTTGATTTCTCTGCATTTGTTCCCTTTGCTTATAAAATGCCAACTCAGTCTCTAGCACAACTACCTTCTGTTGACTATTATCATATTAATTAAGGAGCTCATGGAACTTATTCTTGTAATAATCCAAAGTTCAAGAGTGAGGTTTTCCACAGTTGCTTTAGTAAATCTAGCAACATTAATAGCCATGTCAGATGCCTCCAAGGCCAGGTTATCAACCACTCTCTTCACAAGTAATTGCCCACTGAAATTTGATGGCTCAGTAAGTATTAGTTTTATGGATCCCATGGATAATGACCAAATTGCTAGTGCATCCCAATCTTCACTAAATTCAAATCCTCGAAGTGCCATATTCAACTCCTCCTCTATTTGCACTAGGGGCTTTTCAGCCGTCCTTATGGTATATAGAACTATAGCATCAACAATGTCCCACTCTGGCAGCAGCAACACACCACATTTCTTCACAATTTCTTTGCCATCCTGGGCAGTAATCTTTTAGAATTCATCCCTCATAACACTCCTCACATTGGCTTGAATGACACTTTCAGGAAGCTCCAGATGTAAACTCCTTTCAGTGGCTACCTTTTTAGCATACTCTGTAGCTTTGGCTCTCCATAAGAAATCTCTAAATGCAGGTGTTTCAACAAATGAGTCATCTTCCATAAATTTCTAACAAGCCTCTAACCTCAAATCATTTGCACTATTTAAACCACTAATATCAATTTTTCCCATCCTAAGACTACTTTATCCTTAACTTGACGCAACTGCCCCTACAAGGGGAGGCATTCCTTGTTACATATCCTCAAGAGTGATAAAGATATCATCTTCATCTGTATCAGAATATTCAACCACTCCTCTTGCATCAGTCCTTTGTTTCTTAAGGGGTGGTTTCTCCAATGGAGAAGGACTTCCTAGAGGTGAATCAAGATAAAATATAGGTGGGGGAACCTGCCTTGGAGGTGATGGCATTACACTTTTAGGAGAAGTTTCCTTTGATCCCTTAGAAGTGATAGGGGTCGACAAAGTTATTTCTTCATCTACCACTTTCTTCCTCCTGGAATAGATTCTTATTTTCTTGGGTGGTTGATAAGTGGGTCTTTCCTCCAACACCACAGTAGTATCTTCTTCAACCACTCTTGTTTTTCCTTTATCTGTAACCTCCTATTGCTCCCTTAACACACCAACTATATTTTCAAAATTATCCATAACATACATGACCTGGCTGAATTCATCAGGTATATTTGGTAGAGGGTTGTACTTGGGATCCTTTTTCCATTTTTCCTCCATCATCTTCCTATAAGCAAGATATGTATCTTTCCTTTCATCCTATTCTGGAAAGCTAGAAATGTTCCTGATTACATCTTTAGGATAGTAGAAATTGTCCACAAAAAAACCAAGCCTTTTATTTATTTTTAAATTAGTAATAAATCCCTTAGGGTCATGATTCCTAAGGCGTACAGTCTCTAACTTGTAGGGCATCATTAGATGCACTAATTCCCTCCATGCCTCTTTCACCATAACATAATCAACAAATGTTGTCCACTTTGGAAAGAAAGAGCCTTTCTTTGTTGTATCAGACAAGTGTGTTGTCTGAGAGGCTCCCAATTGCCTCATAATTTCAAGAAACCTTATCCTTAATGACACATCTCTTGGAAAAAAATATGGATCTATACTGGTGCCATATACTCTAAAGATTGTTTTATCAAGGTATAAAATCAAGTCTCCCCAATTATGACTCAAATTCAAGCCAGGCCTCATCTCCACAGGTCTCAAGAATTCATGAATTTCTTTGGGAATCCTTAGTGGTTCATATGTTAAGGACCTCTTTATCTTTGATGCAAAAACATTCTCAAACATCACATAATTATACTTCTATTCATATTTATCCAGAATTTGGGTTCAACATTGAACATGCAAGTCAACACCTTCTGCCTTCCTTTTCAAAATTATGTCTTTCTCAAAAAGCTTTGCCCCTTTATACAAGAACATATGCATTAACAATGAGTACCAACATAATTTCACCCATTCTTTCCCTTCCCCTAGCTCAACCAGACCTTTATGGATATGTTCCGCCAAATATGTGGCATAATCATAAACTATGTTGTAAGCAAGGTGTTGTAAATGTGTTGCCATGTAGCTGTATTCCCTCTGCAATGTGTCAGGTGGAGAAAAATTGATGATTTGGCACAAAGAATATACATTCTTCTTAAAATGGCTAGCAAAATATGTCATTGGGAATGGCTCAAGCTCCTTTTCACCGATTTTTATTTATTTTCTATTCTTCCCAATACCAGTGCTAGCAGTATGCAAGGGCAACAACTTTTTCCTGATGAATACCTTTGTATTTTCATGTTCCTTCCTAATAGTATCCATATCAAGAGGAACCAAATCTTGAATCCACTCATGTAAATCAAAAACATCTACAATTTCTTGTATGGTTATCCTTACCATTTCTTTCCCATCAAATATCCTGATAACCCTAGAGACCGGGTCATACCTTGAGGCAATATCCTTCAGTAAATCAACATCCATATATACATTGGGAACCACTAATTTTCCCATATCTAGCCTCCAAGGGTTACAGAGAGGAACTCCAAGGTTTCTATTTCTAAACCAATGTTGGAAGAGCTACCATCTAGTATAAGGCACTTCGTCATCCTTAATGAAACACTGCTTGTCCATCACTCCCTCTCTGATCCTAGGGTCGCAGAACAAAACTTTCCTTTCGGGTTTCTTATTTGTAAAGGATGTTAACAAGTCAATTACATTTTGGGAAAGTAATCTAGACTAGGCTACAGGGATAGCCACTTGTACTTTGGGAGCCATGGATATTGAAATGAAGTTTAGGCAAACCAGGGTTTTGACGAGAGAGAATCCAATTACCAACCTCCTAATTCAAACCTATGGTTCAATCTGAATTCCAATTTCAAAAGTTCTCTCAGGGCTACGACCTTTTAAAGATTAAATTAACCCTAAATTTGAACAATTAAAGTAGAGCAATAAAACACATTCAACTGAAAGCAAATTGAAAGCCAACCCTAGTTCAAAAAGCTAGAATAAAGCATAAAACAGTGTTTATCGTACTTACGGATTTCAATCGCAATAAACCCTAATGTTGGTTAGAATGAACTTTGCAAGTTGCCTTCTTCAATTTTTTATATTGCTCTAGACACATCCTCAAATTTCAATTATGGAAGAACTGACCGCATACACACATTTTGAGGATAATCGAGTAGATTTTTTAGTCACCTCTGCCATTACTGCTTGCTCGCGCGAAGCAAAACAATTACAACGGTTGTACTCGCAACTTTGAATATGCACTATTGATCTCTTAATGAGATGGCCACCGTGGACGACTCAAATTGAGTCAATCACATTTGAATTTCATTGTTGCTCCATTCCGAACAACTGGCCAATAATGGTATGCCAACTGAATCCTTCTTCGTGTACTTTTGGGCCCCTCCTGCCAATGGTCGTAGGATAAACGTGGTGACTTCTCACGGTCCTCACAGCCTTTAACAAGCTTGCATCTAAGCTCCACAAGATGGTGAGGGACGGTAGTGTTCAACTCGTCCCTCTTAATAATCACCATTGATCATAAAACTTTGAGCGCCAAAATGAAAAGTAATAGCTAGGTCTATACCCATGATCAAACACATGTCAGCATCTCGCATACCACACAACAGTTAAAGATCCTTCACTTGGGACCTTCAAGCGAGCGGGGAAAGGCTCAAATTAATCCCCACGATCAGATGGTCTTTAATCCTACACATACGACAAAGTTAATCATAAAAGGGGGTCGCGATTAGGCCAACGACACTTTTACCTCTGAGGACAAATGACTTAGACTTAAGTCATTAAGGAGCAAAATATTAAAGCCTAACATTAGGAAAATTAAAACACTCCACGATTGAAGGCGATAGAGTAACCTAGACAAGGGGGTCGGTAAAGGAATGCACAGTGATGGCTCAAATGACAACTTAAACGACTGGTAACCAGGCCAAATAGGTCGACTCAAGATTAAAATGCCCAAGGTTTAAAAGTAAAGCATTTGAAGACAAGGCTATCAAGGTAAAACCCTAAACCCTACCTATGGGCAACATGTGACATGCCATTACTGAGCACAAAAGGACCTCAAAATGTCCAAAATTTGAGGGACCCCATCAAAATCTATTACAAAGGACTCTAACCTCGTGATCTCCCTAGACACACTAGGGACTTTGGTGATAGTGGATTATGTTGATAGCACAAATGGAGTAAATAGTCATGCTCCTAAGTCTTCTTCTTGGATGAAACAAGAATGGATAGAAGTAAAGAGGAAGAAATCTCCTCCATTCAAACCCAAGCATCAAATGTTCCTAAGATCATTAAAGAAAGGAGAAACCTCTGAAGAACTATGTAGCTCATTGGAACACACCCAATAAAGGGTTGATGCAAATTTATTATCTTTTATTCAATTATACGAGAGTGGACCCCTTGTCCATAATTTAACGGCTTACCTGCAACTTCATAGGGAAAGGAACCCACTTTGAGGAAAACGAGAGTAGAAGAAAGTAGGCCCGAATTATAAAATTGGATTTCCCCAATTCTATTATTTAAAAAATCGAAGTGACGTCGATCTATCCATGATGTCCACTATAATTGGCAGTACTTTGAGATACATACTAACAAGAGAAATAAGATTAATACATACTTCCCTAAGACGAGAAACAAGATTAATACATTGAATTCAAATGTTTTCTTATTTCTATAATTGAACCAGAATAGACTGACTGCCTGTCTGCTTAAAGGTACTGGTTGAAAAAATCTTCAATTGTAGTGTAATTAATGGCAGGATACAGCTCACAGGCTTCTGCAGCGACAATACTTGAAGGCATTATGTTAGCAGCAAAGAATAGGAGTTATTATAATTCAGACATATTGAATATATTAAATGCTCTCAAACTAACTATGTCAGATTTCTGATTCAAGAAAACTCAGCACATTCTTTTTTTTGGAAACTTTTCAGTACTTTTACCTATAATGAAACTGTGACAACATAATGTCTCTGATCTAGAATTTAAGTTACCTTTTGCTATCACCAGAAGATCATTCTCGCTAATGACTACCCTTGGAAGGGTTTTCTGAATATTTGACTCCCATATGCTGGCCATTTCATTTAATGTCAGAAAATTTATAGGTGGTCTAAAGTGCAGAGACTTGTTCAGTGTCCGTGGGTCGTCAACAGCTTGCATGGTGTATGCTCCAATGTCTTCACCAGTCACAAAATATGTTGTTTCACAGTCAACAGGAGAGTTATATTACGTTGAATAGTAAAAGATTATGGGTTCGCAAAGCAAAAATATCAGAATCTGCTGTAAATCTCGAAAATGTTAAAAAAAAATTATTCTATTATTATTTTATATGACCCACAATTTTGTTTGTTGTTGGTCTTATAGGAGAGAGGTCATGGTAGTTGAGCAATCTAACTTCACGTTCCTCAAAATTCTATGTGGAAATTTCAAATGACTCCCAATTTTTTATAGCAGCTTAGTTGGCAAGTCCCCTGCTTATAACTAAGATTTCAAGGCCACATCATCAAATATGAGGCCACATCAGCATGCTTTTTGTCAAGGTATCTCAAAAAACCAAAAAAAAATGAGCCATACATTAAATTATATTTTATTGGTGCATGATGTGATATCACATGATTTGTTGCTTTTAGATCTAGTAATACATTTAATTCAACTATATGAGTAGTTGTCATCAACACTGACAACTTTAAAGTCACAACTATTGATCCAAAATTGTTAAAAATATTAAACATTAAATCAACAAATACCGTAACAACTATTGAAACTTGTTCAATACTGAATCCTTTCCTTCAACAAATACTGTAACAACTATTGAAACTTGTTCAATACTGAATCCTCTCTTGATCCTCTAATATATTCCTTATAAACCTAGGAGAGGCAATTATGACTTAATTGGTTTTAAGTATTTACCTTTCACATTATCATCTCCATATATTTCAAAGCGGTTAGAGGTAGGTGGGATCTCAGTGGGATATGTGTGGTAATAGCAAAGCCAGCCTGCAATGGAGTTACAACAGATTTATATGTAGGAAATCATGGCTTCTTCCACAACACAACGGATTTTTCTCTTTTCTTTGTAGAAGGTAAGGGCAGGCTCTTATGGGTTTGTGTTGTCTACATCGTGCCCAAATTGAGAGGGAAGAAACCTCTACAAAGTTTACATTGAAATAAATTAATACAAAGCTTCCCAAACAAATAAAACAAATCTATGTACCTGAATCTGCATGTACAATGATAGTATTATTGTACCAATCTAACATAAAGCAGGGAAGAAAGAGCCAAACACTCACAAGGTTGTGGCCTCTCCCTAAACTCTTCTGATAGTAGGGGACAGGGGCCCAAAGTAGGGCGGGAGCCTATAGTGGGGACGAAAGTAGTCCCACATGGGCCCCACAGTAGACCGCCTTAATATGCAAATGTAAATCACTTTTCACCCACAAAGTCAACAAAGATACTTGCTTCATTGTACCATACAAATTGTATTATAATCGGTTTGTATTTGTCCTTAACACAAATAATATATCACAGTCTTACATGTCAAAGAATATTCAAAGCACATCTGACACCACAAACATGCAAGCCATATTCATTCTTAATGACCCGTAGCTTTACAACTTGCAGCCATAATAAAAAATTAGTATAACCCACACTCCCCTTTAATATCACCACTTGCATTAGCTCACGCCCAATATCTTAATACAAGTGGCACGAGGAGAACAACTACGAGCTAAGAATTTCCCATCGGCCAAATCTAATCCAACCCACCCCCTAGCCCACTGTGCCATCAATACAACACTTAAATGAAAAGAAATCATTCATAACTATCTCATCTATCAAATCCATTCGCACAACAATTGGTTCAAACTCCTCTTTTACCACCTGCAACCACCAAAACAAAAGCAGTAAAGCCACCACATTTGCCTGAGTGACAAAAAAAAATTGCACGCTATAAATACATACAAACTATGCAATTGAAGGCACCCAAACAAATTTTCAAATTTGAGAAAGGAGGACTGAAATTAAAGACTCCATACCAAACAACATTGAACATATGAAGAGATTTTCAAATTCAAAATTGCATTTCCATTAACCACGTCTCACTTTTATATTCACTGCAACGTTTTCCTGGAGGCAGACGAACAAAGAGGAGAAGAAGAAGCAGCACCAACAACACACTATCAACATTTAGGTACTTTACAAACACACATTGTTTATGCCTACGAATGCCAATCTCAAACTTCTTGTTTTTCATATTAACTATTCATGTCCATACGACAATATGTTTAAAACCATGGTAATGTTTCTCAAAAAAACCTGTTACTCAACATCTAGGGTTTCAACTTACACTGTTTATGAATGTCCAAGAAGTTCTTTTCATTTTCTGGGTTCTTCTTACATTCTTACTATATCCAAATATAGATGTGTTATATTTACTATAAAATTTATGTGACCCACAAACCTGTAACTCGATATCTTGAGTTTCACCTTACAAAGTTTATGTATGCTAAGTCATTTAAGTTTGTTTGCTAGACTTTTCAAAATGGCTACCAATATAGATCAATTCTATGCACCCTAACTATTTTTCAAGCATATGAAAGTGACAATTATATTAGGTGTTTCAACTTTATCTATTTATGATTGTCAAGTAATTTTAGTTCAATTCCTGGTATTTTGTTATGTTCTATATGCCTGGGTATATAAATCAGCTATTTGCATTGTAAATGTTTCTCACCCACTACATGTTGACTCAATATCCGGGGTTTCAACTTAACACTGTTTATGGATGGCAATGTTTTCCATTTCCTTAGATTGTAATTGTTAAACCCTATGTGATTGTTGCACAAGGCCAGGTAACTTTTTTGCATGGAAATGTCATTGTTGCAACTGATTCTTTCAAACTCACTATCTGGGGTTTCAACTAATATTGTTTATGATTGTGTATGAATGTTCAATTTCAACGTTTTCATATATCAGAAACTTGTAACTCAATATCACGTTGTTTCATGCTTGATGTCTCTTGATGAATGACAATGAATTTCAGTTATCTTCATTGTTAGTTCCAATCGGCTATATGGCATTACACAAACTGCTTTCATTTCAATCAAATAAGTTATAAACATGTCCAATTCAAACAAAATAGTATGATCAAATAAAACTTCAACACTTACCGAATTTACCATTATAAACTATCAGCTAATGTTCACAATAAAGGAATTAAAAAAAAAAAACATGCATCACTCTATCTTTAAGGACCGTGTTCAATGATGTTTCTTATCATTGTTTCAAACATGTCTCAATAATGTGTGTAGGTTCAATATAAAGTTGATATGAGGTCCAAGCCAATGAAGAAGAGAGCCACAACAAGGTGGCCTGCAAGTCAAAGAGGGATTGCATTCCCCCCTGAAGAAGAAAAAAATGTAGAATCAGAGACATTTGTCATAGTTACTGCTCCATTAGGCAAGCACACAATAGCATCATGACATTGCGAATTGACAATGAATGAAACAGTTAATCATCAAACAAATGACATGGACATGGACAGCCATCGTGAGGAACATAACGATGGCCTGACTCTTCCCTCAACCCCTACACCGTTGTTTTGGTTGGAAGATGGATCTATGAAGGAGGGTAATGATAGTCTAAGTCTTCCATCACCCCCTGCCCAACCCTCTTGGTTGGTTGAGGGAGCTACTGATGAAGGTTTTGATAGTTTAAGCCTTCCATTGGCCCCTACCCAACCATCTTGGTTGGTCGATGGAGCCAAAAAATTGGGTATTGTCTTGCAGTGCGAAGAAGAGCAAGGAACTTATTCATTGCCTTCTCCACCTAAAACTTTTACCATACCACAGTTGCTACATTACTATGTAGATTCGAGCAAGGAAATAGAGTAGAAGGAGGAAGACCGAGCTAGAAAGTAACAAGATAGGAGGGAGAGAGAGAAAAAGATATAGTTCAAAGGATACAAGATAGGAAGGAAAGAGAGAAAAAGAGGGACCAAGACCAAGTTCAAAAGAAACAAGATAAGAAGGAAAGGTAGGACAAGATGGAGCAACAGAGGGTTCAAAAGAAACAAGATAGGAAGGAAAGATAAATCAACTAGGCCCATAGGTCAGTGTAGCAAGAAAGACATACAATAAGTCCTACAAACCCATTTGCACACAACCATACCTTGTTTCGGGATATATTAAACATATACATCCCTTTGTTTGGGGAGTTGAATTTCAATTCAAGTGTCAGCCCAAATGTAGGTTGCACTCCACTCTCCATTGCAAATAGTTGTTCAACACCGTTGCATCTAATTAGTAATCAATTTACAAATGCAAATGCAAATCATGTAAGGACAACTAATAACACACAAGCAGGGGATGATAACACATCTACAGATGTTTATCTTAGCATGCTTGATTGATGTTGGGAGGGACCATCACTACAACTATATGACTGATTGGCTACTTTTTTGTTGTGTATTCTAGGCTGCAATATATAGTTCAATTGTTCATTGTTTAATTTTGTTGTTGGGGACTGAAATACCCTAATATTAAGTAGAAAAATTTTCCCGCTATGTCACCCTGTCACTTGTGCATCAACCCATATTATTATTTTTTTTTAATCGATTAGCCCAACACCTATCAAGCACATTTTATGCCGACGTGTCCAAAATTGGCCAATTTTTCCCTTCACCCGAAAGTGGAGACCACCTAGCTCCTTAATCGGTGAACACATCTACGTATAGTGGATCAAATGAACACATGTCCAAGACATCCTTGCCACCCTAAACGAACAGTTTAGAGCATTAATCACTCACCGCCTCCTTCGTTACCTCCACTGACCAACTTTCCTTATGTGTCCCTTCGCATTTACTTGGTTTGTCGGGAAATTAAATCGGAGATCAAGGTTCATTCAATGCTCCAAATTCTTGCATATCCCACTCATTCTCATTCCTTTTGTTTGCAAACATTCTCGGCTGTTTGTTTGGTTTTGCACCGAAACTTGTTCGGCCATGCATTGGGGAGGCTTCTTTTCACCAAAGCATTTTTAGTATTAAACCATGTTGCATACAATGATAATTTTTAAAGTATAATGATACATAGTTTAATACTTAAGTGCTCTTTTGAAAAAGAAGTCTCCTCAATGCTATAACCTCCAATGTCACTACAATTTTTTATCCTATAATATGTAAATGTTGTTGCCACCATTATGCACATGCTTATATTTAAGATTTTGATATCAAATGGGTATGTTTATGGGCCTAATTAGCAATATGATGTCCATGTTGGTAGTGTAGTGTGATTTCTTATTAATGGAAATCTTCTTAATTATACTCAAACTTTGTTTATGGTGATTGCTTGATTGGGTTGAAATGTACAACAAACTTCGCATAACTATTGCATGTATACAACATTATACATTAACAACCACTAACAATATCACTTGAATCTTCATATAGTCATGTACACAACACTGGCAACATCATTTACATGATATAGAATGTATAAAATGCAACAACCTCTTCTGTATAATATAATGGAATTGGTGATGGGGCGGTCTTGGCTCTTTGTTGTTCTGGTGCCATTGGATGTATGAAAATATTGGTAGTGATGTAATGCAAGTGGTGATATATTAGGGGAGTTTTGGTTATACTAATTGTATATTTTGGTTGCATGTTTTAATGCTACGGGTCATTAACAATCAATATGGCTTGTATGTTTGTGGTATCGGATGTGCTTTGAATATTCTATGACATTTAAGACAGTGAATAACTATTTGTGTTTGGGACAAATATAAACCGATTATAATACTATTTTAGCGGTACAGTGACTCAAGTACCCTTGTTGACTTTCTTGGTGAAAACTGTTTTACAATTGCATATTAAGGGGGTCCTATACACCCTATGTTTGGAGGTCCACATGTTTCTATGTGATACTGTTTACAATTGCTTACATGAATTATTTTGCTTACCAAAAATATAGAATTGCTACACACACACACACACACATATGTATATATATGTATATGTATATATATCTATATATGTATATATAGATGTATATCTATACATGTACATATATACATATATGTATATATATATATATATACATATATATGTATATATATACATACATATGTATATATATACATACATACATGTATATATATACATATGTGTATATATACATGTATATATGTATATATATACATATGTATGTATATATATACATATATATGTATACATATATACATGTATATATGTATATATATACATATATGTGTTTGTGTGTGTGCATATATGTTTAAAGCATAGGTGGCACAGTCATGTGGTGGGAAATTCAATGATGATAGATTTTGGCTAACCATGGAAGGAAAGAAACATAAGAAATAGTAACCCATCAAAGACAGAGTGATGCTAGAAGGAAGCATTATTTTCCTTGAAAAATAAAGTGTGTTTAAGAACACAAAATTTTGAATAAACACCCTAGATGTCGTACACTTCATCAAGCACATTATGCATGCACCAAGAAAGCCATAAAATTCCTTCTAGTTCAGAAACTCCAAAACAATATGATCAAAATCAGCGAGACAAAAAATAAAAAACCATTTACTGGTAGGAGAAAGTGGTAGAGCCTTAGTGAGGTTAGAAACCTGACCTGCATAGTATGGATTTGCCCGATGTTGTGCCTTGTTGCACTTACCTTTATCCTACTTGTTGCAAGAAAAAATGAAAGGAGGGATCAATAAATACATCAAGAAGATTACACAAATGTCGGCAATGCTTAGCTTAATACACAAAGAATATTAGAAAATTGTATACCTTTCAATTGCAACTCACCATCAGTGAAGCTTCGAAGGAACAATGGGCTGGCCTGAACATGTTTTTCTTTGCACGCCGATGAAGTAGAGTGAACAAGACACAAAATGACAAGGTGTCAGCCAAATATACCATAATCTCTATGATATATATACATACATACATACATACATACATACATACATACATACATACATACATATATATATATATGTATGTATATATGTATATATACATATACATACATATATATACATACATACATATATACATATATATGTATATATATATATGTATGTATATATATATATGTATATGTATAATTATGCATACATGCATACATACATATATATATGTATGTGTCTGTGTGTATTATATATATATATATATATTATGTCTCATCAATTCTAGCAATTTTATATTCTTGTTAAGAAAAATAATTCATGTAAGCAATTGTAAATAGTATCATGTAGAAACATTTGGACCTCCAAACATAGGGTGTATAGGACCCCCTTATTATGCAATTGTAAAACAGTTTTCACCAAGAAAGTCAACAAGGGTACTCGAATCACTGTACCGCCAAAATTGTATTATAATAGGTTTATATTTGTCCCAAACACAAATAGTTATTCACAGTCTTACATGTCATAGAATATTCAAAGCACATCTAATACCACAAACATACAAGCCATATTGCTTGTTAATGGCCTATAGCATTAAAACATGCAGCCAAAATATAAAATTAGTATAACCCACACTCCCCTATCACATCACCACTTGCATAACATCGCCGCCAATATTTTCATACATCCAATGGCCCCAAAACAACGAAGAGCCAAGACTGTCCCACCATCAAATCCAATCAAACCCACCACCAAAAAAGTGAAGTTGTTCTTTTGAGATAGAAAGTATAACGATGTTGACACTTATGGTCTTGCGACCACCCTGGATTAAAAGTAGTTTGACCATATCCCTTTGCTATGCATAGTTTGTTCCATTCGTTAGACTCTCCATCTAAAAGAACAACTTCAGTTTTTAATTTGGGGAGTTGAATGTATGCAGTTCCATCTACATATGAATATGGAAGTGAGGCTCTGGTAAATGGAAATTGGAATAGATTGAGAAATGCATTTTATAATTTGTAGATCTCTAATAGTGGTTTGTTATGGAGTCTTTAATTTGTGTCATTTTTCAAATTTGAAAACTTTTTTGGATGCATTCAATTGCTGAGATTATATGTATTCATGGCGTGCAATCCTTGTTTGCTTCTCGAGCGATTAACACATTGATTTTTGGTGGTTGCATGTGACAAAAGAGGAGAAGGCATATATATTAAAGGCAGCGGGAAATTACATATATATGTATATATAAATATATATCACACACACACACACACACACACACACATATAATTTTCCATTTCCTTTAATATTTTGTTGTTATGCACAATCTTTAACAATACAATATGCCTTTATTTATTTTTTGTTATACCCATATATGATAATGGGTTAAGTTGTTTTCATTTCCATGTTTGGTAGTAACAATGAAATAAAGAAAGCATTTCACAGTCAGAATTGTTGTGCATGGAAGAAAAGATGAATACAAATATTGCTTGGCATTCAAAGGCATAAAGAATTAATAAAAAAGTGAAGTTGTTCTTTTCCATGGAGAGTGTAATGGTGCTAGTGCTTATGGTCTGGCATCCACCCCGCATTAAAAGTATGCAGTGCATTTCATTTGGTAATGCATCATTCATTCCATTCATTACAATCTCCATGGAATTGAACAACTTCAGTTTTTTGTTTAGGGAGTTGAATGTCTGTAGTTCCATGTAGATGTGAATATGGAAGTGAGTTGTGGTAAATGGAAATTGGAAAATATGGAGATATGCATTTTTGAAATTGTAAATCTCATTATATGTTCAATGATGGTTTGGTATGGAGTCTTTAATTGCATGGTCGAATATCTTTGAATAAAAACAAGTTAACTCATTTTCATATTTGTACATACCAAAAAAATAGCAAAGGAAAATTGTAGAGTGAAAATTTGTGCATTATCAAAGAAGCGAATACAAGTGCATGGCAGATAACCATGTAATTGTGAACTAGTCAAACCCTTTCCATGTTTGGTAGAATGAATGAAATGAAAAAAAGCATCTTGCAGACAAAAGAATTGTGCATGGAAGAACATAATAATACAATTGCATGGTAGTATGTTGTTATATTTGTTCATATATATGTGTGTGTGTGTGTTCATTGAACGTCAATGAGCAACCGTAGTATATTGTGGATAAAGACAAAAGACAACATGACAAGACAAGAGGCATGAGCTTGATGCACAAAGGCTTCATGAAATATTCTGCACTCTTGACCCCTTCCTCCTTAATCACATCAATTGTTTCACGAAGCATTTGTGCATCAAGCTCACTCCTCTTGTCATTATATGTATATATATAATTACATATACATATGTATATCTAATTATATATATATATATATGTATATATATATGTATATGTATATATATATATATACATATATATATGTATATATATACATATAATTATATATATATATATAATCACACACACACACACACACACACACACACACATATATATATATATATCTAATTACATATACATATACATATACATATATATATATATATATATTTATTCTTATATATGTTATTATATATATATTTATATGTAATTATATATATATATATATGGGCACATGCACAAGTGGCAGGGCGACGTGGTAGGCTAATTTTGAAATGGTGCTTGACAAGTATTGGGGTGATTGATTTTTAAAAAAAACCCATATGGGTCGATGCACAAGTGGCAGGGTGACATGGCGAGATAATATATATATATATATATATATATATATATATATATATATATATATATATATATATATCTTCGAAATGGCGTAAAATATTCGAAATGAAAACAAGTAAACCCATTTTCATATTTGGGAGTAACAAAAAATTATCAAAGGCAATTTGCAGAGTTAAAGTTCATGCAATGTTGAACACAGGAATATAAGTGCATGGTAGAAAACCCTGTAATTGTGAACCAGTCAAACACTATCCATGTTTATGTATTATTTTTTTATTCCATGCACAATATGTATATATGTGTATGGAAAGAAAAATACATATATAAGAACAAAATAATATATTTGCATGGCATATTAACTTCAGAATGAAAACAAGGGAATCCATTTTCATATTTGGGAATAACAAACAAATATTAAAGGCAATTTGCAGAGTTAAAGTTTATGCATTGTGAAAGAGAGGAATACAAGTGCATGGCAGAAAACCCTATAATTTTGAACCAGTGAAACCCTTTCCAATGTTTGGTAGTAAAAATGAAATGAAAAAGGCATTTCACAGATATTACTATTTTGCATGGAAGAACATAATAATACACAAACATGCTAGAATATCTTCGAAATGAAAACCAGTCATTCCATTTTCATATATCAGAGTAACATGAGAATATTATAAGGAAATTGCAGAGTTAAACACGAATGCAAGTGCATGGCAGAAACCCTCAAAATGATATACATTAAAACAGTATGAATATTTCCTAGTGACAAGCAAATATATTGTATCCATTTTGATATTTGGGAATAACAAACAAATGTTAAAGGGAAATTGCAAAGTTAAATTTTGTGCATTGTGAAAGCAAAAAACCTATAATTTTGAACGAGTGAAACCCTTTCCATGTTTGGTAGTAACAATGAAATGAAAAAAGCATTCACAGACATAACTATTGTGCATGGAAGAACAAAACAATACATAAACATGCTAGAATATCTTCAAAATAAAAACCAGTCATACCATTTTCATATTTCAGAATAACATGAGAATATTAATATCAAATTGCGAAGTTAAAGTATGTGCAGTGAGGAATACAAATATGAAAGTGCATGGTAGGAACCCTTGAAATGATACACATTAAAACCATATGAATATCTCATAGTAACAAGCAAATATATTGTATCCATTTCCTTATTTTGGAATAACAAACAAATGCGAAAAGCAAATTGTAGATTTACTGTTCAAGCAATGATGACCACATGAAAACAAGTGCATGTTTCAAAACCAGTCAAACCCTTTCCATATTATGTGGAACAAGTCTAATAGTAATGAAAAACCATTTTAAACTAGTAAAAACCCATTTCATATTTTGTATAAGAAAGCAAATATGAAAAGCACAATGCAAAGTAAACGTCATGCCATGAAGAAGGGAATAGTAGGAGTGCATGGACGAGTATAGAGGAAAAGAAAACCACTGAAACCCTCCCCACATTTCATCCTATGCATTAGATTGAAAGAAAAAAATTTCCAATTTTTTTTTTTTTAAACAAAGTGCATGGAAAAATAACGTCATAATCATTGAGAATAGTAAAGGCTGAGTGAGGTATTAAACCTCACCTTAATGAGAAAGGGAGTTGTCGAGAGTGTAGAGCTGAACAAAGAAGTGTGAAAAGCCAAACATTAAAGCGCAGAGAGTTGAACAAGTTTTGGTGCAAAAGGAGACGAACAATCGAGAATGTTTGAAAACAAAAGGAATGACACTCAGCGGGATATGCGAGAATGTGAAGCATTGAATGAACCTTGATTTCTGAATAACAAGCCTAACAAACAAAGTAAATATGAAGCGACGCGTAAGGCAAGTTGGTCAGTGGAGGATACGAAGGAGGTGGCGAGCATTTAATGCTCCAAACTGCCGGTTCGGGGTGGCAAAGCTGGCCTATACACGCGACCGTTCGATCCAGTGTACGTAGATGGGCTTGCCAATTAAGGAGGCTGGTGGGCTCCAATTTCGGGCGAAGGGAGAAATCGGCCAGTTTTGGACATGTCGGCATAAAATGTGTTTGACAGGTGGCGAGGTGATCAATTTTTTTTTAAAAATAATATGGGCCGATGCACAAGTGGCAGTGTGGCAGGCTAATTTTTAAATTTTTTTAGGTCCACATGGACTGCCATGTGGACCTACAAAGTTGACCTGCCCTATAGTGGGCCCCTCTTCCCTAGATCCAAAGCCATTTCCATCGTCTTCATTTGTTTTTCCTTGCGATGAGCATTTAGACAATCCAAATGTTGTTTCCACAGAGGATTCAATGAGCTTGGCAGATAAATCTATTATGGACTCTGACCATATGATCTCCCTAGACCCACTAGGGACTTTGGTGGTAGTGGATTATGTTGATAGTGCAAATGGAGTAAAAATTCATGCTCCCGAGTCTTATTTTTCAAATGAACAAGAATGGATAAAAGTAAAGAGGAAGAAATCTCCTCCATTAAAATCTAAGCATCTATTGTTTTTAAGATCATAAAAAAAAAGATTCAAAAACTTTAAATAAGTGTGTAATATTAGAGCACACCCATTTAAGAGTTAAATATAAATTTATTATTTTCTATTCAATTATACGAGAGTGGACCCCTTGTCCATAATTTACCTATTAATATATAATATTATAATATATAAATAATATATTATAATAATATAAAATTAATATATTTTTATATTATATATAGGTCATAAATATAATATACATAGATTAACTATCCTTCAAAATGGATATTATTTCAAATAATCAATATATATTTTACTCTCATTTTTACCAAAGTAAAATGTACTTTTTCTAATTGTATTTTATATAACTTAACCCTTTTGTGCCATGTCATCTTTGCAATATTTTTTGAATGTTGTGGCTAGGGTTTCCTTTGACAGCTTGGGAAAGAAGTCTTCTGCTTTTCCTAGCTCTCTTGGCTGGTGGCGACGTCCTTTCACGAATGTAGTGAGGAATAGGCCTTTCATGAAGTTGGACGGGGGTAAGAATATGATGGTGCAGCATGAAATTTTGAAGTGCCCTAGAAACCTTGTCGTTGGAGCTCAGTATGGACAGGCATGTGTTCCAAATGGAAAAGGGAAGATGAACGATATGCCTGGTGGATAGAAGGAGCATGGGGGGAATTTGTGGTGTATGGGGGATGGGTGAAAGAGTTCAGCCTTGGAGAAGGATTACAAACCCATGTGCTGTGTGAGAGACACTCCCTCCTTCGGTAACCTTGGAAGGAGAAATAACAAATGAAGTAGTGGAGAAAAAAAAAACATTTCATGGAGTTAGGGTTGATTGGTAGATTTAGGGATTTCTGGCCATGCCTTGTAGAGCTTCATCATTGTATTTTTGCGATATGGCACCCAATATTGGAGGGGGATGTACATATTTACCCCAATGTGAATGGGTTCTTCGTGGTTGTGTTTGACAGTGAAAAGGATAGGAAAGCAATGCTATGTGATTATCAATGGAGCTGGGAGGACAAACACATGCTCATGTTGAAACCACAACATCCAACTTTCAACCCAAACATGAAATCCTTTTGGTTGGTTCCTTTGTGGGAAAGACTTCCTAACCTCCATTTACATTTCTGGTTTGAATCATGCTTTCAAACCATAGGCAACATGCTAGGGAAATTTTTGGGAGTTGATGCCTAGTTCAATCAATTTTCTGCATACCACTTATGCACACATCCTGATAGAATGGACATTACAAAAGATCTCCTTGCCACTATATCTTTGAAATATTTTGAGGGGGATTGGATACAACTGCTTGACTATGAAGGATTGCCATTTCATTGTCGTAGTTACTTCAACACAGGTCATATTACTGAGCATTGCTCCAAGAGAAAGCAGGTTAATCATGCAACTTGGTTGAAAGAAGTTGCCCCCCGTCACTATTCGGTGGAAAAAGAATATCTGGCTAGTAAAGCTCCGGATAAGAACCCAATTACTACACCTTCATGTGATCCCCCATAGAAGAAACAAGTGCCTACAACGGGTTTGTCATCTGGGGTGGAATAGGGCAGTGTTCCCAAAGGTGTGTGGGGTGGAAGGTCAAAGTGTTTGAGCCTAACTTCAGAGGAGAGTAGCTTACCAACTGAGGATGTAGAAGTGCCAACATAAAAAGATTAGGAAGAAATGTGGCAAAAGGTACAAAAGAAAAAGAAGAAGAGATACCACTTTCAACATGATTTTGTGATCCCATGATAGAAGGAAAAGTAGTAAATAGGCATCAATAAGATGTTTGAATTGATTTATTACAAGTTTTTGTATTGTTCTCCAAATTTTAAGTGTGTTTATTTGTTTGGAGGGGGCCATAAGTTTTGGTAGTTTTGTAGGGGTTTCTAAAATTTTAGCTAGAAGCTTGTTATGGATGTAATTGTTGGTTGTATTACTCTTCAGATGTATAAAAATCTTGCAAGGTTTCCTACATTTACCTATAATAAAAAAAGTACTTTTTATGCAAACCAAATAAAAATTCAAACATTTATTTTGTGATTTTGGCTATGATCTGCACTCACCCTTATTTTACTTTAGAATCATTTCTCTACTTTTTCTTTATTTTTATTTACTTTAGTTTATTTTATTCGTGAAACTCTCCTATAGAATGCATCTTGTATAATTATACATTAATTAATTTTTTAATAGAAATTTAGTATTTAATTTTTAAATATAAAGACACTCAAATTTTATTTAACATATATTGATTTCTATTAATAAAACTATTAATAGTGAAGTGCAGCCCAAACAGGTAGTTGAGTTGGCTTGGGGAGTGGGTTTGCTCCCCATAGGTCTTGAGTTCGACTCCACTCCTAGGTTTGAGAAGAGGGACTTCTTGCGGGCGTGGGGTCTCACTCGTAGGGGACTAGTCTTGCCCCAGCTCGCTCCAGGTACCCAAGGTACGAGCTGCTAAGCCGTTGGGATGGGTCTCGGGGACACCCCTATAGTATATAAAAAAAACTATTAATAGTGTGAATTTTTCAAAATTAAAATTAAAATAAAAATAATTCTTCAAATAAAAATAAAACAAACAATGTAGATAAGATAAAACTAGCATATATGACTTAAATAAATATATATACAAAAGGCATGGAAAGATATCATTCCCTATGCATCTATTTTTATCTAGATTTATCATATAAGTGGAATATATGTCTTGAGAATGATATCTCTAATCATCTTTTACTTAAATTTATCAAATATAGGTATGCTAATTACATATATATTGGTTATGTTTTGGTTTTTGTATACATAGTCACAACATGACACTCATGCCTTACTACATTATAGTAGGAAATGCTAATGTTTCAAAAGCAAATGAAACTGATGGATTTGATGAAGAGTTATTGATTGCTAAGGACATACGCTAACCTCCAATCATTCTAAAAGCACATATTTCATTCATAGCACAAATTCGGTAAAAAATAAACACTAAGATTATTGATTGTAAGTCATAATCAATACAATAAATATCCCTACCAGCCTCACTAGTAGAGAAAAGTAATGGAGAGAAGAAAATTGATTTTTCAATAGATAGTACAAATGACTAATTTGTATATCACACATGTTTACATTATTTTTTAAAAGATCTCACATTTTCATATGAAAAAATATTATTTTCAAATAAATGACCTACGTTATTTTTACAAATATCTCACATTTTCACATTAAAAAGAAAATAGTTAAACTAAATTTTCACATGAAAAAACTAATTATTTATAGGAAAAGATACTTGCTTTCATTTTTTTTGAACTTGCATTTTCACATGAATTTTTTTAATTATTTATAGGAAAAGTAAACTTGCATTATTTTTAAGAAAGTCTCACTTTTATATGAAAAATAAGCTTAAACAACCAATACAATTAAGCCATATTTTCACATGAAAAAAGAAACTTATTATTTTTAGAATAAAAAAATTGCATTATTTAAAAAAATATACATGCATCTTACATTTACACATAAAAAATAAATAAATTAATAAATTATTTAGCCAAAGAAAATTACTTTTAAAAAAAATCAAATGAAAAAAGAAATTTAAGAAAATACATTAAAAGAACTCACATATTCACATTTATTAAAAAAAAATTACATATTTTAGAATCTTACATTTTTACTTGAAACTTATACAACCAACATAGTTAACTATATTTTCATGTGAAAAAGGAAACTTATTATTTTTAAGAAAAAAATAATTAATATAGGAAATAAGAAAATGGTTTGTTTTAAGCTAGAATCCATGTCTTCACCCTTCTCCAATTTTTTTATTGTATAGGAAAACCCTAAATCTTGTTACAAAGAGCCTTCTCCAATTACAAATGTTATTTGAGGAGGACTCATCATGGATGAACCAACTAAAACTTCTTGTATAGAAAATGGTAATAATGTAAGACATTTGTATGTATTTATAATCATAATCTATTTGAAATTAACATCTCAATCACTACAATAAGTCCTATAAGTTTTTCAAACTATTAATTCAATTACCTTGACTCTTTGTGATTACTCTAAGAATCTTTTTATAAATGACAATCCCTTAGAAAAATAAGGTGTTCTACTAAAATATATTGGAAAAAGTGCCACCCCATTCACATTTGGAGCACACTACAAAAATAAAATAAGACCAAGATATAAATTAATATATTTAATTAATCACAATTTAAATGATATGCATAGAATAAAAAAGTTAAACATGTAGAAAAAATTATACATGATGAACTTATCTAAGTTCCTCCTTTGTCGTCATTTTTTATCTTGAGCACTTAAGTAATTAGTACTAATATTTATTACATTAATCTTAAATGAAATGCACTATGAAATAACTTTATGTTTTACCTATACAAAAGATTGACCTTCCTCCTCTTGTCTAACCCTTGATGGATCTCCTTCAGTTCTTTCCTCTAATTCCTTTACATGTGTTCTTGCCTCTAATGCCTCCACATATGTTCTAGATGCTAATATCTAATCTCATGTAGCTTTCATACTATGAATATCATATTAAGATGTGTTTAGGGGTGGCTCACTAGTCTCTCCAAGAGGACCTAAACAAAAATGCCTTCACATAGTGCAATGATGAGGCACACAAATATGTGTAGATGACGAGGGTCCACCAACATCAACCAATTGACCAAGAGTGTCAATCTCATACAATTGGAAAAATTGAGAAGTTTGTATAATCAAATAGCTAGTCAAAGAGTGTATGGCATTGAGGTTCTAAATTGTTGCATTTGCAACAATGTTTGGGTGTGTTATTGGAGGTGGAGAAGGAATAGTAGGAGGGGGAATATATGAACCTTTTTTTTGTCACATTACCCCAAGTCTCCCTTGAGGCATTCCTCTACCTACTCCTTGGAAATTTATAAAGTCACAATAGTTCACATGCTTACCTAAAACAAACTCTACATATAGTTTGTGAATGAGGAACATCAAGAATTATTTTGGGTAGTTTATCAAAACCCATCCACCAATGATCTCAAAAATTTCTTGTCATACCCTCAAGTGCGCACTATTCAATAGAAAATTTTGGCTTATGTATATTAATGAGTAAACTAATTTTAGGATTCACAAAATGTTGTGCTAATTGGGCTTTGGATATGTCTAATTCTTTAATTTGATCATGTGACAAGACATTTGAGTATTATTGCCACCCTTCAAATAACTTGTGTTGGCTTGTGAGGGTTTTAACATGAACAATAATTCCCTCCAAGGTGGTTGTAATTGTAGACAATCGAGGGTGTCAACAGTATATTTCTGCAATGTTCTTCAATTTAGTAATATTTATGTCAATTAGGTCTTGAATTTAAGGAGGTTTTGGTATGGGAGGGTTTAGGTTTCCAACTTCCTCTACTACTTCAACCTACTCCAAATTCAAAACTTACAAATTAACAAAAAAATAAGTAATTACTAAAATTTATAAATAAAAAAATAATTTATACTAAAACTCTCAATAAGTGTTGATAAAACTATAAAATAAATAAATAATAATAAAATAAAAAAACTTAACTTGGCCAATTTGAGCACCAAAATGGAAATCTTCAAAATGAATATCAATTATGGTACTTCACATATCTTTTTTCCTCTCTTAGTTGCACTATGCCGATGAGTCACGTAGTTTAAAATGAATGTTTTTTTATTTTTATATTTTTTAATAATTACTTAGCCAAAACATATATTCATTTTGGAAAATAACAAATATCCATTATGACCATATATTAATTTTTTACATTAATAATATATATAATGTTATAATAATATACAAATATACAATAATATATATTATTATAATATTATAATAATATTATATATAATATACAAATAGTAAAAAAGAATATATATCATAATAATATAAATATATAATAATTATATTATATTATATTTAATAATAATATATAAATAATATATAACTTATAATAATACATTATATATATAATATATATAAGTTATAGTATTCTAATAAATAAGTGAAACACAAAAAAATCATGATTCAAACAATAATAGACTATCTTTTCTCTTTTCGCACCCCTTTAAATCCCTTATGTGTAGCGTCCAAACCCTACACAATGGATCACAAAGGACTCAAAATGAAAAATAGATGGGATTGCAAGCTAAAATTGAAGGACTCTTTGGGCCTCAAAAAGCAGGTTTCTGAATTTGGGCGTCTACAATTTGAAGCGCTATTCTCTCCTACAATGGGCTCTCCCTCCATTCTTGGTTCCTTTTCCCATGGCATGTACCTATTCTTGTTCATCATTTGACCACTATTCTAGAGGTTCATTTCAATGGATTTTTTCTATGATTAGGAGGAATATCCACAAAAGCATGCTCTCATTTGCAGATTTACCAAAATTTGATAAAAGTTGTGTGATCTTAATACTTGGGTTTCCAATAACTAGAAAGATTTCATGGAGGATGAGGTTTACATTTACCCTTGTGTAAAGGGGTTTCTTATTCTAGAATTTGACTCTCTTGAATACAAGTAATTGGTATTAAAAATCAAATTGTGGGTCTTTCTGGAGACTTCCTATGCATGAAACCCTAGTTCCCTTCATTCGATCCCCACACAGAATCCTTCTCTTCATCCTATTTATGGGTTTGATTACCTTACCTCTCTCTTTAATTTTGAGAATTAGATTGTTTGCAAGCTATAGATAATGGCTTAAGTATCATAGTGCCAAAAAAGAAATGATCAATTATCAAATCTCTACTTGTGCATATTTATGTGTTGAAATAGATTTATCTAAAGGTATCCCTACAAAGATATCATTGAGGGTTGGAAAAAGATGTTGGAAGCAACTAGTAGATTATGAAAAAAATATTTTTAGATGCAAGAAATATTTTTCCACAAACCACTTCACCTCACAATGTCAAATGTTGAAAGTGCACAAGTAGGGCAACCAAATCTCTAATAGTTGGCCCTCTTAGTGGATTGGGGTAGAGTCCCAACACTATGTCATTCCTCCCAACACAAAGGTCATGGTCTCTCCCTAAGATCTTCCGAAAATAAAGCCAAAGCCAAGTTCACCTTTGTCACTTGGTTTGCCTTGGGCTAAGCATGCAAACAATCCAAATGTTGTTTCCACAGAGCGTTCAACGAGCTTGGCAGAAAAATTTGTTGGTTGTTTTCAACGAACCAATCAAATCTTGCCAGATACCTATGGGTTTTCCAAAATCAATTCTTGAATACTTGCAAGATAAATGGCCAACAAATGAGATATAGAACCAATTTCTTTATCTCCTCCACTTCGGGCTCTGCAAAACTTGGGAGGGTGGTCCCACAATGTACATTATACAATTATTTCAAACAACTTGCATATGCATTGTATAATCAAGCAGATATATTCTCACCAATGACTAATAAGATGAAATCCTTCAAGAAGTTGGCATTTCCTTGAATGAATTATGCATCTTAAACCGAGAATACAAGACAACACCAACCACAATATATTAAAGATAGATCAATGATTATTTAAAAGGATGTTCTCAAGTTAGGTAATTGAAACCACAAAAAAGACTTATGGGGATTAAGATCAGTGCCATTATCTATGGGCTAGGAGTCTAAGCAAATTGAAATATAAGGTATATTTAATTTTGAACATCCATGATCTAAGTGAAATTACTTTGCAATTCACAAATTTGTAACCGGATTCTAAAAACTACCTACCAAATCCAATATCCCTGAACATGAATTTATGATTTTATCTAAGCATTTTAATCGATTCTTTGAACCAGAGCTAAAACCAAAACATGTACCAAAGCATGAAAGCGATGGCAATTAATGAATGATCTTTGATCAAAATTTTCATTAATAATTCAAGTACAGATCTAAATTGGAGAGACTATAGACTTGGAAAACTTTCTTTATCATTCAGACATGCTCAGGGACCATACATTTGACTAAATTTACTATCTAGACTCAAAGCATTAGACAATGACTTCTAACATATTTGCTCTGTGTTCTCTATTTTCACAATTTGATTCTAGAATTCAACAAAAGACATGTACAAATGACCCTGAATTCCCTTTTATAGAATAAGGGAGAAAAAACAAGCTTCAAGCTAGATGTACACATGTCACATTCTAATTGGACCGCTACAAAAGACATTCCCAAATTCAATTAGATATATTTACATCTTTCAAATTGGAGGGAATATATATGAGACAAATATTATTTAAATTTGTTGTGAGAAGTAGCTTATCCTTCCAAAGACACATTTCAAAAATAATAATCTTCTATGTTGTAGCGCGTCCATTCCATTGAGCAAGATGAAAAAATGATGCAACAAAAAAAGTGAATCAAAATTCCACATCATCAGCAACTAACGTTTACCTGTGAAACATATATTTTATTCATTGCAATTTCTGAGACCAAACCTGTAAAATACTTGACCAATTATATATGTTTCACATTTACACTCATAGACCCAGTCGACCAACTAATACCCTTCCCCATTCTTCATATTCATCATTAGAGGGCCAATTGAAGTCGATGATTTCATCCAACTTTTTCTTGTATAGGGAATACTTTGTCGTCATAGAATTGGATTTTTTGTCAAAATCTTCTAGAAAGCTAATGTTAAATGTCAACTTTTCCAAAGTGTCATTCAAAATATTGATGTTAACTTCTTTACAAATTTGGTTTACTTGGGAAGCAATAATATCATCCATCTCCCTTTTCCACACTTGCAGTAGCTTCACTTCATCATTGGTGAGCTGAATATCTGGAAATAGTGACAAATTTGCCAGATCATAATGAGCCTTCAATTCTCTAATTTTTTGCTCAAGTGGGGCAATATATCCCTGAAACTTTTTCTCATTCAGCTCACAGACAAATGTATATGTTGGAATCACCTTAGGATATCTATCCTCATGCTGGTTAGCTCCGGCTGCCATAAACGTTAATCTCTCAGCCCCTGGGATCCACTTATATAAGATTGGGATAGCCAACTCTTTATCCCTTTGAGCTAATCCTATTGCTCGCAATATCAAGGATTAATTGGCATGAACACCTTTCAATTTGGCGTGGATCTTCTTATTCGGATGTTTCAAGAAAGCATGAAAAATCTTTGAGATGTTTTCATACATTGTGTCTTGTGCATGTTCCGACAACTTCTTATATGTTTCAACTTGTCAAAGTTGTTCTCTTGTAGGTTCAGCAGATGAACTGAGACGTAATTTTCTTAGACCGTCTACTTTGGGTGGCTCTTGTCACAAATTATATGGCACTATTGCCAAGGTTTGATCTTGAAGGGAAGTTTGGGAGGATGCAATTGGAGAAGATGGAGGTGGACGACTTGAGCTGGCTTGGCCCTGATTTCTCTGCATTTCTTCCCTTTACTTATAAAATGCCAACTCAGTCTCTAGCATCGCTACCTTCTACCGACTATTATCATATTCATTAAGGAGCTCATGGTACTTATTCTTCAAATCATCCCTTTCTAGAGTGAGGTTTTCCATAGTTGCTTTAGTAAATATAATCGACCACTCTCTTCACAAGTAATTTCCTACTGAAATCTGATGGCTCAACAAGTACTGGTTTCCTGGATCCCATGGATAATGACCATATTTCTAGTGCATTCCAATCTTCACTAAATGAAGATCCTCAAATTGCCATATTCAATTCCTCCTCTGTTTGCACTAGGGGCTTTTCAGCCCTCCTTATGGTATCTAGAAATATTGCATCAGCAATGTCCCACTCTGGAAACAACAACACACCACATTTCTTCACAAGATCTCTGTCATCCTGGGCAGTAATCTTTCAGAATTCATCCCTCATAACACTCCTCACATTGGCTTGAATGGCACTTTCAGGAAGCTCCGGATGTAAACTCCTTTCACTGGCTACATTTTTTGCATACTATGCAGCTTTTGCTCTCCATAAGAAATATCTAAATGCAAGTGTTTCAACAAATGAATCATCTTCCATAAATTTCTGCAAAGCCTCTAGTATCAAATCATCTGCACTATTTAAACCACTGATATCAATTTTTCCTAGCCTGAGACTACTTTCTCCTAAACTTGAGGCATCTACCACTACAGGGGGAGGAATTCCTTGTTGTATATCCTTAGGAGTGATATAGATATCATCTTTATCTGTATCAAAATATTCAACCACTCCTCTTGCATCAGTCCTTTGTTTCTTAGGGGGTGGCTGCTCCTATGGAGTAGGACTTCCTAGAGGTGAATCAAGATCAATTATAGGTGGGGAACTTGTCTTGGAGGTGATGGAATTACACATTCAGGAGAAGTTTCCTTTGATCCCTTAGAAGTGATAGGGGTCAAAAAAGTTTTTTCATCTACCGCTTTCTTCCTCCTGGAATAGATTCTTATTTGCTTGGGTGGTTGATAAGTGGGCCTTTCATCCAATGCCATAGTAGTATCTTCTTCAACGACTCTTAATTTTTCTTTATATGTAACCTCTCGTTGCTCCCTTAACACACCAACTATATTTTCAAACTTATCCATAGCATACATGACTTGGCTGAATTCATCAGGTATATTTGGAAGAGGGTTATACTTGGGATCCTTTTTCCATTTTACCTCCATCATCTCACTGTAAGCAAGATACATAGATTTCCTTTCATCCTGCTCTGGAAAGCTAGAAATGTTCTTGATTACATCTTTAGGATAGTAGAAATTTGCACAAAAATACCAAGCCTTTCATTTCCTTTTAATTTAGTAATAAATCCCTCAGGGTCATGATTCCTTAGGTGTACAATCTATAACTTGTAGGGTGCACTTAGATGCACTAATTCCTTTCATGCCCCTTTCACCATAACATAATCGGCAAACGTTGTCCACTCTACAAAGAACGAGCCTTTCTTTATTGTAGCAGGAAAGTGTGTTGTCTAAGAGGCTCCCAATTGCCTCATAATTTCAAGAAACCCTATCCCTAATGGCATGTCTCTTTGAAAAACATATGGATCTATACTAGTGCCATATACTTTGAAGATTGTTTTATCAGGGTATAAAATCAAGTCTCCCCAGTTATGACTCAAATTCAGGTCAAGCCTCATCTCCATAGGTCTCAAGAATTCATGAATTTCCTTGGGAATCCTTGGTGGTTCATATATTAAGGACCTCCTTATCTTTGATGCAAAATAATTCTCAAACATCACATATTTATACTTCTAGTCATTTTTATCTAGAATCTGGGTCCAACATTGAATAGAAAAATCAACACCTTCTGCCTTCCTTTTCAAAGTTATGTCTTTCTCAAAAACCTTTCCCCCTTTACACAAGAACATATGCATTAACAATGAGTACGACCATAATTTCACCCTTTCTTTCCCTTCCCTTAGCTCAACCAGACCTTTATGGATATGTTCCACCAAATATGTGACATAATCATAAACTATGTTGTAAGCAGGGTGTTGTAAATGTGTTTCCATGTAGATATATTCCCATTGCAATGTGTCATGTGGAGAAAAGTTGATGGTTTGGCACAAGTAATATAGAGCCTTCTTGAAATATCTAGCAAAATATCTCATTGGAAAGGTCTCATGCTCCTTTTCACTGATTTTGATCTATTTTCTATTCTTCCCAGTACCAGTGCTAGCAGTATGCAAGGGAAACAACTTTTTCCTGATGAATACCTTTGTGTTTTCATGTTCTTTCCTGATAGTATCCATATCAAGAGGAAGCAGATCCTGACTCCAGTCATGCAAATCAAAAACATTCTCAATTTCTTGTCTGGTCATCCTTACCATTTCTTTCCCATCAAATGTCCTGACAACCCTATAGACCAGATCATACCTTGAGGCGATATCCTTCAGTAAATCAACATCCATATATACGTTGGGAACGACTAATTTTCCCATATCTAGCCTCCAAGGGTTACGGAGAAGAACTCCAAGGTTTCTATTTCTGAACCAATGCTAACAGAGCTCCCATCGAGTATAAGGTACTTCAACATCCTTAATGAAACACTGCTTTTCCATCACTCCCTCTCTTATCCTAGGGCCATAGAATAATACTTTCCCTTCAGTTTTCTTATTTGTAGAGGATGTTAACAAGTCAATTACATCCTAGGAAAGTAATCTAGGCTAGGCTACAGGGATAGTCACTTGTACTTTGGGAGACATGGATATTGAAATGTATTTTAGGTAGACCAGGGTTTCGATGAGAAAGAATCCAATTACCAACCTCCTAATTCAAACCTATGGTTCAATCTGAATGCCAATTTTGAAAGGTCTCAAAGGGCTATGACCTTATAAAGATATAATTAACCCTAACTTTGAACAATTAAAGAAGAGCAATAAAACACATTCAACTAAAAGCAAATTGAAAGCCATCCGTAGTTCAAAAAGATAGAATAAAACATAAAATAACGTTTATCATACCTACGAATTTCAATCGTAATAAACCCTAATGTTGATCAGACTGAACTATGCAAGTCGCCTTCTTCAATTTTTCATATTGCTCTAGACACTTCCTCAAATTTCAGTTATGTAAGAACTGACCATATACACACATTTTTAGAATAATCGAGTAGATTTTTGAGTCACCTCCACCATTATTGCTCACTCACGCAAAGCAAAAAAATTACAATGAGTGTACTCACACTTTTTAATATGCACCATTGATCTCCTATTGAGATGGCCACCTTGGATGACTCAAATTGAGTCAATCACATTTGAATTTCATTGTTGCTCCATTCTGAACAACTAGCCAATAAAGATATGCCAACTAGATCCTTCTTCATGTACTTCTGGGCCCCACCATCTAATGGCCATAGGAAAAATGTGGTGACTTCTCGTGGTCCTCACATACTTTAACAAGCTTGCATCTGAGCTCCACAAGATGGCGGGGGACGGTAGTGATCAACTCGTCCCTTTTAATAATCACCGTTGATCATAAAACTTTGAGCGATAGAATGAAAAGTGATGGTTGGGTCTATACCCGTGATGAAACACGTGTCAGCATCTCACATACCACACATCAATTAAAGATCCTTCACTTGAGACCTACAATCCAACAAGGAATGACTCGGATTAATCCCCACGATTCGATGGTCTTTAATCCTAAACATACGACAAAGTTAATCATAAAAGGGGGTTGCGATTAGGCTAACAACACTTTTAACCTTGAGGATGAATGACTTAGACTTAAGTCATTTAGGAGTGAAATATCAAAGCCCAACATTAGGAAAATTAAAACACTCTGTGATTGAAGGTGACCGAGTAACCTAGACAAGGGGGTTGGTAAAGGAACACAATGTGATGGCTCAAATGACAACTTAAATGACTGGTAACCAGGTCAAATAGGTTGACCCAAGATTAAAACTCCCAAGGTTTAAAATTAAAGCATTTGAAGACAAGGTTACAGAGGTAAAACCCTAAATCCTACCTATGGGAAATATGAGGCATGCCATTACTGAGTGTAAAAGGACCTCAAAATGTCAAAATTTTTAGGAACTCCATCAGTGGCTCATGCTCAGGGATGCATACCCCTGGTGGGTATGGCGAGAAACAAATCTCTTGGTGAAGCAGACCAACATATAGGAACTCAAAAAAGACCAGGAGCTTGCCCAGATAAAGCAAGCATATGCAACAAAAAGCAAACCTATGTACAAGATTTACAAAATATACAATGTACATGGAAATATAACGTATTTCAAGAGAAATAGGGTTTCAGGAACTGTCCATGTATTGGAAGTTCTAGAAATTCACCTCTTAGTGATTGTAGAAAAAGAGAATCTTCCCCATGAGTATCTGTAATCAAATAAGGCCCCAACTATAGGGGATCAAACTTCCCATGCTTTCCTTTGTCATCCAATCTTCCGTTCCACATCAAAACCATACACCCTACCTCAAACTTCCTTTGAGTGGCCTTTTTGTCCTACAAGTGCTTGACTTGGAGCTACAACCTCTCATTTCTCTTATGAGCTTCTCTTCTCATCTCGTCAAGCTCAGTTAACTCATCCATCCGATTTTTCATCTCATCACAGATATCAGTATCATACTCCTAAACAAATTTATACATTTTCATCATATTATTGTGTGGTATTTTGGCCTCAACCCCATACACCAAGTTAAAAGGGGATTTCCAATGAATTATTCATGGTGGTCATGTCTACCCATAGTGCCAACTACAATTTCAAGTCCCATAATTTCTTATTCTTCTCAAGCACCCACTTGATAATCTTCATAAGGCTCTTATTACTGGACTCAGCTTGCCCATTCCCTTGGGGATGGTATGGGGATGAATAAGATACATTTATGCCATGTTGGTTGTAAAAATCCATAAATTCCTCAGACCTAAAGCACATAGCGTTATCAGAAAAAATTCTCTTAGGAACACCAAACCTACTCAAAATATTATTCATTAGGAAATCAATGACAACTTTACTGGTTCCTTACCTGAAAACTTTAGTTTGCCATTAAACCTCTGATATGCATCACAATTTTTTATAAATTTGTGTACGTCTTTGAACACCGTGGGCCACCAAAAACCTACTCGCAATACGTTATGTGTAGTAGTCTTGGCCATGTAGTGACCTCCACACACTTTCTTATGCATTTCAATTAGCAGATCTTTTGCTTGGTCACCATCCACACATTTGAGAAGCACACCCTCAGGGCTTCTCCACTAGAGTTCACCATCAATGATAACATACCTAATTGCTTGTAGTTTTAATGTTCTCTTCTCATTGTTAGCCATGCCATCAGGGCATTTCATGGTATGAAAATATTCATCTATCCTTCTGTACCAGCCACATATCTGCATATCACATATGGGAGCAATTTTTTCTTGTTCAACTTCATTAATTTGGTTGGCCTCCAAATTAGTTTCAGCCATGAGCTTGGCTAAGCCCTGGTCTCTTACTAGCTTCGTAATTTGAATATCTATGTTCAACTCTTGGATTCTTTTAATCCATATACATCTTTAACCTGTAGTTTCTTGCTGAGTGAAAATGTCCTTGACTGTTGCGCTTGGAAAATAAGCCACCACAGTTGCACTGGACAAATATGTTTTGAAATTTTTAACAGCCTTAACTAAGGAATAAGCTTGCTTCTCAGTTGTGTTATACTTGAGCTCAGCTACTTGCAAAGACTTGCTAAAAAAGGAAATTGGTTGTTCAAAGCCTTCATCATTTTTTTGTAACAACACTCCCACTACAGTATGAAAAGAGGCAAATGTAAACAGTTGGAATGGCTTGGAATAGTTTGGATTCTTCTAGACAGGTGCAACTTTAATAGCATCCTTGATGGCTTGAAAATCTTTGAGAGGCTCTTCTGACCACACCACCTTCTCTACTTTCTTGATCATTTTCTAGATTGGCCTAACAATCTCTACAAAATTAGTAACAAACCTCCTTAGAAAGTTTATCTTCCCATAGAAAGATTAAATCCCTTTAACATTCTTTGGTGGTGTAATTTTATCTATGGTTGCTACTCTTTCAAGATCAATTCTGATACAATCTTTTGAGACAATGTTCCCTAGCAACTTACCTTCTTTGAATCCAAAGGCACATTTCTTGGGGTTCAACAAAATACCATATTCCAGTGCTCTAATGAAAATTTTCTCAAGGTGTGAACAGTGATCCTCCTCCTTCTTATAGTGAGCAGTAAGGTCATCTCGGTAAGCAAGAAACAAATCTATGAAATCGGAAAAAGCCACATCCATGGCTCTTTGAAAAATGGAACCAACATTTATCAGGCCGAAAGGCATCCTGACATAAACATAGGTCCCGCATGGTGTGGTAAATGTTGTTTTATATTGTTCTAATTCCCTCACCATAACCTGGTTATAACCTAAAAATCAATCCATAATAGAAATTAGTTCACAAACTATTACCTTTTGTAACATTGCTTCCCTGTTAGGTAAGGGGTAATTATCTTTCAAGG
>VDFB02000020.1:50893173-50909436 GCA_007258455.2 Sequoia sempervirens | reverse complement strand
CTTTTATGCCCTTATTGATTATTGCAAGTTATGACCTCTTTTATATGTTAGGAGAGATGAGTTTTTTATATATCCAAATGAACATTTAGGGCTTCACAGTTCCTGCAGAATGGAAAAATAGCAGATATAATTGCTGATATATATTACTAGTGTTAGCGATAGGTTAAATTGGAAATTAAATTCCCATTGTACAGTTTAATATGTTTGTACAAGTTGGCATTTTGCACTCACCACAACATATATGAAAGATTCCTTCCTCAAATCTGATTTGAATGTTCTGATTTTGGTTTTCCTTGAAGTCTTTGACCAACGTATAGAATAGGTTTTGTTTTGTTTGTGTTTTATGTTTTTTCTAAATTTTTTGTGTTTTTTGGAGTTTTATGTGAATTGCTTGACATGTACAATGTTTATAAAGGAAAAATAACCAACATGCGATGATTCTATTAATTAAAAGACTAAAATTATATAGATATGGGCCAATTGCAACATACCCATTCATCCAAAGACCAAGAAATGACTTTTGCAACTAAAATTTCAGGTCTGATATTACCCTGATATAGCAAATTCGAACTCTCCCAACTCTACAAATGACTACCCACTTTGTTTCCAAGTGTGAGAGGAGTTGTGCCACTGCTGTATGAAACTTCTTAGCTCCAAAACTTCAAAAACTTCACCTAGCACTTAGGGTTTGAAGCCCAAATGCCAAACAAAGGTGTGACTGCCTGTGCAACTACTGAAAGATGGTATAAATGTCCTCTAAAAGGACAGATATGCAATTTGATGCAAATTTTTATCCTCAAAATGGACTAATATGCAATTATAACCCCAAATAATGCTGCCAACTCCACACTGAAGTTGGATAATGTTGAATCATATCTCCAAGAGAATTGGGTTTTCGTCCAAATCTCCAAATTCTCCCAGAAGTTTGTGTTCTTGGAAGCTCCAAGCTCTTCAAACCCTCATGTTTATTGTTGCTCTCAAATTGAAGTCATAAGAATGAATCCAAAATAGACAAAAATTCCTTTTTATTTTCACCAAGAGGGGTCAACCCTTTTTGGGGTTATTATTTGGCCTAAAAATTCATAAAATAACATTGAGGGTCTAATCTTACATTGTGAACTTGGCCCCTCTTTTAAAACAACTTAAGTTCTAGGATGGGGATGCACTTTTCACTATTCACTTTCTAATTTTTTGTTACTATTCACCTTTCACTATTCCATTAAATCCAAGTTTATTATTTCCAATTTATCCCTAGCTTAATCAATTGAACTCGACTTTGAAAGGATCGAACAACTCCCGACAAGGTTCAACAACCTCGAAATGGGTCCCCTATCCATATTGCTGACCTACAAAAACCCTCATAATAGATCAACCTCAGCATCAGATCTGAATGCCTAAGGAAGGGACATTACAGTCCTCCCTTCCTGGGATTGCTTGTCCTCAAGCAATTGCATGCCAGTCCGCTGCACCACTATGATATACATGCCATGTAACCATAACTTCTGAAGCAACTCACCATGATCACTGAGTACCAATGCACTATCCATGTCAATACCTAGATCCCAAATCATCCTACCCATTCGGCTATAGATATCCATTATAATACAAGCAACACATACCATCCATCTGTAAGAGGAGGCCATAAAAAAGAGATGGAAATCAACTCCCATATACACATGAAACAACTCATTAGGCCCCCAAATGTTGTCATAGCTAAGGTCTGAAGAGAGAACAAAGTCATATGGGTCATCATACATGTCAAAGAAACCCATATCATACTCCCTGTTGACCCCATGAATGTGCTTCCAAGTAGGACAACTACTTTCCCATAATGAATTAATGGGGATAAAGTCAACAATCAAAAAATAGAAAGTTGCCATACCATAACAAATCAGTGACATAACCATAGATGGGTTATGGATGCCTTCTACACCCTTCTAAGGCGAATTTTGAGTGGTTGGTCCACTATGAGTGTTATCACCACAATCAACAACCAAAAATTCTAAAGTCCCCATTCCATTATCCAAATGACATGTCTCATCAGCTTCCCAAGTGAGTAGGGGTGGAAGTGGCTCAAAGAATTCTTCAACACTAAATGTCACAAGGCTACAAAAATCCTCATTGTATGATTCTTCAATCTGTTCAACTCCTATACCATTTACCTTGTCACCTTGTGCCCTCGGAAAAGCTGCTATTCAAGACTGAGTTTCTGACTAATGCAAGAAGTGATTGTGCCTACTCAAAAGTAGACAAAGATCAAAAATCTTCCTTCCTTGTTTCCCTTCCAATTGGATAGTCAAGCCTCTAACTCTACCCATCCGTAAGTGGTCTATTTTTATCAGCTCCAAAACCACTTTGAAGGAGTGCAATTGTGGATAAGAAATACCATGCTTTATTCCTTTTCATCTTTCCTCACTTCGGCTTATCCAACATATATCTTTTTTGTAGTTTCCCTCCATCCTTCTTATCTTGCTGTCATGGAACAAAATAACAATATGCAATTTGTATTTATGATTTTTTCCAATCCAAGTGTATGAAGGTAGGAAACTATCACTAGTTCTTCCTTCAACTGATACATAGTCATTTCCATCATCATAAATTGTTCCCAACATTGTTGTACCAATACTAAAGTCACACATTTCAATATCCAGCAATGAAGAGGTATGAACAAACCATAGAGAATAGTCTAGCAAACAATCCACACACCCTCTTATGGAATTCTCATCAATACAAAATGGTGTCAACTCAATGGTTTGACCCAGCCTAACAAAAGGGACCAATGTAAGATAAACTATCAAATCATCCATGTACCCCCATAAGAAGGCACCATCAAAATCATGAGTAGGTTGGTTTAGTTCACCAAATAGAACTAATACCTCATGCAAAACTGAGTTACCTTCATCGTGATAATCATACTCATGCACAACATCAATGGCTGGCCCAGGATGAGCACACAAAGTTGCTAACCTCATTCTTTTTACTATCTCTAGATGTTGTTTTGCATGGCCAGCAACTAACTTAGCTTTCTTTGCCCTCTCTAGCCAAATATTACAATTCTCTTGTGTCTCTTCCACACCTTCAAAAATCTGATATACCAAATCAGATTGTGTAGTTCCCTATGTTTTGATAGAATTACCATATCCAAAACTCCAATTTTGTATGTCATCATTAGTAGACCACAAATAACTGTCCTCCAAAGGCGTTAGCATGCTAATCTCATGAGAAAGCAGAACCATAGAGCTGCTGCCCTTCAACAAATCAGATGTAATGTCATGCCAATCCAGAAACTTGTCATCCCTTTCAACATACCTATCAAGTGTTGGTTCAATACAATTCTCTTCACATGCATAATGTATGCCTTCATGAAACAAATCATGACCCAAATCTATCATTGATTTTGCTGCTATTTGATGATGCAAAGTATATTTGAGAGCTTTCATAATAATGTGTTTCCCATCATGTAGGAAACTCAACTCCATTTCTTGTAAATCTTGGATGACCCTTTGTAAAGAATGTAGCCAATGCATACCAATTACAACTTCATTTTCCTTCAAGTTAAGTACATAAAAGTCATCACAAAGAGTGTACTCACCAAAGATAATGCCAAGCTTACTCACTTTCTTCTTGCAAAGAATAGTAAGCCCTCCTGTTATAGTCACATCAAACCCCTCAAAATCTTCACAATGTAAACCTCTTTTCTTTACCAAACCATCATCAATGTAGTTATGTGTAGCTCCACTATCACATAGTGCCAAAACCTTGCAACCAAATAGTTTTCCTTCAAAGATAAATGGATTGTACCTTGGATCACCTAAAAGATAAGAGATTCTAGAACCTTTGTTACCTTCATTTACTAGTTCTAGTGTTGGTCGTTCATGATCATGCTCTTTAGTCTCATCATGAGGTTATGCCTCGTACTCCTCCATAACTAATATGTTTTCCTTTACTAGTAAACTCCAAGGTGCGGTATCCAAGATAAACCAATGTTTCAATTATCAAAATGCAAGATCTTCTTAGTAAGAAACCACCTAGTTCCCTTAATCAGCTCTCTGAAGAAAAATGCTTCATATGTCCATAGCAATTTTCCTTCCATTGGAGATGATGCATGACTAACCATAATGAAACCAATAATTTTCCATTCCACACGAATGGATATAGCACTTATGGTTGATCCATCAAGTGTGTAACCCATATCATCATTTTTTTTGAGCCTTCAAGGGGCTCTCCAAAAGAGGAAATTCATAAACTTCATGATGCAAACTAGATAACCAAACATCATGCTTTTCCTCTTGTTCATACTCATCTACATGTTTTTCTTGTTTGCTTACCTCAAGACGCTCCTCCTCTACATGCTCAACTTCTACACATTCTTCCCTTGGAAGAAATAATGATTGATGATAGGCTTCTCTTCATTGTCTTGCTTGATCTATGTGATTCACTTGTTCCTTGATTTCTTTAAGGTGTTGTCTTGCTTGGGGAGCCAACAAATTTTCCTTCTTAGCTCTTTGTAACCAACCATCACACAAGACTTGAGTTCTCTTGACATCTACCTTGGTATGATGTATAAAATTAGAACCTTTGTGGCTTAAATCCACAATACATTCATCATGTTTAACACACAAAACTTCAATGCTAACATTGGAAGACTCTATAGCATTTTCATATTTATATGATTTGGATGCTACCTCATGATTATAACTGTAGTTGCAAAAGTCAGAATAGGTGTCACACCTAGGTATCATGTTTACAACATCTCTAATGGGCTGATCCATGACTATAATCTCTCCCACTTGGTGATCACAATGAAGACTCAATGGTGCAATAGGTGTCTCCTCATGATCCAAAGTTTTAATTTTTTTAGGATTCCCACATAGTGATTGATTTTTGCATTGAACATGATCACTAGTAGACTGCAGATCACAAGCAAGTGATTCCTCTTCCTTTCCTTGTTCTTGCACCTTTAGCTCTCCTTCTTTCCCAATGCTTTCTTTGCTATCTTTTGATTTGTTTTCATGTGTAGGTGATGTGACATTATTGGAATCAACTATCACACTAGAATCTTTTCACATGCTTTTCTTCACAAAACTCTTGAGGACAGCAACTATACCTTCTTTATTTCTCATCCTACACCCTATTCATGCATCTTAAAATTACAACAGTATCCATGGGGCCTCTTACACAAGCTACAATAATTAAAAAAAGTGTAAGAGCCCCTTTATATCATGTTTGGACTACAAAACCCTCAAAAATAGGTTAACCAGGCTGCATGCAAAGAAGTGAAGCTTTCTAACTCAAATCAATGCTTTAAGCCCTCAAATCAGATTCAAATCAAAGCTAAAACATATCTTCACGACCTGGAATTGATTTCACATCAAAATATGGCTGCATGTGACCGTACAGTGCTTCATAACAGGAAAAATACATAAATTTTAAAGAAAAATAAAGATTTTTGAATGTCAAGAGCTTGTTTTTTAAATCCTCAACCATCAACAACCATTACAATGATCACTTTATGCCTTTTAAAGGCCTTTACATGTCAACCACTGAACAACCACCTCTACAACTGACTTTTTAATCTTTTATGATCACATGAAACATAAAACACACTAATTTCAAGGTTGTTAACATCACTATTGAAATGTTTTAATTTTTTGACCTTTCAAACATTAAAAAGTACATCATTAAATTAATTATGTAATGGCATAAAAATTAAAAACATCATGAATTAATTATGTAACCACATAAGTCAAATATAATTCTATAAAGAAATTAATATCAAATAGATAATATAATCGCATAACTCATACATTTCAATGGCATTGATCTTCTTCTTCATCCAACTCTTTGTCTATATCATCTGATCTAGATTCGACATTGTAAGGATTGGTCATATCATCATCATCATCGATATCAATTTTGATAATGTCATCATCCACACGAATATCATCTTCATGAACATTAACTCCTACATCATCATGATCTAGTTCCTCCTTTTCGACATCTTCGTCAGGGACATCATCAACTAACTATTGATCTTGATCATCATCTACATCATCTTCTAGTTCTTCGACATCTTCTTCTTCCACCACATTATACTTTACCAACCTTCCTCTTGGATCATGTCTAACAACAAATGACCAACCTGGTTTACCTGGAACCTCTAAGTAAAATACCAGCTCACATTGGCTTGGAAGAACATAGGGCTCATTTCTAGCTCGCTCAATCGACCTTGTATTAACCATGGTAAATCCATTATCATGTTCAATAACATTTCTCTTAGGATCATTTTCATTCAATCATAGCCTATACCATAGGACGATGAACATAATTAATCTGAAGGACTTAAAGTCACACTCAAGTATATCATCCAAAATCCCATAGTATCAATTTTCTGAGACCAATGGATGTATGCCACTTCTAGATGAAACACTAGTCACCTGAAAGACTACAGTTATACCAAAATCACAAGTTTTCTTCATGTCATTCAACATTTTGATTCAAAATTTATGACCATTGCACCACATAGCCTTGTGGTGTTTCACTTGCAATATGTCAAACATGTAAAAATTATTGCAATATTGTCAATTGATAAACATATTTATTCTTGGCCAAATGTATGCAAAGAAAACAATCTCAACATATATATACATCAATATAATTGAAAATAATTAAATAATATGGGTGATTAATATATTTATACGTACCTGTTTATCTCTTAACCCATATGCTAAATCAATTTTCCTTTGTGTAACGTTGGAATCTCCATTACGATGAGCTTTTTTAACCAATGAAGCCACACCTTCCCATGTTAATGCGTGAACAAATTGTTGACATCGTTCAATCCATACCATCATCCAATCAAGATTATTTGCGACATACAAATGTAGTGCATCCCACTCTTGACCAACTGTATCAAAAAAAAATTGAAATTCACAACCGATGTATAATTAGATAAATACCACAATATACGACCTTAATTTATAATTGATGTATATTGAAGATTAAAAATTAAATAAGTACAATATACATAAAAACCATATGTAAAATGTATTCTAATTAATCTCCATGACCATCTTATAATTACCTCTCACTTTCCTCAATCTACCTTTCCCCATCAGGTACTCCCCTTCAAATTTGTTAATGGAGTTGGGATCACAAATGCGATCTACATGGACGTTTGTTGCAAACTTAGGAAGATATTCACTAATGTACACCATGGTCTGGTATACCATATATCCCTCCATCATATAACCCTCAGAATGTGCTCTTTTTCTAACCAAATCTTTCAAAAATTTCAAGTGCCTCTCAACCATCCACATTGACCTTATGTGTATAGATCCACACAATTCAATCTCCTCAACTTGGTGTATGAGGTAGTGTTCTTATGCATTGAAAAATATCAAAGGTAGGCACTTTTTCAGTTCACACATTAGACGAGGAATTTTTCTCTTCCAATAATTTATATCTTCTTTATGGATCTCTTTAGATGACAACCATCTACAAGTGATTCAAGGCACAAATATATTAATGATATTTAACAAAAATATATAGTATATTACATAACAAGTAAAACAAATGGCAATTATAAGATGTATACAAAAAATTGAACAAATATCGCTACTTACCTCATGTATTTTCCAAGATCATATATAACTTGCTTGACATTGTTGTCGAAGTTGTCTAGGAGAGATAGAGATAGAACATACTACAACAATTATAAAATGATCTTTTCATTATTTTTCCAAAAGTAGTAAACATAATACATTGAAAAGTACATGCATTATACAAGTGTATATAATATACCAAAAAAATTACCTTAATGATGGTATGCCAATCATGTGTTTTCATCCCTGACCCAAATTCACCTTTCTTTGTTATTATATTTTTTATGTTCGCAACAAATCCTGTGGGAAATTGAATTTTTCGTATGACTTCTTTTATAACATTGCTTTGTTGCTCCGTTAATAACCAAGGAAGGACACTTATATTAATTTGGTATCCATCGCTATTTAATTGAATGGAATTTTTCATTGCATGATTGGCTTCCTGAATGTCACTACAAATTTTGACAATTTCTTCTTTGTCATGCTTTCCATCCTATATTTTCCATAATGTTTCTGTTATATTCTTTCCAATATGCATTGTATCAAACAAATGCACAATTTGTAGCTTCTCATAGTAAGGCAACCTACTAAATTGTCTGGGATAACTTTTCAATCCCTATGGAAGCCGACCATTAATGCCTTGACGACCTTCATGAAGCATATAAGTTAAAAAAATTAACAACAACAATCATTGTCAATTACAGCATGAGTAAACACAACACAATATAAAAATATAAATTCAAAACATATCATATATGATAGATAAACAATTTGATCTGATGTATAACCTTGACGATTAATTCTATTATATTCCAACTTCCATAGGCGAGGTGTCATTCTTTGTGGTTTTGATGTAATCTCTTCTTTCCCATTGAAAAGATGTTTTTCAGTAGTTCGATACTTATGATTTCTATGGAGGAAGTGCCTATACTCATCAAACACCTACTTTCCTAAACTTGTTGAACGACGAGATTTCATCTTTGGACAACAAATTGGACATGCAAGTTTTCCCTTTGTTTGAAGACCTGCAAAATCATATATAATTGGATTAAATATGTCAATTTTTATAATTATATATAATGAATAGATTATTTTAAAAACATGTATGATATCTACTTCATAAAATTAAATATTGTTAAAGTGTAGTTGAACGTTATAACATACCGCAAAAATGTGTTAGCCCTGGGACATCATACATAGTGACGCCATTCCATAACTTTAGTAACTTGTCGATAAGAGGCTTGATATATACGTTCATATCTTTAACTTGGTACTTACCTAGTTGAATGAACATAAACATTACTTAATTATTATAACCATTTTACTGCAACATATATAAATTAATGTACATGACTATTGAATGAAAAAATATAAGTCATTATGCAACAAATAAGAGAAATGAGATGCTACTACGTTAAAGAAAATTGATGTAAACAAATACCTGGAACAATCATTGACAACATTATGTGATCCCTTTTTATTGACATCCATGGAGGAATTTTATTGTTGATAAAAAAAATAGGCCACACCGAGTAAATAGATCTCAGCTCTCAAAATGGATTGACACTGTCCGCTCCCAATGAAAGCCTAAGATTACAAGGTTCTTCTTTAAAGTGTGGCCATTTTTCCTCCATGTCCCTAAATACAGAACCATCCACAGGCATTCGAAGAATGTCATCTCCACTTCTATTTCGTGCATGGTAATCCATAAATTGCGCTAAGCTTTCGCACCTAAATAATCATTGCATACGTGGAATAATGGGAATATAACGAAGAACCTTGTGAGACACCTTTTTTGTTAGTTGATCTATTCAATATCTATTGATATGACATTCTAGGCATTATGTTGCAAATTCATGTTGTTTATGATATATAATATGATCATTGGGACATGCATCTATTGATTGATACTCCATTCCGATATTTTTCATAATGCCAGATAAATCTCGGTATGAGCGAGGTAAAATATTTGATGGTGGTAACAAAAATTCACCAATCAATCTACAAAAAAAAAAAAATTATTAATATAAAGAATATTAATGGTACAAATTTCATCCTTTATTTATTAGTGATGAATTAACAACAATTAAAATAGATGAAAAAAAATGACATATATGACATACCTTAATATATGTGAGATTGCTATGTTTGATAAACTATTCATAACCTTCAAGTTCAACAACAACAATACAACAGAGATAAGAGTTGTTTGGGAGCCTTCATAAAGGGGCTTATATGCCTTCTTAAGTATAGGTAAATCATGAAAATCATCAAAGTCATCTCGATCATCATGATCAGCTCTGCCACTAAATGTGTCATGGATCAATGTATATGTACCATCATCTTCAACTGTGTTTTCTAGCACATGATCGTCTTCTTGAATAGGATCATTAACTTCATCTTTGATATTCACAGCTCCATGTTTGTCCACTTGCAAAACCACATTCTCCAGGCCCTGATAATCCATATCATGTGCCCTAGGGCACCCCACCTTTATAATAATGATAGACACAAATAAACCATGATCATGATCAAGTGATTTTATATATATACATATATAAAATTTTAGGATGATATAAACATTTACAAATTCAATCAATATAAACACATATAATGAACAAATTACCAATGGACAATAATCATGCCCCCCTTCAATGTGACCATGCTTCCTACAATTTTTCTCAGCTGTTGTGATTAAAATTTGTCTCATCTTTAAGCCCTTGCAATTATTGCAAGGACAATAACATTTCTCATCACCCTTTCTTTTCAATCTAGCCCACGATCTATCAAGTGTCTCTTCATTTTGTTCTAGACTAATATTATCTGACATAATTTTTCTGTACCAAACTTGACTATTTAGATCTTAAAAATATATCAAACTCACACTCCAATAATTTTTATTCATAGACAGGTAACAAAATCTAATAATTCTAATATTTTACACCCAAAAAAATTGGCATGCAACCCCCCTGCAAAAGAGAAGATAGTCTGAAGTTAATGAACCCAAAAAACACTTTAAAATGTTAATTTTAAAACTTATTAAATTCTGATTTTACTATGGTTTCCAACAGTTAGACTCCTAAAATTAGAATATTGAACTTGATCGTAAACTTCCTACAATGATGGAGGTAGCGAGCTAGTAAGAGCAAGTGGCCCATTCCTAAGGAGCAACAAATTGAAATCATCATTGCTAATTTCAATATGGATTTATCCTTTTAGTTAAATATGCAATGTGTCACTTCTTATGAGAAGCTTATCCCTAGGGCCCTCAACATTGAGAGAGCCCTAATCGCACAAGGAAGCACACACTAGTATAATTTGGAAAATAAATGACTAGGTGACTAAAACTTGTAGTCAATAACTAAAAATGACTAAATTCTGCTCATTTTTTGCAACTCAGCTATAAATGAGTAAATAAATTACTAGTTTGGTCATTGATTAAAAATTATTTAGTCACACAAATAAAAATGACTAAATAGTTAGTCATTTATTTAGTCACAATCCATTTGAATAAATCATTTAAGGAATCAAGAATATAGCCTACCAAAATACTCTAAAACTTTAATAAACATAGCCTAAAAACTTTTGTCAAAATCTTATTTTCAGGTAGCCCACCAGAATGGAGTTTTCATTTTAATAAACATACTCTAAAACCTTCATCAAAACATTATTTTCAAGCATAGACCGCCAAAATGGAGAAGTGTTTGATAAGAATGAATGAACGGTGAGGAGATGTGTGTGAAAGGAGGCATAGGATTCATTGTTGCTTATCTCATTCTGCTCTGCTCAACAAATCTTAAATTGTTACCGCTACTATTTGTAATCTAGGTATTTACTTGACATATATTTGCATAATCTCAAATTCCTTCAGAGGATTTTGAAGTATCAATGTATCCTATATAGGGTTTAGAATGATTTCTTTTAATTAAAAAAATAAATAAATGATGTATTTCCCTGTAATTAGATAATGTGGAGATCTCCTAAATCGGCCCCATCACACTATCATCTTTGGCATTGTATTCATTACTCCAGCTACTAGGTTTTTGCATGTGTCATCTTTAATATCTTCATGGCCATGGCTTTTAAATAGATCTCAGTCTTTGCTTTAATCTTTTTCATGGTAACCCTTGAGTTCCATAATCCACCTTCAATCTCTTCTAAGAAATTTGTCTTAAGCTAGACTGCATAGTATGCATATAAAGCAAGTCCTTCATACTTGCCATTGTTCCAAAACACCACTCACTGTCTTGCTTAAAATGTTGCCTCCATAAGCACAATAGAATGTTTTAAAATTCATGGTTGCCAGTGATTGACCATTAAGGTCACCACTTTCATTAAGATACAATGAGATTTTTGTCTTCAAACTCAAGGCATTATGCAAGATAACATTGTGAATTGTTTGTTGTGTATGATTTTATTTTCTTGCACATTTACTACTTTGTTAACTTCCTTTAAGACTGGGTATTGCACCCTCAGCTATAATCTCAAACAGCTCACTCACTATCACTTGAAGATTCCTTTCATGAGCATCCTTCTATAGAATCAAACTATTCACTATAGACTGCCTACTTACTACAGGGGACTCATTATTTCATGGTATTGTAGATCTTAAGATCCTTCAACCTTATTGACACTACTTCACAGTCCACAATGTATTATTCACTATTCTCCCATCTTTGATGAGTCTCAAAACACTGCTCAAACATGCAATCTACTACCTCCATTATACAATGGCTAAGAAGAAACATTGAACCTATGATTACCATTGTTACTTCATTTGGACAGTCATTCCCTGATTGCATTTTCCTTGTCTAACACTACCAAAAGCATTTGAAAAACCCTTAAGGTCAGCAAGGGGGTAAGGAAACTCATTGTTAAAATCTCCACTTTATTATGCAAGGTTTGAGCTTTATTATCTTGTCACTACTCAGCCTCTTTTTTACTATCACATCTCAAGTGACTGTCATTCTTCTTACCATAGATTGCATTTACAAATATCACTAAGCTACATAGTATGCTTGTTATTGGCTACAATCTTTAGATTGCAAGATTTTGTTATTAGCTGCAATGTATCAATCTTTCTGGTATTGCAACCTCACTAATCCACTAGAGTTATTGTTTATGTTTCTCCAGAGGCCTAGGGTTTGTACCCTAATCATGCTCTTACCAATGCTTCTGTTGGTATTAAAAAACAACCTTAAATCTTGGGTCAGAAAATTAGTTGTCTTGACAGGGTTGTGGTATGATCTTGGATTGTATCCTAGAGTGTGTGGGAAGCTTGTGTTTGATCATTAAGGTATGTAAACCTAATCAAGGAAATGTATCCTATATAGCATGGGTCTTGCTTTAATACTTTCCATAATGGTTATTAGCAAATCGCATTATTATAGTTTGCGGTAACCCAAGATTGCATTCAAGTATGTAACAAACTTGGTTTTTAGTTTAAGCTATACACTTTTAAGTAACATTCATAAGGTTTAGAAAATCTTGATCACTCTCTAGAATAGCCCATTAAACATGGTTTGTGCTTGAATTCACTACATAATTGATATAACACAACCACTCTGCATATCAACTAGAGTTATAGGCTCTTTATTGCAGCAAGAGGTAATCACTCTTAGATCATGCTATAATTACATCATAACCTGCTAAACTTGAGACAACCTGAATGCACCCAATGATGATTGACACCTACATTATATAGCCTAAATTAACTACATTATATGAGTGCCTCCATTTCTATCACAACATAGCCACATTAAACTTGGGTCACACATGAATTGCATCTTGTATTTGTTATAGTACAATTGTGCCACATGACCAATAGAGTTATGGATCACATAATTACAGTCACAAGAATTTGTTCCTTGGTTGTGATCTTATGGTGATTCCACACAACAAAATGTGGACATGAAATTCTCAAAACCCTAAACCTCTAAAAATGAAATCTAATGAGATGTCACTTTAAAATATGATTTTCAAACTTGGAACTACAAATCTGATTTCACAACTGAATTCTGCAAAAATACAATGACTACCCTCAACCTGGCGATATCTTCTTGAATTTTTTCTGATTTTTCCCAAGAAAATCATCCTTAGTTCTCCACAAACTGTCTCAAGTAGAGAAAATTTGCAAGTATAGCAAAACACTGTTGCAATAAATCAGTGAACTCACTTTTCTTTATGTCGGCCACAATTTGATTTTTTTCTTATTTTTCATGTTTGTCAAAATTTTGACGAAACCCAGGTTCGTCGAAATTTCGACGAACGTCGAGGATAAACTTTTAAAAATTTGAAAATTACACATCAAATTTTACAAGCACCCGACAATACATCAAATTATACATATTTCGTCAGAAATTTTTGTCGAATTTTGTAGTCAAATGAGTTAGTTTCTTTTGACCATGATAGCTTCTTCTTGTGTTTTAATTCCTTTTCTCATTGGTTAATTTTAGTCTTCAGTTGTTTTGCTCCACTTTGAGCATTTCTGACTATTGTTTTTACAATGTTTTTATCATTAGAGTATGCAGATGTGTCTTTTGGAAAGCTCATTATGGAACTTGACTTCCTTTTCAGATAAGACTTTCATGCCTCCACCCAACTGATTCTCCTTTTCTACACTTAGATTTGGTTTTTCCTTTTCCTTATCATCCATTTCCAATTGTATTTGTTCCATGGAATTGCTAACTTCAAGAATGATTGGCTTTATTTGTTCAACTCCACTTATAGCATCATCTCTCTCTTTCTTTGCTTGCACAAATTCATATGCAATAGAAAACCTTTCAAGTTAATCCACTTATGCATTTCCATTTTCCCCTTGCACATACTGCACATGCTCCTTCATCCACTTCTCATGAGCAGGAACAACCTCTTTAGTCAAAACATTATCTATCTCATTCACTTTGGTCTGCTTCTTCCCAAGTGTTTTTAGAGTAGATTCCTTTTTCATTACATACTTTCTTGTATGTCCTCATGTTTTTTTATTACTAGCATGTCATAAAATTCTTAGAACAAATATTTTTGGGATTCTATCAAATTTTTTGTAGGCAAAGGGAAATAGTTTTGAATGTATTGAATACTTTCATGTACCTTTGGAACTATTTTTTTCCCAACTTTGAGAGTGTATTTATGCTTACATAATCCATATGTCTCTTTTAAAAAATTATTTGCAACAAGTGTATTTATGATTACATAATTCCAATGTTTCTTTTAACAAGTTATTTGCAACAAGTGTATTTATGATTACATAATTCATATATTTCAGAGAATACTTTCATGTCTCCACCCAATTGATTCTCTTTTTCTGCACTTAGATTTGGTTTTACAACAATGAGTGGGTTGCAGTTTTTACAACACCCTATGTTTTCCAATTTGTAGTTTAACAAAACAATATTCATGTAGCTAAGACCTTTTACTTTCATAAATGTACTGCGATATTTATTTATTTTCTCAAGTAGTGGATGAATCTAGTTGCAAGTAAATAACAGTAATAAAAAATAATAGAGTAATACAAAATATCTTTCATTCAATAGTAGTGTTTCAAAACAGTAATACAAAATAAAATTTGAAGTTTCCATTTTCATTTAACAAGTCTTTGTGGATCCTAATCAAATTCAGTCTTTACATTTGTGCCCTGATCTGAATGGCAAGGGCATCCTAAGCAAAGATACTGAATAACATTTTGATCATTTGTCAGAATTGGTACGAGGTGGTCTAGCAGTGTGTGGAGGGCACAAAACATCTCCCGTATATCTTCTTTGATGTGTGGCTCCACTACATGACCATGCAATTGCATTGCTTGGTCAAAAAAATGAGGTCCCTCATGCTGTAGGATGCTGCTAAATGTTGCTTTTACACACCTCATATCTGAGGATGATTCAAGCAAGGAATGTGAAAAGATGCCACAAATGGGGTATACACCATGATCAACATCATATCTTTGCAATGCTTCATCAATCTATGTTGTATTTACCACCGAATTTTGCACATACTTTGCACATAGAATGTGAACCATAGTACAGTTTGTGATCAGGTCCATGGATTTGAGAGGAACCCACATGCTAGATCAGCCTCAGAATAGGGGAGTGCAGGTTCCATGGGCTCTAAAAATTTGTCAATCTTATGAATCGCATTCTCGATAGTTTGACAATTGAATTTAAAAGCATAATGCAACCTCTCTGTAGTGAACAAACTGCCATTGTTTTCCTAAGCGTCGTTGGGAAACTGGCCGATGTGAATCCTTGAATTCAACATTTTTTAGTTGTACTGTCAAAAAAAGGTAAAAAATGTCAGTAACAGATAGCACTGCAGGCATGTAGGGTATGTGCAGGATCATGGTATGCCAAACAAGCCCTTAAGTGGCAATGAAAATTCAGAACAATTAGAGTTAGGCAACTTGATGTAAAAATTTGAATAAGTTATCTATATTATTTCAAAAACATGTAAGAATAGATTCTGTGGGAAATTGAATGTAGTTTCTAAAATACTAGGTTTATTTTTTTAAAAACAAAATCTATTTGGTGAAAATTTAAAATTTCAATGCGGTATTACTTAAATTTCAGGAAAAAATTAAGAAGTAGGTGTCTGTCTGACCACCCTAACCATAATAAAATGATAATATTTTTTTATGAGATTTTAGATGTAAGTAGAGTACTCATGT
>VDFB02000020.1:50863929-50893073 GCA_007258455.2 Sequoia sempervirens | reverse complement strand
TGGCAACTTCTTCTTGTGTTTTAATTCCTTTTCTAATTGGTTAATTTTAGTCTTTGGTTGTTTTTCTCCACTTTGAGCATTTCCATCTATTGTTTTTGTAGTGTCTTTATCATTAGAGTATGCAGATGTTTCTTTTGGCAAGCTCATTACATAACTTGTCTACCTTTTCAAATAAGACTTTCATGCCTTTACTCAACTGATTCTCCTTTTTCTGCACTTAGATCTGGTTTTTCCTTTTCCGTATCATCCATTTCCAATTGTATTCATTCCATGGAATTGCTAACTTCAAGAATGCTTGGCTTCATTTGTTCAACTCCACTTATAAAATCATCTCTCTCTTTCATTGCTTGCACAAATTCATATGCAATAGAAAACCTTTCGAGTTAATCCACTTTTGCATTTCCATTTTCCCCTTGCACATACTATACATGCTCCTTCCTCCACTTCTCATGAGCAAGAACAACCTTGTCAGTCGATACATTATCTATCTCGTTCACTTTGGTCTGCTTCTTCCCAAGTGTTTTTAGAGTAGATTCATTTTTCATTACATAATTTATAGTACATTCTCATTTTTTTTTTATTACTAGCATGTCATAGAATTCTCATAACAAATATGTTTGGAATTCTATCAGATTTGTTGTAGGCAAAGGGATAGAGTTTTGAATGTATTGAATACTTTCATGTACCTTTGTAGCTATTTTTTCCCAACTTTGAGAGTGTATTTATGATTACATAATCCATATGTTTCTTTTAACAAGTTATTTGTAACAAGTGTATTTATGATTACATAATCCATATGTTTCTTTTAACAAGTTATTTGTAACAAGTGTATTTATGTTTTAGATAAGACTTTCATGTCTCCACCAAACTGATTCTTTTTTTCTACACTTAGATATGGTTTTACAACAATGAGTGGGTTGCAGTTTTTATAACACCTTGTGTTTTTGAATCTGTAGATTTACAAAACAGTATTCATGTAACTAAGACCTTTTGTTTTCATAAATGTATTGTGATATTTATTTATTTTCTCAAGTAGTGGATGAATCAATAGTTGCAAGTAAATAATAATTTTTTTCCACATGCCCGCAGTGCTATTTGTTATTGACATTTTTTACCTTTTTTTGACAGTACAACTAAAAAATGTTGAATTCAAGGATTCACATTGGCCAGCTTCCCAATGACGCTTAGGAAAACAATGGCAGTTTGTTCACTACAGAGAGGTTGCATTATGCTTTTAAATTCAATTGTCAGACTATCGAGAATGCAATTCATAAGATTGACAAATTTTTAGAGCCCATGGAACTTGCACTCCCCTATTCTAAGGCTGATCTAGCATGTGGGTTCCTCTCAAAATCCATGGACCTGATCACAAACTGTACTATGGTTCACATTCTATGTGCAAAGTATGTGTGAAATTCGGTGGTAAATACAACATAGATTGATGAAGCATTGCAAAGATATGATGTTGATCATGGTGTATACCCCATTGGTGGCATATTTTCACGTTCCTTGCTTGAATCATCCTCAGATATGAGGTGTGTAAAAGCAACATTTAGCAGCAGCCTACAGCATGAGGGACCTCATTTTTTTGACCAAGCAAAGCAATTGCATGGTCATGTAGTGGAGCCACACATCGAAGAAGATATATAGGAGATGTTTTGTGCCCTCCACACACTGCTAGACCACCTCGTACCAATTTTGACAAATGATCAAAATGTTATTCAGTATCTTGGCTTAGGATGCCCTTGCCATTCAAATTAGGGCACAAATGTAAAGACTGAATTTGATTAGGATCCACAAAGACTTGTTAAATGAAAATGGAAACTTCAAATTTTATTTTGTATTACTGTTTTGAAACACTATTGTTGAATGAAAGATATTTTGTATTACTCTATTACTTTTTATTATTGTATTTTGTATTACTATTATTTACTTGCAACTATATTCATCCACTACTTGAGAAAATAAATAAATATCGCAATACATTTATGAAAGTAAAAGGTCTTAGCTACATGAATATTGTTTTGTTAAACTACAGATTGGAAAACATAGGGTGTTGTAAAAATTGCAACCCACTCATTGTTGTAAAACCAAATCTAAGTGCAGAAAAAGAGAATCAATTGGGTGGAGACATGAAAGTATTCTCTGAAACATATGAATTATGTAATCATAAATACACTTGTTGCAAATAAATTGTTAAAAGAAACATTGGAATTATGTAATCATAAATACACTTGCTGCAAATATTTTTTTAAAAGAGACATATGGATTATGTAAGCATAAATACACTCTCAAAGTTGGGAAAAAAATAGTTGCAAAGGTACATGAAAGTATTCAATACATTCAAAACTATATCCCTTTGCCTACAAAAAATTTGATAGAATCCCAAAAATATTTGTTCTAAGAATTTTATGACATGCTAATAATAAAAAAACATGAGGACATACAAGAAAGTATGTAATGAAAAATGAATCTACTCTAAAAAAACTTGGGAAGAAGCAGACCAAAGTGAATGAGATAGATAATGTTTTGACTAAAGAGGTTGTTCCTGCTCATGAGAAGTGGATGAAGGAGCATGTGTAGTATGTGCAAGGGGAAAATGGAAATGCATAAGTGGATTAACTCGAAAAGTTTTCTATTGCATATGAATTTGTGCAAGCAAAGAAAGAGAGAGATGATGCCATAAGTGGAGTTGAACAAATAAAGCCAAGCATTCTTGAAGTTAGCAATTCCATGGAATAAATACAATTGGAAATGGATGATAAAGAAAAGGAAAAACCAGATCTAAGTGCAGAAAAGGAGAATCAGTTGGGTGGAGGCATGAAAGTCTTATCTGAAAAGGAAGTCAAGTTCCATAATGAGCTTTCCAAAAGAAACATTTGCATACTCTAATGATAAAAACATTGTAAAAACAATAGTCATAAATGCTCAAAGTGGAGCAAAACAACCGAAGACTAAAATTAACCAATTAGAAAAGGAATTAAAACACAAGAAGAAGCTATCATGGTCAAAAGAAGAGGAGCTCAATGTTGTTCAGAGAGAGTTGCAATCTAAAAGACATGAATTTGATAAAACAAAGACACCAATGGAAGGTGTTGTTGCACAACTGATAGTTCAAAAGTAAAAGGTGTTGTTGCACAACTAATAAAGGTCAAAAGTCAAATGTGTTGTTGCACAACTAATAGGTCAAAAGTCAAAGGTGTTGCACAACTAATAAAAGTTTAAGATGCCACAACAATAGTTGCATTGGAGGTTGTTGGAGGAGGGAATTTGTGTAATGCGGTAGTGGATACATAATAGATAGGAAAACTCTCCCTTCAAATAGGACATCTACATATAGGAGTAATGATTATCCCTTTAAACAAAATCCAAGCCCATACCATTTCCTTAACAACTCAACAATCACTAGCCAAATTGGCGAGCAATGGAAACACAAGGCTGCCACTATCACTTTTTGCATATGAGTATGAAATTGAACTAGCTATGCAAATTGTATTTTGTAGTGCATGATTTTGCAGCAATTCAGATACTGCAAAGGGGATGTTTTTCAACCAAGTGGTCTTGCTATTGGCAGAAGTCACAGGCGAGGAGGTGAATTGTATGGGCTTGGATTTTTTTTTAAAGGGATAATTGTTACCCCTGTATGTAGATGTCCTATTTGAAGTGGGAGCTCTCTTGTCTAGTCTATATCCACTACTACATTACACAAATTCCCTCCAACAACCTCCAATGTAGCTATTATTGTGGCATCTTAAACTTTTATAAGTTGTGCAACAACACCTTTGAATTTTGACCTATCAAAATGCTTTGCAGGACCATTATGGGTAAGTTGAACATTTCCTACCACTATTTTGTGCATTTTCTATAAAGAGTTGTTATAAAATATGGAGGTGAACTTCAATACATTGTTTTGTTACAGTCTACATAACAAAAAGTGCTCATTGAATAAGAATTGAGAAGTGAGTCACAACCCTGCATGTTTTCCATCCTGCAACTTTTTGGTGTATTTTTTGTTCCAAACATATGGAGATACTCAAATGCAATGTTTGCTGAAAGTAAGGGTTGTTATAAAATATAAAGGTGAACTTCAATAGAATGTTTATTTATATTTTGCATAACAAAAAGTGCTCATTGAACAAGAATTGAGAAGTGAGTCACAACCCTATGTGTTTTCCATCTTGTAACTATTATGTGCATTTTCTATTGGAAACATATGACGAAATTGAAATGGAATGTTTCCTGAAAGTAAGGGTTGTTATAAAATATGAAGGTGAACTTTAATACACTGTTTTGTTATGGTTTGCATAATAAAAAGTGGTCATCGAACAAGAATTGAGAAGTGAGTCACAACCCTATATGTTTTCCATCCTCCAACTATTATGTGTATTTTCTATTCGAAACGTATGATGATATTGAAATGGAATGTTTGCTACAGGTAAGGGTTGTTATAAAATATGGAGGTGGACTTCAATACATTGTTTTGTTACAATCTACATAACAAAAAGTGCCCATTGAACAAGAATTTAGAAGTGAGTCACAACCCTGTGTGTTTTCCATTTCTTGTAAATTTTTGGTGCATTTTTTATTACAAACATATGACGATATTGAAATGGAATGTTTTCTAAAAGTAAGGGTTGTTATAAAATATGAAGCTAAAATTCAATACATTGTTTTGTTACAGTCTCCATAACAGAAAGTGTTCATTGCATGTGCTTACATTTGTAAGTAAGTTTGACATAAATAATAAGACTTGAGGGGGCATTTCCTACCATTATTTGATGGAATTTGACATTGTTTATAATAAAATTTTACATGGCAACAAAAAGTGTCATGAAATCTGTAAGAACATAGTCTTATATTTTTTTAATTAAGAGGGGTAAACGCTTTTGACCCAGAGCTATGAACCAGTGAGGTCATAAACAGGGGACCTCGTCCCCAATATAAATTGTCAAAAAATACACCCCAAAGGGATTCGAGCCTTGATAGCAAGATTAACAATACAACTTAACAATTGCACTATGCCAATATTGGTAGAAGACCATAGTCTTCAAGAACACCAAAATAATGTAATTCCACACCATAGTTGTTTTATAATTACATGATCAAAGATAATGTAATTCCACACCATAATTGTTCAATATTTACATGATCAAAGACCGAATGGAAAATGACTATTGTCAGCCTCTCTCATCCTCTCCTATAGTTCCTTTTATGTGCAATTGAGGATACGCTCAGATAGAATCTTATAGGCTTCTTTGTGTCCTTGGAACTGACAGTGGGGTGATTCTACTTGCATGGATCCTTGTTGTTGTATGTGTAACAAGAGGGTTTGGGGAAGCCTTTGCTTTGATCATTGAAATTTCAACACCTTCAACCTGTAACAAACCCATCAATATAAATCACTACATTCAACAATTAACATATGGATATAAGGAAAATGAAACATCAGATCTAAGCACAGAGAAAGAGAATCAATAGGGGGAGAGATGAAAGTCTTATTTGAAAATGCAGATAACTTTTGTAACACATTTATATGTACTTGTGGAGGAGAAATATAGTTGGAAATAGATGAGAAGGAAAAGGAAAAATTAGGAAGACCAAGAAACATTGCCAATAAGTTCAAGGCCCAATTTGATCACTTCTTTGACATAAATTGAAGGAAATTGAGAAATTCAGTAGGCTAGTGTCAAGAATCAATAAAATCGAACCTTGAGCTTATTGATGACGTTTCTTCACACCCGCCACTTCCTTGTTCATCCTTTCCCTATACTGTGAAGAATGTTAACATCACATCAAATTCAAATGCATACAACCAATTCATTCAAAATATGAAAATACATGTTCAAAAGCATATTTCAAAATTACCCTTTCTTCCACTTTCTTCCTCTGAAAGAACCAGGGACAGCGTGTTTTCCAATATACTGTCAAAATGAACATATTTGTAATAGAAATGAAATTTTATAAATGAAATCACAACTTGACACTCTAAAATCTGAGCGAAAAGCGACTACAACAACACATAAAAATATTCAAGATATTGAAAACTCTATCCAAGAAACGTCACCAGTAAGGTCAAGCCCCAAATTTTCCGCTTCCTTGCTAGAAATTGGAAACATGTCATCCTATTACATCAATGAAGCAAGATAACGAGTTTCCTATTTCTCAATATTTCTGCCCAGGAAAACGATCTCCTCTCTAGGAACCCTTTCTTCTTGTTGCCCTATCGAGGCACATTTCCTATCCCAAATGGACACTAACTTGATCCCGCCCACCACTTCCTTGTCCATCCTTTCCCTCTAATGGAAGGAATGTAAACTTCACATCAAATTCAAATACACGCAACCAATTCATTCAAAATATCAAAATACACATTAAAAAGCGGATTTTAAAATTACCCTTTCTCCCACTTTCTTCCACTTTCCCTTTTAAAGTACGCATATGTGGTTTTCTACAATATGTAAACACGTTGCAAGTGTTACAGGACAGTTAAAGTTCCAAAATTTATTGCACTATTTGTTGAAAGCAAGCATATATTTTTTCAATTATAAAAAATAAAATTTTAAGGTGGACTTCCTTACATTCTTGGTGCGTAGGAAACAAAAAATTTTCACAAGCAAATAACTGACAGGGGACAGTGTGTTTTCCAACACTGTAAATAATGCGAGATTTTTTTTGTTGTTGCAATAAGATGAAAATAGTGAAATTCCATTTTTATTGTTACAAATAACATTTAATACAATTATTCATTTGAAAGTATCCATGATGAGAAAAATAGTCGACCTCAAACAATTTAAATGTCAACCTTTTTCTTTCATTTATAAGCAAGCTACCATAAACAATAAGACTTCAGGTGGTATTGCCTAACGGTATAATTCATATTAACATAAATAGAATGCACATTATAAACACACAACCAAACGATTATTGTTACATTTTGCATAACAAAAAGTGCTCATTGAACAAGAATTGAGAAGTGCGTCACAACCCTACGTGTTTTCCATTTCCTACAACCTTTTAGTGCATTTCTCTTGGAAATGTATGACGATATTGAAATCGAATGTTTGTTGAAAGTAAGAGTTGTTATAAAATATGAAGGTGAACTTCAATACATTGTTTTGTTACAGTCTACATAACAGAAAGTACTCATTGAACAAGAATTGAGAAGTGAGTCACAACCCTATGTGTTTTCCATCATGCAACTATTATGTGCATTTTCTGTTCCAAATGTATGACAATATTGAAATGGAATGTTTGTTGAAAGTAAGGGTTGTTGAATACATTCATACTTTCAATATAATTGTTGGTGGGGGATACATAAAAGTATCCAAAATCAATTGAGGTGTCACCAACCAATTGGGTTTTCACTGTGTAAGTAACCAAAATGTTTTCATTACATTCATACTATCTATGTGTAATTGAAGGTTCAAAAACATTAGGTGTTATGAAATCTGCAACCCAAATACTTTTTTCAAACCCTTTACAAGTAACAACCCAATTGGTTACTCACCCCTTAGGTGAATTTGGATAGTCTAGTATATCCTCAACCTGCAACTCCTTGCAGAAAGAGAAAACCTAGAACACATAGTGTTTTCCAAGAATAGTACTTGTTACAATTTAAAATGCATTTCTTAAACACATCAACACCCTTCCCTCTCACAATGAATGGATAGCTTCTCACACAAGGAAAAAAAATGTCGACGTAATTCAATGCGACGAGACACCTCCTCACTTTCCTCACCATAATTTTTTCTCCCATCTTCTAGTTTCATCACTTTTATCATTCGTCTTGGTGGGCCCTACACTATGTCGTCTCATCATGCTATGTATGTTTCTATGTATGTTGTTATGTATATTTTTATGCATTTTTGTATGTACATGTAAGTGTGTTTTGTTAGGAGATTAGCTAAATCCATACAAGGTTTTACAACATTGTGTGGGTTGAAGGTTTCATAAATCATGCACTCACATCCCATTGTATTTTCCAACCTGCAATCATGCAAAGTGTTAATGGTTGTTGGAAAACACTAGGTGTTTAAAAAACGGTGCCTTTCATTGCATTCCTATGGTCTAAATTACAAAAGCTTTTCAAGACATTCATACTGTTGTGTAAAATTCAAAGTTGCAAAACACTAGTTTTTTGAAATCTGCAACCCACACAATGTTTTAAAACCCTTTACAAATGACAACCCAATTGGTTACAAACCCCTCACCTTAATTCCATTGGTTTTTCATCTCCCCAATCTTTTGCTTTCAACCTACAGAATGAGAAAACCCACAACACAAAGTGTTTTCCAATAACAATACTTCTTACATATTAAAACACATGTCTTAATCATGTCAACTCCCCTTCCTGCCCACATTGAAATGATAACTTCTCACACAAGGCAAAGAACACCGACATCATTCAAAGCGATGGTATAACTGACCTAATGACACTATTAGGGGAGAAGCTAAATTCTAGACAAAATTCACCTATGTATGTAATGTTATATCACAACCTGAATCCCCCATCCCATGTGGTGAAAAAAACACACCGACGGAAAGACTTGATGAACGGTAAGGCAACTATCGTCACGTGTTCCGTCACCAGAAAAAGGACTACACGATCGGTGGGAAATCAAAAATCAATTGAAAAAACACACCTAAACATCATCATTTTCCACATTTTCAATTTGCAGTTTGTTGGGGAGTGTGGGCGACAGAATGGAGTTGCAGGCATTCGCGTTTGGAGGCCAAATGAGAGTTGAGGGTCTACACTACCTAAATGCATTCGACTGGTGCAACGGCTAGCTAGCAAGTATATAAATCTGTCATTTCTATATCTACCATGTTCATTAAGAAAATGGGTTTTCAATGATGAGAAAATAAAGGGTTTTCCTTGCGTAAAGGGTTTTCATTTGAAATGCAGAGCTCTTTATGTGTTTTTGTGTAAAGGGATAATTAAAAGGATGTAGTATGATTGTTCATTGTTGTTTTGAGCATTTCCCATGTAACACTCACACTTCAAGGAGGAAACATCCTTCATGTAAAATTTTGGGATATAATATAGGCACACAATAATGTAACATTTTTTTTAAATTCAACTGGAAATTCTTTGCATTCGCCACAATAAGCATCTCATTTATAAAAAAATCATAACTTATTAATGCAAAATAAATTTTGGAAGTTTAACTGATCAATACACTTGCAATTCAAGCTATGACAACTAGAATCACATGTATTTAGTGTAGAAGCTTCACATCTCCTAAAGTGTCCTTCTCAATCCACCTACCCTTTTTTTCTTCAACGTTGTTTCCTCAAATATATCAACCACCTGGAAGGAAGACAAGTGCTAGCAATAGATTAAATTGGAAAATTAAAGACATTTGGTGCTACAAAAAATTCTTTTTATTCCAAATTTCACCAATATAGGATTATATTGTAATGTCCCTTCCTTATGCGTTTAGATCTGATGCAGAGGTTGACCTATTACGAGGGTTCCCGTAGGTCAGCAATATGGATAGGGGACCCATTGCGAGGTTGTGGAACCTTTTCGGGAACTATTCTAGCCTTTCAGAGTCGAGTTTAGTTGATTAAGCCAGGGATAAATTGGAAATAATAAAGTTGGCTTTAATGGAATAGTGAAAGGTGAATAGTAACAAAAAATTAGAACGTGAATAGTGAAAAGTGCACCCCCATCCTAGAACTTTAGTTGTTTTGAAAAGGGGTCCAAGTTCACAATGTAAAATTAGACCCTCAATGTTATATTATGAATTTTTAGGCCAAATAATAATGCCAAAAAGGGTTGATCCCTCTTGATGAAAATAAAAAGGAATTTTTGTCTATTTTGGATTCATTCTTATGACTTCAATTTGAGAGTAGCAGTAAACATGAGGGTTTGAAGAGCTTGGAGCTTCCAGAAACGCAGACTTCTGGGAGAATTTGGAGATTTGGACGAAAACCCATTTCTCTTGGAGATAGGATTCAACATTATCCAGCTTTAGTGTGGAGTTGGTAGCATTATTTGGGGTTATAATTGCATATCAATCCATTTTGAGGACATAAATTCACATCAGATTGTAGATCAGTCCTTTTAGAGGACATTTCTACCATCTTTCAGTAGTTGCACAGGCAGCCACACCTTTGTTTGGCATTTGGGCTTCAAACCCTAAGTGCTAGGTGAAGTTTTTGAAGTTTCAGAGCTGAGAAGTTTCATACAGCAGTGGCACAACTCCTCTCACACCTAGAAACGAAGTGGGTAATCATTTGTAGAGCTGGGAGAGTTTGAATTTGGTGTATCAAGGTAATATTAGACCTGAAATTTTAGTTGCAGCCTTGTAAAAAGTCATTTCCTAGTCTTTGGATGAATGGGTATGTTGCAATTGGCCCATATCTCTGTAATTTTAGTCTTTTAATTAATAGAATCATCACATGTTTGGTTAGTTTTCCTTTATCAACATTGTACATGTCATGCAATTCGTATAAAACTCCAAAAAGCACAAAAAAAAGAAAAAACATAAAACACAAACAAAACAAAACCTATTCTATACACTGGTCAAAGACTTCAAGGAAAACCAAAATCAGAACATTCAGATCAGATTTGAGGAAGGAATCTTTCAGTGGTATCAGAGCCATAATCCTGCCAGCCTATTGGGTAATGACTGTATTCAATTGGTGTGAAATTAGTTGTGCACCAGTCAATTTGGATTTGGTTTTTAGTTGGGACAGCGAAAAAGGTCATCATGGAAAAGTTGTTTGGCAATAAATAGGCATGGAAAGAAATTGAGCAAACACAATACAAGACCATACAAAAATTTCAGCATTTAAATGATTCATTTTCAAGGTTGGGACTCTCTAAAGGATCATCCTCATTTTCTAGTAGCAAAAACCCAACACCACAAGACAAAGAAGCAGTGGTGATTAGCATATTTGAGGAGTATAGCATTCTTCCTCAATGTGTTAAGGATAATTTTCCTTTCAAGGACTACATGGACATGCACCCAAATATTTTCCACAAGACTGAGCATGCAAGGAAGGAATATCACACTATAGCTTATGAATTGCTTAGAGAATCTTCACATATGGTTGATACAACTCTTCATGAGAATGATTGGGTGTCTTCAAGTTCCATTTCAAGGTATGCAAAAATTTATATGATGAATTTGATAGACATGCTGATATGACTCAAGAAGGCATTAGGACAACCTTAGGTAATGATTTTTCTACATCATCCTTGCAAGAGGTTTCACAAGAGACTCCTACATTAGAGGCTAGCATAGTTCATGTCAGTGCTTTGGATAGCAATGGTATGAACTCTTTGGGTGATCATAAAGCATCTTCTAGTGTGATAGTTGATTCCAATAATGTCACATCACCTACACATGAAAAAAAATAAAAAGATAGCAAAGAAAGCATCTGGAAAGAAGGAGAGCTTAAGGTGCAAGAACAAGGAAAGGAAGAGAAATCACTTGCTTGTGATCTGCAGTCTACTAGTGATCATGTTCAATGCAAAAATCAATCACTATGTGGGAATCCTAAAAAAGTTAAAACTTTGGATCATGAGGAGACACCTATTGCACCATTGAGTCTTCATTGTGATCACCAAGTGGGAGAGATTACAGTCATGGATCAGCCCATTAGAGATGTTGTAAACATGATACCTAGGTGTGACACCTATTTCGACTTTTGCAACTATGGTTATAATCATGAGGTAGCATCCAAATCATATAAAGATGACAATGCTATAGAGTCTTCCAATGTTAGCACTGAAGTTTTGTGTGTTAAACATGAGGAATGTATTGTGGATTCAAGCCACAAAGGTTTTGATTTTATACATCATACCAAGGTAGATGTCAAGAGAACTCAAGTCTTGTGTGACGGTTGGTTACAAAGAGCTAAGAACGCAAAGTTGTATGCTGCCCAAGCAAGACAACACCTTAAAGAAATCAAGGAACAAGTCAATCTCATAGATCAAGCAAGACACCGAAGAGGAGCCTATCTTTGATCATTATTTCTTCCAAGGGAAGAATGTGTAGAAGTTGAGCATGCAGAGGAGGAGCGTCTTGAGGTAAGCAAACAAGAAAAACATGTAGATGAGTATGAACAAGAGCAGAAGCATGATGTTTGGGTATTTAGTTTGCATCATGAAGTTTATGAATTTCCTCTTTTGGAGAGCCCCTTGAAGGCTCAAAAAAATGATGATATGGGTTACACACTTGATGGATCAACCAGAAGTGCTATATCCATTCGTGTGGAATGGAACATTATTGGTTTCATTATGGTTAGTCATGCATCATCTCCAATGGAAGGACAATTGCTATGGACATATGAAGCATTTTGCTTGAGAGAGCTGATTAGGGGAACTAGGTGGTTTCTTACTAAGAAGATCTTGCATTTTGATAATTGTTGGTTTATCTTGCATACCACACCTTGGAGTTTACTAGTAAAGGAAAACATATTAGTTATGGAGGAGTATGAGGGACAGCCTCATGATGAGACTAAAGAGCATGATCATGAACGACCAACACTAGAACTAGTAAATGAAGGTAACAAAGGTTCTAGAATCTCTTATCTTTCAAGTGCTCCAAGGTACAATCCATTTGTCTTCGAAGGAAAATTATTTGGTTGCAAGGTTTTGGCACTATGTGATAGTGGAGCTACACATAACTACATTGACGATGGTTTGGTAAAGAAAAGAGGTTTACATTGTGAAGATTTTGAGGGGTTTGATGTGACTATAACAGGTGGGCTTACTATTCTTTGCAAGAAGAAAGTGAGTAAGCTTGGCATTATCTTTGGTGAGTACACTCTTTGTGATGACTTTTATGTACTTAACTTGAAGGACAATGAAGTTGTAATTGGTATGCAATGGCTACATTCTTTACAAAGGGTCATCCAAGATTTACAAGAAATGGAGTTGAGTTTCCTACATGATGGGAAACACATTATTATGAAAGCTCTCAAATATACTTTGCCTCATCAAATAGCAGCCAAATCAATGATAGCTTTGGGTCATGATTTGTTTCATGAAGGCATACATTATGCATGTGAAGAGAATTGTATTGAACCAACACTTGATAGGTATGTTGAAAGGGATGACAAGTTTCTGGATTGGCATGACATTATATCTGATTTGTTGAAGGGCAGCAGCTCTATGGTTCTGCTTTCTCATGAGATTAGCATGCTAACGCCTTTGGAGGACAGTTATTTGTGGTCTACTAATGATGACATACAAAATTGGAGTGTTGGATATGGTAATTCTGTCAAAACACAGGGCGCTACACAATCTGATTTGGTATATCAGATTTTTGAAGGTGTGGAAGAGACACAAGAGAAGTGTAATATTTGGCTAGAGAGGGCAAAGAAAGCTAAGTTAGTTGCTGGCCATGCAAAACAGCATCTAGAGATGGTAAAAAGAATGAGGTTAGCAGCTTTGTGCGCTCATCCTGGGCCAACCATTGATGTTGTGCATGAGTATGATTATCATGATGAAGGTAACTCAGTTTTGCATGAGGTATTAGTTCCATTTGGTGAACTAAACCAGCCTACTCATGATTTTGATGGTGCCTTCTTATGGGGGTACATGGATGATTTGATAGTTTATCTTACATTGGTTCCTTTTGTTAGGCTGGGTCAAACCATTGAGTTGACACCATTTTGTATTGATGAGAATTCCATAAGAGGGTGTGTGGATTGTTTGCTAGACTATTCTCTATGGTTTGTTCATACCTCTTCATTGCTGGATATTGAAATGTGTGACTTTAGTCTTGGTACAACAATGCTGGGAACAATTTATGATGATGGAAATGACTATGTATCAGTTGAAGGAAGAACTAGTGATAGTTTCCTACCTTCATACACTTGGATTGGCACAAATCATAAATACAAATTGCATACTGTTATTTTGTTCCATGACAGCAAGATAAGAAGGATGGAGGGAAACTACAAAAAAGATATATGTTGGATAAGCCGAAGTGAGGAAAGATGAAAAGGAATAAAGCATGGTATTTCTTATCCACAATTGCACTCCTTCAAAGAGGTTTTGGAGCTGATAAAAATAGACCACTTACAGATGGGTAGAGTTAGAGGCTTGACTATCCAATTGGAAGGGAAACAAGGAAGGAAGATTGTTGATCCTTGTCTACTTTTGAGTAGGCACAATCACTTCTTGCATCAGTCAGAAACTCAGTCTTGTATAGCAGCTTTTCCGAGGGCACAAGGTGACAAGGTAAATGGTATAGGAGTTGAACAGATTGAAGAATCATACAATGAGGATTTTTGTAGCCTTGTGACATTTAGTGTTGAAGAATTCTTTGAGCCACTTCCACCCCTACTCACTTGGGAAGCTGATGAGACATGTCATTTGGATAATGGAATGGGGACTTTAGAATTTTTGGTTGTTGATTGTGGTGATAACACTCATAGTGGACCAACCACTCAAAATTCGCCTTAGAAGGGTGTAGAAGGCATCCATAACCCATCTATGGTTATGTCACTGATTTGTTATGGTATGGCAACTTTCTATTTTTTGATTGTTGACTTTATCCCCATTAATTCATTATGGGAAAGTAGTTGTCCTACTTGGAAGCACATTCATGGGGTCAACAGGGAGTATGATATGGGTTTCTTTGACATGTATGATGACCCATATGACTTTGTTCTCTCTTCAGACCTTAGCTATGACAACATTTGGGGGCCTAATGAGTTGTTTCATGTGTATATGGGAGTTGATTTCCATCTCTTTTTTATGGCCTCCTCTTACAGATGGATGGTATGTGTTGCTTGTATTATAATGGATATCTATAGCCGAATGGGTAGGATGATTTGGGATCTAGGTATTGACATGGATAGTGCATTGGTACTCAGTGATCATGGTGAGTTGCTTCAGAAGTTATGGTTACATGGCATGTATATCATAGTGGTGCAGCGGACTGGCATGCAATTGCTTGAGGACAAGCAATCCCAGGAAGGGAGGACTGTAATGTCCCTTCCTTAGGCATTCAGATCTGATGCTGAGGTTGATCTATTATGAGGGTTTTTGTAGGTCAGCAATATGGATAGGGGACCCATTTCGAGGTTGTTGAACCTTGTCGGGAGTTGTTCGATCCTTTCAAAGTCGAGTTCAATTGATTAAGCTAGGGATAAATTGGAAATAATAAACTTGGATTTAATGGAATAGTGAAAGGTGAATAGTAACAAAAAATTAGAAAGTGAATAGTGAAAAGTGCATCCCCATCCTAGAACTTAAGTTGTTTTAAAAGAGGGGCCAAGTTCACAATGTAAGATTAGACCCTCAATGTTATTTTATGAATTTTTAGGCCAAATAATAACCCCAAAAAGGGTTGACCCCTCTTGGTGAAAATAAAAAGGAATTTTTGTCTATTTTGGATTCATTCTTATGACTTCAATTTGAGAGCAACAATAAACATGAGGGTTTGAAGAGCTTGGAGCTTCCAAGAACACAAACTTCTGGGAGAATTTGGAGATTTGGACGAAAACCCAATTCTCTTGGAGATATGATTCAACATTATCCAACTTCAGTGTGGAGTTGGCAGCATTATTTGGGGTTATAATTGCATATTAGTCCATTTTGAGGATAAAAATTTGCATCAAATTGCATATCTGTCCTTTTAGAGGACATTTATACCATCTTTCAGTAGTTGCACAGGCAGTCACACCTTTGTTTGGCATTTGGGCTTCAAACCCTAAGTGCTAGGTGAAGTTTTTGAAGTTTTGGAGCTAAGAAGTTTCATACAGCAGTGGCACAACTCCTCTCACACTTGGAAACAAAGTGGGTAGTCATTTGTAGAGTTGGGAGAGTTCGAATTTGCTATATCAGGGTAATATCAGACCTGAAATTTTAGTTGCAAAAGTCATTTCTTGGTCTTTGGATGAATGGGTATGTTGCAATTGGCCCATATCTATATAATTTTAGTCTTTTAATTAATAGAATCATCGCATGTTGGTTATTTTTCCTTTATAAACATTGTACATGTCAAGCAATTCACATAAAACTCCAAAAAACACAAAAAATTTAGAAAAAACATAAAACACAAACAAAACAAAACCTATTCTATACGTTGGTCAAAGACTTCAAGGAAAACCAAAATCAGAACATTCAAATCAGATTTGAGGAAGGAATCTTTCATATATGTTGTGGTGAGTGCAAAATGCCAACTTGTACAAACATATTAAACTGTACAATGGGAATTTAATTTCCAATTTAACCTATCGCTAACACTAGTAATATATATCAGCAATTATATCTGCTATTTTTCCATTCTGCAGGAACTGTGAAGCCCTAAATGTTCATTTGGATATATAAAAAACTCATCTCTCCTAACATATAAAAGAGGTCATAACTTGCAATAATCAATAAGGGCATAAAAGACAGACAAGAAGGATACGGTCATGTACCACTATTAGACTTTTGTTTATATCTTGTGTCTCTCAATGAACATCTAAATGACATATTGGTATCGTAACCATTGTTCAATGATATTGTAAATTGAAACATTACTTGTACAAACAGTTGAAAAAATATAGATTATTGCAAGAATAAAGGTTAACAAGTCAACAAAAGCCTTGGTGATCACCTTGATTGACCAAAAAATAGAAGCTAATATGCTGACAAAACACACCTATGTACATACAAAAACACATAAGAACATACACAAAAACATACGTAGAAACATACATAACATGAAAAGAAGGCCAAATAGGATGTCAGTGCAAAAAAGTGAATCAGTTGGATGGAGACATGAGAGTCCTATGTGGAAAGGTAAAAAAAATTTGTAAACAACTTATTAAAAATGAAACATATGCATTCTCTAATCAGAAAGACACTTTCCAAGCTGAGAACAATATTTGGGTTGCAGGTTTCATAACACATACAATTTTAAAACATGCAATTATATATAGACAACACGCTTCTAATGAAAACCTTAAATTTTGTAGACAATAAGAATGTACTAAAGTTCATTCACCTTCACAATTTACAACAACTCTTACTTACACAAAAAAATTGCAATTCAATTTCCTCATATGTTTTAAAAAAAAATGTAGAATATAATTTGTAGGTTAGAAAACACAATGTGGTTTTCCATTTATTTCATTTTGTACATCCAAAGTTACATGGTGGAGCGCACGGGTAGGAATGTCTTGAAAAGCTTTTGTTAATTAGGTAGTAGGAATGCAATGAAAGGCACCGTTTTATAAACACCCACTGTTTTCCAACAACCATTAAAACTCTAAATGATTGCAGGTTGGAAAACACCATGGGAAGTGAATGCATGATTTATGAAATCTCCAACCCACACAATCTTGTAAAACCCTCTACAGATGCAACTAATATCCTGACAAAACGCACCTATGTAGATACAAAAATCCATAAAGACATACATAATAACATACATAGAAACATACATAACATGATGAGCCAACATAATGCAAGGCCCACCAAGATGGATGATAAAAGTGATGAAATGTCACAGTGAGGAAAGCGAGGAGGTGTCCCGTTGCATTGAATTACAATGACATTTTTTTTCCTTGTGCAAGAAGCTATCCATTCACTGTAGGAGGGAAGGGCGTTGATGTGATTAAGACATACGTTTTACATTGTAACAAGTATTGTTCTTGGAAAACATTTTATGTTCTAGGTTTTCTCATTCTGCAGGTTGAAAGTGAAACATTGGAGAGAAAGGGGGCATGGAAGGTAGGGGAGACGACCAACTGAGTTGAGGTGAGGGGTTTCTAATCGACTATATGTACATAGGTGCATCAACTCGATTTTCCTAACTTAACAATTGGGTTGTTACGTCTAGAGGGTTTTACAACATTGTGTGGGTTGCAAAATTCTTAAAACTCAATGTTTTCCAATCTCATTACATTCTTACTATCTATTCACAAAAGGCTCTCAAGGAAATCATAAAACATACCAAATTGAGGTGAGGGGTGAGTAACCAATTGGGTTGTTACTTGTAAAGGATTTTAAAACATTATGTGGGTTGCAGATTTCAGAAAAAAAGTGTTTTGCAACTTGGAATTTTACAAAATAGTATGAATGCAATTTAGATAGTACAATAGTGTGAGTAGGAGTTGTCATTTTTAGATATTTTTTCTGGCACGAGAATTGGAGGCGGACTGACATGTGCGTTTTTTAGTTTAGAGAAAGAAGGGGGAAAACACTCTACATTTCATGTCTGCACATTGAAAGCTGAAGGTTGGAGTGCACGTGTAGGAGTTCGAGGAGGAAACCAGTGTTTTGCAACTTGGAATTTTACAAAAGGGTATGAATGTAATTTAGATAATACAAATGTAATGAAAGACACCTTATAACAAGTCTTACACAGAGTTAAAATTATGTTTCAATTTATTAATATGATCCAAATATGCATGCACAGTATGATTGCAGGTTGGAAAACACAGTGGGAGGTGAGGTGATAACATGATTTACGAAACCTCCAACCCACAAAATTTTGTAAAACCCTCTACACATTGAAGCCAAATACCTTACTAAGTGTTTACAAAATGGTGCCTATCACCACACTCCTATGGTCTAAATAACACAAAGCTTATAAATACATACATACTATTTTGTAAAATTGTAGGATACAAAACACTGTGTTTTACAAAACCTACAACCCACCTAATGTTTCAAAACCATTTAGACACAAGTATTTGAGGGACGTTTAGGTGCATTTTGTCTATTGCTTTATGCTTTTCCTGCAACTCCATTCCATCGCTCGAGCATCCCTCCCTAGCAAACTGCAAAATGAAATGTGGAAAATGGCAACGTTTAGGGCCACTTTTTAATTCCTTTTTGACTTTCCCATTGGTTGCACGTCCTTTTTTGACGAAAAACACATGATGACACATGGCTAACCATTCGTCAAGTCTTTCCGTTGGTGTGTTTTGTTCAATGCACGGGATGGGGAATGGGGGTTATGATATAATGTTACATACATAGGTGTGTTTTTTCTACACTTTAGCTTCTCCCCTAATGGTATACTATACCATTTTTAAAGTTCGATTCATATAACATACCAGTATTAAATGTCGATTCATATAATATACCAGTATTTGAGGGAACTGTTAGAGTAATAAGTTATTATGCTTAATTAATTACATCACATTGATTAATTAATTAAGTCACTTATTCCTCTTTATTACTTAAGCTAAACTTAGGCACATTTATTAATTATTAATTATTAAGTGTGCACACTAGGGTTTCTTGTACTAAGCCCTTTTAGGGTTTCGCGGATCTCCCTTCATAAGGATTGATCACTTTGTAATAATTGATTCTCTTAATGCATTTTACCGAGGTTTACGAGAATATTTTTGGTTTTTCTGGCGTTCTTGCATGTGACAGGTATTCATTTGCATGCAGGTGATCTTGGATTCTAACATGGTATCAGAGCTCCAGACCTGCAGCTGCTTGTTCGTGATCTGAAGATATGGCCTTTCAGTGAGATTCAAGTGCAAGGGTTTCCACAGGCATCTTTTCTACAAGGATCTGGGGGTAGCCATTATTTTGGGACACAATGGGCTCAAACGGACGTCGCCATCGCGTTCGCAGCGTCCCAAAACCCTAGAAACGCCTGTCAAATCGTCCATTTTGGTGGAGGTGATCCGGGAGGCAAAAATTTTTTGTATAAGGGGCCGTACGACCTCTCTGCACGCAGATCGAGGCAGAAAATCTCAAAAATCATGCCCAAAAAGGTTGAAATTCCTCTTCATTTCTGCGCGCCCAGTACAAAAGTAGATCCGCTGCCCGGCGGCCACCGGCCCGCCACCGCCGCCTGGACCCTACACCCGCCCGCCGCTCACAGTATTCAGCCCCCGCGGGCTTTCATCAGCTAGCAGCCGGTTCCATGGGGGGCCAGGCGCTATGCGCCCAGCCCCGGCCGGCCACTTCCTGCGCAGCGGGTGGTCCTATTGAGGACCAGGGCCTAACCCTACCAGAATGCCGACGGAGAATATTCTGGCTATTTTCAACGAATATTCCGGCAGGAAGGCATATTCCGGCAGCCGAAATTTTTTTGAGGGGGGAGATTTTTTCTGCCGACGGCCCCCAGGCCGTCAAATTTAAGCTCGTGAACTGATGACGTCAGCGTACGGCCGGCCCCTCTTTGCCCCCTCCTAACCCCAGTTTGCCCTAAAGAAGCAATTTTTTCTTTGGCCATAACTTGGGCATACGGTATCGTAAATCGGCAACGATATCACGAAGTTAAGGTTCCGAGCACTTTCCAGTGCTATTTATTTTATAGTATTTTACTGTTTTCCTAAATTTATTGCTGTTTGAAGTCAGATGTACTTTTTATGCTTTCGAGCTCATAACTTTTTGCCATGATCTCCATTTTTCGCCTCATTTGAAGCGTCAGAAAGGTATTGAGGAGCTCTAGGTTGCTGTCCATGCACTTTTTCCTCAGACCGTCCTGTGTTGATCGCTTAGTCCAGATTTGGCTTGATGGGTTGTTTGGAGATTACTTGGATGTTTTGGCAGTTGGGAGGGTGCATCTTGCATCTTTGCACTTCGTTTTTAGTAATACATCTTTCAATAATTTCTTGCTACTTCATAGATTTCCCTGTGAGTTGTTCTGCTTTGAGTTTTCGAAAGGTTCCGGCATAGGGTTTTCTCGCTGTTTTAATCATGATTCCTTGAGTCAATCAGTTGACTTCATCCGGTTTTGAGTATACTGTAAGAATATTTCCTTGCTTGCCTATATCAAGTTCCAGCGTTACTTCCCACAGAGTTCTTCCAAGCTTCTTTGCAGCATGTTATCTCATTGTAAGGGGGTTTTGTCCCATGGGTTTTTCCTTCTCTTACTCCTTATTGCATTTGTAAATGGGTACCTGATTAGGCCTAGTTGTCGGGACCCATCTTTGCTTTCATGCATCCTATTCTAGTGTTTTAGCTTCTTCCTAAGTTCATCTTAAGGGGGGGTGTTAGAGTAATAAGTTATTATGCTTAATTAATTACATCACATTGATTAATTAATTAAGTCACTTATTCCTCTTTATTACTTAAGCTAAACTTAGGCACATTTATTAATTATTAATTATTAAGTGTGCACACTAGGGTTTCATTTAGGGTTTCCCTTTTTAGGGTTTCGTGATCTCCTTCATAAGGATTGATCACTTTGTAATAATTGATTCTCTTAATGCATTTTTACTGAGAGGTTTACAGAGCATATTTTTGGTTTTGCATGTCTTTTGCATGTGACAGGTATTCATTTGCATGCAGGTGATCTTGGATTCTAACAGGAACAACTAAGAGGAGATAATGTAGCATTTTATTTGCTCCAATTAGATGAAGAAAGTGAAATGCCATTTTGACTATAGCAAAGAGTTGTTTAAAAATTTGAAAGTGGAATTCATTGCATTCTTGGTCATAACAAAACAATACTTTTCAAAATGAACTAACTAACATGGGACAATATGTCTTCCAACACTACAAATAATGTTGAGCATTTTATTTCTTCCAATCAGATGAAAAAAGGGAAATGTCATTCTGCATTTATCCAAAGATACATTATATTTCTTAATATGATCCAAATATACATGCATAGTATGATTGCAGGTTGGAAAACTCAGTGGGAGGTGAGGTGACAACATGATTTGTGAAACCTCCAACCCACACAATGTTGCAAAACCCTCTACACCCTGAAGCCAAATACCTTACTGAGTGTTTACAAAATGGTGCCTATCACCACATTCCTACGGTCTAAATAACACAAAGTTTTTCAATACATACATACTATTTTGTAAAAAATGTAAGATGCAAAACACTGTTTTACAAAACCTGCAACCCACCTAATGTTTCAAAACCATTTAGACACTACAACCTTCATAATGAGAATGTCAATGGGAAAATAAAAGGTTTTGTTTGCGTGTACGGTTTTGAGCTTTCTATCCATTCCAAATTATGATTTTCAATACCCGTCGGCACATAACCCACATTGCGTTTCAAATGAAAACTCGTTTTCACAAGGAACAACCTCTATTTTCCCATCAATGAAAACCCATCTTCAAAAAGAGCAGTCAAAAGGAAAAATTTAAAATCCAACACAAAAACCCACAAAAACACATAAAACACCTCTACATTTCAAATGAAAACCCCTTTATTTTCCCATCAATGAAAACCCATCTTCCTAACCAATAGTTGTTCAATTCTTCACAATGAAATTTGAAAACCCTTAAAACAAAAAAAACATAAACAACTATGCATTTGAAATGAAAACCCTACATGCAAATAAAACATTTTTTTTTTGCCATCAATGAAAACCCATTTTCTTTAACGAATAGTCATTCAATGCTTCACAGAAAACCCATTTAACAATCGTTCAATGCTTCACAGAAAACCCATTTAACAATCGTTCAATGTTTCACAAAAAACCATTTAACAGTCGTTCAATGCTTCACAGTTCCTACAAAATGGAAAAATGGCATATATAATGGCAGATATACATACTTGTTGGCTAGTCATTGCACCTGTCAAATGTGTTGCTCTTGTTCGGCCTCCAAATGCGAACGCCTGCAACTCCATTATGCCACCCATGCTCCCCAACAAATTACAAAATGAAATGTGGCAAATGGCGATGTTTAGTTGTGTGGATGCAGCTAAAGTGTAGAAAAAATGCACATAAAAAACCAGATAAAAACATACCCTGGTCCTTGGTTTGGCCTCCAAACGTGACTGCCTACAACTCCATTCCATCGCTCGCACATTCGTCCCCAACAAACTGCAAAATGAAATTTAGAAAATGGTGACGTTTAGGGCGTTTTGGCTATTCCTCTTTGACTTTCCCACCGGTCGCACGTCCTTTTTTGACAGACACATGACGACAAGCGGCTAACTATCCGTCAAGTCTTCCCAACTGTGCGTTTTGTCCAGCGCGTGGGAAGATGGGGGATGGGGGGTATAATATAATGTTACATACATACGTGCGTTTTGTCTACACTTTAGCTTTCTCAAAATAAAGTAGGCCCGAATTATAAAATTAGATTTCTCCAATTTTATTATTTAAAAAATCGAAGTCACATCGATTGATCAATTCATGGTGTTCACAATGGACAAAAGTCGATTAGATTGCCACTACATTTCCCACCACTATAATTGGCAGTACTTTGAGATACATACTAACAAGAGAAAGAAGATTAATATATACTTCCCTAAGAAGAGAAAGAAGATTAATACATTGAATTCAAATGTTTTCTTGTAATTGAATCAGAATGGACTGACTGCCTGTCTGCTTAAAGGTACTAGTTGAAAAAATATTCAATTGTAGTGTAATTAATGGCAGAATACAGTCCACAGGCTTCTACGTTGTGTGGCTCTTGGATTGCATACTTGTATTGGCATCCATTGATGAAGATATCATGGGTGAGTGCAGCCACAATACTTGAAGGCATTATGTTAGCAGCAAAGAATAGGAGTTATTATAATTTAGACATATTTAATAGCCCATATGGTACAAGCATTAAATCAAGGATGTGTATATGGTACAGGCTTAAATTAAAGAATTGAATATATTAAATGCTCTCAAACCAACTATGTCAGATTTTTGATTCAAGAAAACTCACCACATTCTTTTTTTTGGAAACTTTTCAGTACTTTTACCTATAATGAAACTGTGACAACATAATGTCTCTGATCTAGAATTTAAGTTACCTTTTTCTATCACTAGAAGATCATCTTCGCTAATGACTACCCTTGGAAGGGTTTTCTGAATCTTTTCCTCCCATATGCTGGCCATTTCATTTAATGTCAGAAAATTCATAGGTGGTCTAAAGTGCAGAGACTTGTTCAATGTCTGTGGGTCGTCAATAGCTTGCATGGTGTATGCTCCAATGTCTTCACCAGTCACAAAATATGTTGTTCCACAGTCAACAAGAGAGTTATATTACATTGAATAGTAAAAGATTATGGGTTCGCAAAGAAAAAATATTAGAATCTGCTATAAATCTCGAAAATGTTAAAAATCTTTTATTCTATTATTATTTTATATGACCCACAATTTTGTTTGCTGTTGGTCTTATAGGGGAGAGGCCATGGTAGTTGAGCAATCTAACTTCACGTTCCTCAAAATTCTATGTGGAAATTTTAAATGACTCCCAATTTTTTATAGCAGCTTAGTTGGCAAGTCCCCTGCTTATAACTAAGATTTCAAGGCCACATCATCAAATATGACGCCACATCAGCATGCTTTTTGTCAAGGTATCTCAAAAACCCCAAAAAAACTGAGCCATACATTAAATTATATTTTATTGGTGCATGATGTGACATCACATGATTTGTTGCTTTTAGATCTAGTAATACATTTAATTCAACTATATGAGTAGTCATCATCAACACTGACAACTTTAAAGTCACAACTATTGATCCAAAATTGTTAAAAATATTAAACATTAAATCAACAAATACTGTAACAACTATTGAAACTTGTTCAATACTGAATCCTCTCTTGATCCTCCCCCCTATTCCTTATAAACCTAGGAGAGGCAATTATGACTTAATTGGCTTTAAGTATTTACCTTTCACATTATCATCTCCATAAATTTCAAAGCGGTTAGAGGTAGGTGGGATCTCAGTGGGATGTGCGTGGTAATAGCAAGGCCAACCTGCAATGGAGTTACAACAGATGTATGTGTAGGGAATCATGGCTTCTTCCACAACACGAGGTATTTTTCTCTTTTCTTTGTAGAAGGTAAGGGTAGGCTCTTATGGGTCTGTGTTGTCTACATAATGCCCTAATTGAGAGGGAAGAAACCTCTACAAAGTTTACATTGAAATAAATTAATACAAAGCTTCCCAAACAAATAAAACAAAACTATGTACATGAATCTGCATGTACAATGATAATATTATTGTACCAATCTGACATAAAGTAGGGAAGAAAGAGCCAAACACTCACAAGGCCGTGGCCTCTCCCTAAGCTCTCCCAATAGTACGGGAGAGAGGCCCAAAGTAGGGCGGGAGCCTATAGTGGGGACGAAAGTAGTCCCACATGGGCCCCACAATAGACCGCCTTAATATGCAAATGTAAATCACTTTTCACCCACAAAGTCAACAAAGGTACTCGGTTCACTGTACTATCCAAATTGTAAATTATAATCGGTTTATATTTGTCCTTAACACAAATAATATATCACAGTCTTACATGTTAGAGAATATTCAAAGCACATCTGACACCACAAACATACAAGTCATATTCATTCTTAATGGCCCGTAGCTTTACAACTTGCAGCCATAATAAAAAATTAGTATAACCCACACTCCCCTTTAATATCACCACTTGCATTAGCTCACGCCCAATATTTTAATACAAGTGGCACGAGGAGAACAAATACGAGCTAAGAATGTCCCATCGGCCAAATCTAATTCAACCCACCCCCTAGCCCACTGTTCCATCAATACAACACTGAAATGAAAAGAAATCATTCATAATTGTCTCATTTGTCAAATCCATTCGCACGACAACTGGTTCAAACTCCTCTTTTACCACCTGCAACCACCAAAACAAAAGCAGTAAGGCCACCACATTCGCTTGAGCAACAAACAAAAATTGCATGCCATAAATACATACAAACTATGCAATTGAAGGTACCCAAACAAATTTTCAAATTTGAAAAAGGAGGACCAAAATTAAAGACTCCATACCAAACAACATTGAACATATAAAGAGATTTTCAAATTTAAAATTGCATTTCCATTAACCATGTCTCACTTTCATATTCACTGCAACGTTTTCCTGGAGGTAGATGAACAAAGAGGAGAAGAAGTAGCACCAACAACACACTATCAACATTTAGGTACTTTACAAAAACACTGTTTATGCCTATGAATTCCAATCTCAAACTTCTTATTTTTCATATTAACTATTCATGTCCATACAACAATATGTTTAAAACCATGGTAACGTTTCTCAAAAAAACCTGTTACTCAACATCTAGGGTTTCAACTTACACTGTTTATGAATGTCCAAGAAGTTCTTTTCATTTTATGGGTTCTTCTTACGTTCTTACTGTATCCCAATATAGATGTGTTATATTCACTGTAAAAGTTATGTGACCCACAAACCTGTAACTCAATATCTATAGTTTCACCTTACAAAGTTTATGTATGTTAAGTCATTTAAGTTTGTTTGCTAGACTTTTCAAAATGGCTGTCAATATAGATCAATTCTATGCACCCTAACCTTTTTTCGAGCATATGAAAGTGACAATTATATTAGGTGTTTCAACTTTATCTATTTATGATTGTCAAGTAATTTCAGTTCAATTCTTGGTATTTTCTTATGTTCTATATGCCTGGGTATATAAATCAGCTATTTGTACTATAAATGTTTCTCACCCACTACATGCTGACTCAATATCTAAGGTTTCAACTTAACACTGTTTATGGATGGAAATGCTTTCCAATTCCTTAGATTGTGATTGTTAAACCCTATGTGATTATTGCACAAGGCCAGGTAACTTTTTTGCATGGCAATGTCATTGTTGCAACTGATTCTTTAAAACTCACTATCTGTGGTTTCAACTAATAATCTTTATGATTGTGTATGAATGTTCAATTTCAACATTTTCATATATCAGAAACTTGTAACTCAATATCACGTTGTTTCATGCTTGACGTCTCTTGATGAATGACAATGAATTTTAGTTATCTACATTGTAAGTTCCAATCAGCTTTATGGAATTACACAAATTGCTTTCATTTCAATCAAATACGTTTTAAACATGTACAATTCAAAAAAAATAGTATGATCAAATAAGACTTCAAAACTTACCAAATTTACCATTATAAACTATCAACTAACACAATAAAGGAATTAAAAAAAACAAACATGCATCACTCTGTCTTTAAGGGTGTTCAATGGTGTTTCTATCATTTTTTCAAACATGTCTCAATAATGTGTGTAGGTTCAATATAAATTTGATATGAGGTCCAAGCCAATGAAGAAGAGAGCCACAACAAGGTGGCCTGCAAGTCAAAGAGGGGTTTCATTCCCCCTTAAAGAAGAACAAAATGTAGAATCAGAGACATTTGTCATAGTTACTACTCCATCAAGCAGGAACACAATAGCATCATGACATTGGGAATTGATATTGAATGAAACAGTTAATCATCAAACAAATGACATGGTGGACAACCATCGTGAGGAACATAATGATGGCCTGACTCTTCCCTCAGCCCCTACCCCACTATTTTTGTTGGCAGATGGATCTATGAAGGAGGGTAATGATAGTCTAAGTCTTCCATCACCCCCTACCCAACCCTCTTGGTTGGTTGAGGGAGCTACTGATGAGGGTTATGACGGTTTAAGCCTTCCATCGACCCCTACCCAACCATCTTGGTTGGTTGATGGAGCCAAAAAATTGGGTATTGTATTGCAATGTGAAGAAGAGAAAGGAACTTCATGTTCATTTCCTTCTCCACCTGACACTTTTACCATACCACAGTTGCTACATTACTATGCAGATTCGAGCAAGGAAATAGAGCAAAAGGAGGAAGACAGATCTAGAAATCAACAAGATAGGAGGGAGAGAAAGTAAAAGAAGGAGCAAGAGATAGTTCAAAGGATACAAGATAGGAAGGAAAGAGAGCAAAAGAGGGACCAAGACCAAGTTCAAAAGAAAAAAGAAAAGAAGGAAAGGCAGGACAAGATGGAGCAACAGAGGGTTCAAAAGAAACATGATAGGAAGGAAAGAGAAATCAATTGGGCCCATAGGTCAGTGCAACAAGAAAGACATATTAGAAGTCCTACAAACCCATTTGCACACAGCCATGCCTTGTTTTAGGATATATTGAACATATACATCCCTTTTTTGGGGGAGTTGAATTTCAATTCAAGTGTCAGCCCAAATGTAGGTTGCACTCCACTCTCCATTGCAAATAGTTGTTCAGCATCGTTGCATCTAATTAGCAATCAATTTACAAATGAAAATGCAAATCATGTAAGGACAACTCATAACACACAAGTAGGAGACAAGAACACATCTCCAAATGTTTATCGTGGCATGTTTGATTGATGTTGGGAGGGACCATCACTATAACTATATGACTGATTGGTTACTTTTTTGTTGTGTATTTTGGGCTGTAATATATAGTTCAATTATTCATTGTTTAATTTTGTTGTTGGAGACTGAAATACCCTAATATTAAGCAAAAAAAATTGCCCGCCATGTCACCCTATCACTTGTGCATCGACCCATATTTTTTTAAAAAAAAATTGATCACCCCAACACCTATCAAGCACATTTTATGCTGACGTGTCAAAAACTAGCTGATTTTTCCCTTCGCCCAAAAGTGGAGCCCACCCGGCTCCTTAATCGGTGAATACATCTATGTACAATGGATCAGATGACCGCATGTCCAAGACAACCTCACCACCCTAAATGAACAATTTAGAGCATTAATCACTCACTGCCTCCTTTGTTACCTCCACTGACCAACTTTCCTTACGTGTCCCTTCACATTTACTTGGTCTGTTGGGCAAGTAAATCAAAGATCAAGGTTCATTCAATGCTCCAAACTATTGCATATCCCGCTCATTCGCATTCCTTTTGTTTGCAAACATTCTCGACTGTTTATTTGGTTTTGCACCAAAACTTGTTCGGCCATGCATTGGGGAGGCTTCTTTTCACCAAAGCATTTTTAGTATTAAACCATGTTGCATACAATGATAATTTTTGAAGAATAATGATACATAGTTTAATACTTAAATGCTCTTTTGAAAAAGAAGTCTCCTCAATGCTATAACCTCCAATGTCACTACAATTTTTTGTCCTATAATATGTAAATGTTGTTGCCACCATTATGCACATGCTTATATTTAAGATTTGATATCAAATGGATCTATTTATTGGTTTATCAAATGGATATGTTTATGGGCCTAATTAGCAATATGATGTCCATGTTGGCAGTGTAGTGTGATTGCTTTTTAATGGAAATCTTCTTAATTATACTCAAACTTTGTTTATGGTGATTGCTTGATTGGGTTGAAATGTACAACAAACTTCACATAACTATTGCATGTATACAACATTATGCATTAACAACCATTAACAATATCACTTGAATCTTCATATAGTCATGTACACAAAACTGACAACATCATTTACATGATATAGAATGTATATAGTGCAACAACCTCTTTTGTATA
>VDFB02000020.1:50626429-50858929 GCA_007258455.2 Sequoia sempervirens | reverse complement strand
ACCATTTTCATATATCGGAGTAACATGAGAATATTATAAGGAAATTGCAGAGTTAAACATGAATACAAGTGCATGGCAGAAACCCTGAAAATGATATACATTAAAATAGTATGAATATTTCCTAGTGACAAGCAAATATATTGTATCCATTTTGATATTTGGGAATAACAAACAAATGCTAAAGGGAAATTGCAAAGTTAGAGTTTGTGCATTGTGAAAGTGAAAACCCTGTAATTTTGAACGAGTGGAACCCTTTCCATGTTTGGTAGTAACAATGAAATGAAAAATTCATTTCACAGACATAACTATTGTGCATGGAAGAACAGAACAATACATAAACATGCCAGAATATCTTCAAAATGAAAACCAGTCATACCATTTTCATATTTCAGAATAACATGAGAATATTATAAGCAAATTGCGGAGTTAAAGTATGTGCAGTGAGGAGGACACGAATGAAAATGCATGGCAGAAACCCTTGAAATGATAAACATTAAAACCGTATGAATATCTCATAGTAACAAGAAAATATATTGTATCCATTTCCTTATTTTGGAATAACAAACAAATGCGAAAAGCAAATTGCAGATTTACTGTTCAAGCAATGATGACCACATGAAAACAAGTGCATGTTTGAAAACTAGTCAAACCCTTTCCATATTATGTGGAACAAGTCTAATAGTAATGAAAAACCATTTTAAACCAGTAAAAACCCATTTCATATTTCATATAAGAAAGCAAATACGAAAAGCACAATGCAAAGTAAATGTCATGCAATGAAGAAGGGAATAGTAGGAGTGCATGGATGAGTATAGAGGAAACGAAAACCACTGAAACCCTCCCCACATTTCATCCTATTCATTAGATTGAAAGAAAAAAAAATTCCAAATAATTTTTTTTTAAAACAAAGTGCATGGAAAAATAACGTCATAATCATTGAGACTGGTAGAGGCTGAGTGAGGTATTAAACCTCACCTAAATGAGAAAGGGAGTTGTTGAGAGTGTAGAGCCAAAAAAAGAAGTGTGAAGAGCCAAACAATGAAGCGGGGAGACTTGAACAAGTTTTGGTGCAAAAGGAGACGAACAATCGAGAATGTTTGCAAACAAAAGGAATGACACTCAGTGGGATATGCAAGAATGTGAAGCATTGAATGAACCTTGATCTCTGAATAACGAGCCTGATAGAAAAAGTAAATATGAAGTGACACATAAGGCAAGTTGTTCAATGGAGGATATGAAGGAGGCGGCAAGCGTTTAATGCTCTAAACTGCTGGTTTGGGGTGGTGAAGTTGGCCTGTACACGCGGTCGTCTGATCCAGTGTATGTAGATGGGCTTGCTAATTAAGGAGGCTGGTGGGCTCCACTTTTGGGTGGAGGGAAAAATTGGCTAGTTTTGGACACGTCGGCATAAAATGTGTTTGGCAGGTCGTGGGATAATCAATTTTTTTTAAAAATAGTATGGGCTGATGCATAAGTGGCAGGGTGACGTGGCAGGCTAATTTTTAATTTTTTTAGGTCCACATGGATTGCCATGTGGACCTGCAAAGTTGAACTGCCCTACTTTGGGCCCCTTTCCCCTAGATCCAAAGCCAATTCCACCATCTTCATTTGTTTTTCCTTGGGACAAGCATTTAGACAATCCAAATGTTGTTTGCACAGAGGATTCAATGAGCTTGGCAGATAAATCTATTAGGGACTCTAACCATGTGATCTCCCTAGACCCACTAGGGACTTTGGTGACAGTGGATTATGTTGATAGTGCAAATGGAGTAAAAATTCATGCTCTCGAGTCTTATTTTTCAAATGAACAAGAATGGATAAAAGTAAAGAGGAAGAAATTTCCTCCATTAAAATCTAAGCATCAAATGTTTTTAAGATCACTAAAAAAAAGGTTCAAAAACTTTAAATAAGTATGTAATATTAGAGCGCACCCATTTAAGAGTTAGATATATATTTATTATTTTCTAATCAATTATACGAGAGTGGACCTCTTGTCCATAATTTACCTATTAATATATAATATTATAATATATAAATAATAAATTATAATAATATAAAATTAATATATTTTTATATTATATATAGGTCATAAATATAATATACATAGATTAACTATCCTTCAAAATGGATATTATTTCAAATAATCGATATATATTTTACTCTCATTTTTACCAAAGTAAAATGTACTTTTTATGAATGTATTTTATATAACTTAACCCTTTTGTGCCATGTCGTCTTTGCAATATTTTCTGAATGTTGCGGCTAGGGTTTCCTCTGACAGCTCAGGAAAGAAGTCTTCTGCTTTTGCTAGTTCTCTTGGTTGGTGGTGACATCCTTTCATGAATGTAATGAGGAACATGCCTTTCATGAAGTTGGACAGGGGTAAGAATATGATGGTATAGCATGAAAGTCTGAAGCGCCCTGAAAACCTTATCATTGAAGCTTAGTATGGACAAGCATGTGTGCCAAATGGAAAAGGGAAGATGAACAATATGACTGGTGGATGGAAGGAGCGTGGGGGGAATTTGTGGTATATGGGGGATGGATCAAAGAGTTTGGCCTTGGAGAAGGATTACAAACCCATGCGACTATATCTTTGAAATATTTTGAGGGGGATTGGATACAGATGCTTGACTATGAAGGATTGTCATTTCATTGTCATAGCTGCTTCAACACGGGTCATATTACTGAGCATTGCTCCAAGAGAAAGCAGGTTAATCATGCAACTTGGTGGAAAGAAACTTCCCCCCATCACTATTCGGTGGAAAAAGAAGATTTTGCCAGTAAAGCCCCGGATAAGAACCCAATTACTACAACTTCATGTGATCCCCCACATCAAGAACAAGTTCCTATAGTGGGTTTTTCATCTGGGGTGGAATAGGGCAGTGTTCCCAAAGGTGTGTGGGGCAGAAGGTCAAAGTGTTTGAGCCTAACTTCAGAGGAGAGTAGCTTACCAGTTGGGGATGTAGAAGTGCCAACATAAAAAGATTAGGAAGAAATGTGGCACAAGGTACAAAAGAAAAAGAAGAAGAGATACCACTTTCAACATGATTTTGTGATCCCATGATAGAAGAAAAAGTAGTAAATAGGCATCAATAGGATGTTTGAATTGATTTATTGCAAGTTTTTGTATTGTTCTCCAAATTTTAAGTGTGTTTATTTGTCTAGAGGGGGCCATAAGTTTTGGTAGTTTTGTAGGGGTTTCTAAAATTTTAGCTAGAAGCTTGTTATGGATGTAATTGTTGGTTGTATTACTCTTCAGATGTATAAAAATCTTGCAAGGTTTCCTACATTTACCTATAATAATAAAAAGTACTTTTTATGCAAACCAAATAAAAATTCAAACATTTATTTTGTGATTTTGGCTATGATCTGCACTCACCCTTATTTTACTTTAGAATCATTTCTCTACTTTTTCTTTATTTTTATTTACTTTAGTGTATTTTATTCGTGAAACTCTCCTATAGAATGCATCTTGTATAATTATACATTAATTAATTTTTTAATAGAAATTTAGTATTTAATTTTTAAATATAAAGACACACAAATGTTATTTAACATATATTGATTTCTATTAATAAAACTATTAATAGTGAAGTGCAGCCCGAACAGGTAGTTGAGTTGGCTTGGGGAATGGGTTTACTCCCCATAGGTCTTGAGTTCAACTCCACTCCTAGGTTTAAGTGGGACTTCTTGCGGGTGTGGGATCTCACTCGCAGGGAACTAGTCTTGCCCCAACTCACTCCAGGTACCCAAGGTACGGGCTGCTAAGTCGTTGGGATGGGTCGTGGGGACACCCCTGTAGTATATAAAAAAACCTATTAATAGTGTGAATTTTTCAAAATTAAAATTAAAATTAAAATAATTCTTCAAATAAAAATAAAACAAACAATGTAGATAAGATAAAACTAGCATATATGACTTAAATAAATATATATACAAAAGGCATGGAAAGATATCATTGATCTATTTTTATCTAGATTTATCATATAAGTGGAATATATGTCTTGAGAATGATATCTCTAATCATCTTTTACTTAAATTTATCAAATATAGGTATGCTAATTACATATATATTGGTTATGTTTTGGTTTTTATATACATAGTCACAACATGACACTCATGCCTTACTACATTATAGTAGGAAATGTTAATGTATCAAAAGCAAATAAAACTGATGGATTTGATGAAGAGTTATTGATTGCTAAGGACATACACTAACCTCCAATCATTCTAAAAGCACATATTTCGCTCATAGCACAAATTCAGTAAAAAATAAACACTAAGATTATTGATTGTAAGTCATAATCAATACAATAAATATCCCTACCAGCCTCACTAGTAGAGAAAAGTAATGGAGAGAAGAAAATTGATTTTTCAATAGATAGTACAAATGACTAATTTGTATATCACACATGTTTACATTATTTTTTAAAAGATCTCACATTTTCATATGAAAAAATATTATTTTCAAATAAATGACCTACATTATTTTTACAAATATCTCACATTTTCACATTAAAAAGAAAATAGTTAAACTAAATTTTCACATGAAAAAACTAATTATTTATAGGAAAAGATACTTGCTTTCATTTTTTTTGAACTTGCATTTTCACATGAATTTTTTTAATTATTTATAGGAAAAATAAACTTGCATTATTTTTAAGAAAGTCTCACTTTTATATGAAAAATAAGCTTAAACAACCAATACAATTAAGCCATATTTTAACATGAAAAAAGAAACTTATTATTTTTAGAATAAAAAAATTGCATTATTTAAAAAAATATGCATGCATCTTACATTTACACATAAAAATTAAATAAATTAATAAATTATTTAGCCAAAAAAAATTACTTTAAAAAAAAATCAAATGAAAAAAGAAATTTAAGAAACTACATTAAAAGAACTCACATATTCACATTTATTAAAAAAAAATTACATATTTTAGAATGTTACATTTTTACTTGAAACTTATACAACCAACATAGTTAACTATATTTTCACGTGAAAAAGGAAACTTATTATTTTGAAGAAAAAAACAATTAATATAGGAAATAAGAAAATGGTTTGTTTTAAGCTAGAATCCATGTCTTCACCCTTCTCCAATTTTTTTATTGTATAGGAAAACCCTAAATCTTGTTACAAAGAGCCTTCTCCAATTACAAATGTTATTTGAGGAGGACTCATCATGGATGAACCAACTACAACTTCTTGTATAGAAAATGGTAATAATGTAAGACATTTGTATGTATTTATAATCATAATATATTTGAAATTAACATCTCAATCACTACAATAAGTCCTATAAGTTTTTCAAACTATTCATTCAATTACCTTGACTCTTTGTGATTACTCTAAGAATCTTTTTATAAATGACAATCCCTTAGAAAAATAAGGTGTTCTACTAAAATATATTGGCAAAAGTGCCACCCCATTCACATTTGGAGCACACTACAAAAATAAAATGCCTTCACATAGTGCAATGATGAGGCACACAAATATGTGTAGACGAGGAGGGTCCACCAACATCAACCAATTGACCAAGAGTGTCAATCTCATACAATTGGAAAAATTGAGAAGTTTGTATAATTAAATAGCTCGTTAAAGAGTGTATGGCATTGAGGTTCTAAATTGTTGCATTTGCAACAATGTTTGGGTGTGTTATTGGAGGTGGAGAAGGAATAGTAGGAGGGGGAATATATGAACCTTTTTTTTGTCACATTACCCCAAGTCTCCCTTGAGGCATTCCTCTACCTACTCCTTGGAAATTTATAAAGTCACTATAGTTCACATGCTTACCTAAAACAAACTCTACATATAGTTTGTGAATGAGGAACATCAAGAATTATTTTGGGTAGTTTATCAAAAACCATCCACCAATGATCTCAAAAATTTCTTGTCATACCCTCAAGTGTGCACTATTCAATAGAAAATTTGGGCTTATGTATATTAATGGGTAATCTAATTTTAGGATTCACAAAATGTTGTGCTAATTGGGCTTTGGATATGTCTAATTCTTTAATTTGATCATGTGACAAGACATTTGAGTATTCTTGCCTCTTAGATTATTGCCACCCTTCAAATAACTTGTGTTGGCTTGTGAGGGTTTTAACATGAACAATAATTCCCTCCAAGGTGGTTGTAATTGTAGACAATCGAGGGTGTCAACGGTATATTTCTGCAATGTTCTTCAATTTAGTAATATTTATGTCAATTAGGTCTTGAATTTAAGGAGGTTTTGGTATGGGAGGGTTTAGGTTTCCAACTTCCTCTACTACTTCAACCTACTCCAAATTCAAAACTTACAAATTAACAAAAAAATAAGTAATTACTAAAATTTATAAATAAAAAACTAATTTATACTAAAACTCTCAATAAGTGTTGATAAAACTATAAAATAAATAAATAATTAAAAAAAAAAAAACTTAACTTGGCCAATTTGAGCACCAAAATGGAAATCTTCAAAACAAATATCAATTATGCTACTTCACATATCTTTTTTCCTCTCTCTTAGTTGCACTATGCCGATGAGTCACGTAGTTTAAAATGAATGTTTTTTTTATTTTTCTATTTTTTAATAATTACTTAACCAAAGCATATATTCATTTTGTAAAATAACAAATATCCATTCCGACAATATATTATTTTTTTACATTAATAATATATATAATATTATAATAATATTATATATAATATACAAATAGTAAAAAAGAATATAAATCATAATAATATAAATATATAATAATTAAATTAAATTATATTTAATAATAATATATAAATAATATATAACTTATAATAATACATAATATATATATAATATATATAAGTTATAGTATTCTAATAAATAAGTGAAACAAAAAAAAATCATTATTCAAACAATAATAGACTATCTTTTCTCTTTTCGCACCCCTTTAACTTCCTTATGTGTAGCATCCAAACCCTACAAAATGGATCACAAAGGACTCAAAATGACAAATAGATGGGATTGCAAGCTAAAATTGAAGGACTCTTTGGGCCTCAACAAGCAGGTTTCTGAATATGGGCGTCTACAATCTGAAGCGGTATTCTCTCCTACAATGGGATCTCCCTCCATTCTTGGTTCCTTTTCCAATGGCATGTACCTATTCTTTTTCATCATTTGAACACCATTCCAGAGGTTCATTTCAATGGATTTTTTCTATGATTAGGAGGAATATCCACAAAAGCATGCTCTCATTTGCAGATTTACCAAAATTTAATCAAAGTTGTGTGATCTTAATACTTGGGTTTCCAATAACTAGAAAGATTTCATGGAGGATGAGGTTTACATTTACCCTTGTGTAAAGGGGTTTCTTATTCTAGAATTTGACTCTCTTGAATACAAGGAATTGGTATTAAAAAGAAAATTGTGGGTCTTTCAGGAGAGTTCCTATGCATCAAACCCTAGTTCCCTTCATTCGATCCCCACACAGAATCCTTCTCTTCATCCTATTTATGGGTTTGATTACCTTACCTCTCTCTTTAATTTTGGAAATTAGATTGTTTGCAAGCTATAGATAATGGCTTAAGTAAGTATCATAGTGCCAAAAAAGAAATGATCAATTATCAAATCTCTACTTGTGCATATTTATGTATTGAAATAGATTTATCTAAAGGTATCCCTATAAAGATATCATTGAGGGTTGGAAAAAGATGTTGGAAGCAACCAGTAGATTATGAAAAAATATTTTTAGATGCAAGAAATATTTTTCCACAAACCACTTCACCTCACAATGTCAAATTTTGAATGTGCACAAGCAGGGCAACCAAACCTCTAATAGTTGGCCCTCTTAGTGGATTGGGGTAGAGTCCCAACACTATGTCATTCCTCCCAACACAAAGGTCATGGTATCTCCCTAAGATCTTCCGAAAATAAAGCCAAAGCCAAGTTCACCTTTGCAACTTGGTTTGCCTTGGGCCGAGCATGCAAACAATCCAAATGTTGTTTCCACAGAGCGTTCAACGAGCTTGGCAAAAAAATATGTTGTTTGTTTTCAACGAACCAATCAGATCTTTCCAGATACCTATGGGTTTTCCAAACTCAATTCTCGAATACTTGCAAGATAAGTGGCCAACAAATGAGATATAGCACCAATTTTTTTATCTCCTCCACTTTGGGCTCTGCAAAACATGGGAGGGTGGTCCCACAATGTACATTATACAATTCTTTCAAACAACTGACATATACATTGCATAATCAAGAAGATATATTCTCACCAATGACTAATAAGATGAAATCCTTCAAGAAGTTGGCATTTCCTTGAATGAATTATGCATCTTAAACCAAGAATACAAGACAACACCAACCACAACATATTAAAGATAGATCAATGATTATTTAAAAGGATGTTCTCAAGTTAGGTAACTGGAACCACAAAAAAGACTTATGGGGATTAAGATCAGTGACATTATCTACGGGCTAGGAGTCTAAGAAAATTGAAATATAAGGTATATTTAATTTTGAACATCCATGATCTTAGTGAAATTGCTTTGCAATTCACAAATTTGTAATCGGATTCTAAAGACTACTTACCAAATCCAATATCCCTGAACATGAATTTATGATTTGATCTAAGCATTTTAATTGATTCTTTGAACCAGAGCTAAAACCAAAACATATACCAAAGTATGAAAGCGATGACAATTAATGAAATGATCTTTGATCAAAATTTTCATTAATAATTCAAGTACAGATCTAAATTGGAGAGACTATAGACTCGGAAAACTTGAATTATCATTCAGATATGCTCAAGGACCATACATTTGACTAAATTTACTATCTAGACTCAAAGCATTAGACAATAACTTCTAACATATTCGCTCTGTGTTTTCTATTTTCACAATTTGATTCTATAATTCAACAAAAGACACATAAAAATGACCCTAAATTCCCTTTTATAGAATAAGGGAGAAAAAAAAGCTTCAAGCTAGATGTACACATGTCACATTCTAATTGGACCGCTACAAAAGACATTCCCAAATTCAGTTATATATATTTAAATCTTTCAAATTGGAGGGAATATATATGATCGACAAATATTATTTACATTTGTTGTGAGAAGTAGCTTATCCTTCCAAAAACACATTTCAAAAATAATAATCTTCTATGTTGTAGCACGTCCATTCCATCAAACAAGATGACAAAATGATGCAACACAAAAAGTGAATCAAAATTCCACATCATCAACAACTAACGTTTACCTGTGAAACATATATTTTAATCATTGCAATTTCTTAGGTCAGAACTGTACAATACTTGACCAATTATACACAAACCCAGTCGACCAACTAATACCCTTCCCCATTCTTCATATTCATCATCAGAGGGCCAATTGAAATCGATGATTTCATCCAACTTTTTCTTGTATGGGGAATACTTTGTCGTCACAAAATTGGATTCTTTGTAAAAATCTTCCAGAAAGCTAATGATAAATGTCAACTTTTCCAAAGTGTCATTCAAAATATTGATGTTAACTTCTTTACAAATTTTGTTTACTTGGGAAGCAATAGCATCATCCATCTCCCTTTTCCACACTTGCAATGGCTTCACTTCATCATTGGTGAGCTGAATAATTGGCAATAGTGAAAAATCTGCCAGATCATAATGAGCCTTCAATTCTCTATTTTTTTTCTCAAGTGGGGCAATATATCCCTGAAAATTTTTCTCATTGAGCTCACAGACAAATGTATATGTAGGAATCACCTTAGGATATCTATCCTCATGCTGGTTAGCTCCGGCTGCCATAAACGTCAATCTCTCAGCCCCTGGGATCCACTTATATAAGATTGGGATAGCCAACTCCTTATCCCTTTGAGATAATCCTATTGCTCGCAACATCAAGGATTAATTGGCATGAACACCATTCAATTTGGCCCGGATCTTCTTATTTAGATGTTTCAAGAAAGTATGAAAAATCTTTGAGATGTTTTCATACATTGTGTCTTGTGCCTGTTCCAACAACTTCTTATATGTTTCAACTTGTGAAAGTTGTTCTCTTGTAGGTTCAGCAAATGAACTGAGACCTAATTTGCTTAGACCTCCTACTTTGGGTGGCTCTTGTTACAAATTATATGGCACTATTGCCAAGGTTTGATCTTGAGGGTAAGTTTGGGAGGATGCAATTGGAGAAGATGGAGGTGGACGACTTGAGTTGGCTTGGCCCTGATTTCTCTACATTTCTTCCCTTTGCTTATAAAATGCCAACTCAGTCTCTAGCATCGCTACCTTTTACCGACTATTATCGTATTCATTAAGGAGCTCATGGTACTTATTCTTGAAATCATCCCTTTCTAGAGTAAGGTTTTCCATAGTTTCTTTATTAAATATAATCGACCACTCTCTTCACAAGTAATTTCCTACTGAAATCTGATGGCTCAACAAGTATTGGTTTCCTGGATCCCATGGATAATGACCATATTTCTAGTGCATTCCAATCTTCACTAAATGCAGATCCTCAAAGTGCCATATTCAATTCCTCCTCTGTTTGCACTAGGGGCTTTTCAGCCCTCCTTATGGTATCCAGAACTATTGCATCAACAATGTCCCACTCTGGAAACAACAACACACCACATTTCTTCACAAGATCTCTGCCATCCTGGGCAATAATCTTTTAGAATTCATCCCTCATAACACTCCTCACATTGGCTTGAATGGCACTTTCAGGAAGCTCTAGATGTAAACTCCTTTCACTGGCTACATTTTTTGCATACTATGCAGCTTTGGCTCTCCATAAGAAATATCTAAATGTAAGTGTTTCAACAAATGAATCATCTTCCATAAATTTCTGCCAAGCCTCTAGTATCAAATCATCTCCACTATTTAAACCACTGATATCATTTTTTCCTAGCCTGAGACTACTTTCTCCTGAACTTGAGGCAACTACCACTACAAGGGGGAGGAATTCCTTGTATATCCTCAGGAGTGATATAGATATCATCTTTATCTGTATCAAAATATTCAACCACTCCTCTTGTATCAGTCCTTTGTTTCTTAGGGGGTGGCTGCTCCTATGGAGTAGGACTTCCTAGAGGTGAATCAAGATCAATTATAGGTGGGGAAGTTGTCTTGGAGGTGATGGCATTACACATTTGGGAGAAGTTTCCTTTGATCCCTTAGAAGTGATAGGGGTCAAAAAAAAATTTCTTCATCTACCGCTTTCTTCCTCCTGGAATAGGTTCTTATTTGCTTAGGTGGTTGATAAGTGGGCCTTTCCTCCAATGCCATAGTAGTATCTTCTTCAACCACTCTTAATTTTTGTTTATATGTAACCTCTCGTTGCTCCCTTAACACACCAACTACATTTTCAAACTTATCCATAGCATACATAACTTGGCTGAATTCATCAGCTATATTTGGTAGAGGGTTATACTTGGGATCCTTTTTCCATTTTACCTCCATCATCTTCCTGTAAGCTAGATACATAGATTTCCTTTCATCCTGTTCTGGAAAGCTAGAAATGTTCTTGATTACATCTTTAGGATAGTAGAAATTGTACACAAAAATACCAAGCCTTTCATTTGCTTTTAATTTAGTAATAAATCCTCCAGGGTAATGATTCCTTAGGCGTACAGTCTATAACTTGTAGGGTGCACTTAGATGCACTAATTCCCTCCATGCCCCTTTCACCATAACATAATCAGCAAACGTTGTCCACTCTGGAAAGAAAGAGCCTTTCTTTATTGTATCAGGAAAGTGTGTTGTCTAAGAGGCTCCCAATTGCCTCATAATTTCAAGAAACCCTATCCCTAATGGCACGTCTCTTTGAAAAACATATGGATCTATACTGGTGCCATATACTCTAAAGATTGTTTTATCAGGGTATAAAATCAAGTCTCCCCAGTTATGACTCAAATTCAGGTCAAGCCTCATCTCCATAGGTCTCAGGAATTCATGAATTTCCTTGGGAATCCTTGGTGGCTCATATATTAAGGACCTCCTTATCCTTGATGCAAAAGAATTCTCAAACATCACATATTTATACTTCTAGTCATTTTTATCTAGAATCTGGGTCCAACACTGAAGGTTGTATTTGTTGGTTGTATTACTCTTCAGATGTATAAAAATCTTGCAGGGTTTCCTACATTTACCTATAAAAAAAAGTACTTTTTATGCAAACCAAATAAAAATTCAAACATTTATTTTATGATTTTGGCTATGATCTGTACTCACCCTTATTTTACTTTAGAATCATTTCTCTACTTTTTCTTTATTTTTATTTACTTTAGTTTATTTTATTCATGAAACTCTCCTATAGAATGCATCTTGTATAATTATACATTAATTAATTTTTTAATAGAAAATTTAGTATTTAATTTTTAAATATAAAGACTCAAATTTTATTTAACATATATTGATTTCTATTAATAAAACTATTAATAGTGAAGTGCAGCCCGAACGGGTAGTTGGGTTGGCTTGGGTAGTGGGTTTACTCCCCATAGGTCTCGAGTTCGACTCCACTCCCAGGTTTAAGAGGTGGGACTTCTTGCGGGTGGGGGATCTCACTCGTAGGGGACTAGTCTTGCCCCAGCTTGCTCCAGGTACCCAAGGTACGGGTTGCTAAGTTGTTGGGATGGGTCGCGGGGACACCCCTGTAGTATAAAAAAAAACTATTAATAGTGTCAATTTTTCAAACTTAAAATAATTCTTCAAATAAAAATAAAACAAACAATGTAGATAAGATAGAACTAGCATATATGACTTAAATAAATATATATACAAAATGCGTGGAAAGATATCATTCCCTATGCATCTATTTTTATCTAGATTTATCATATAAGTGGAATATATGTCTTAAGAATGATATCTCTAATAATCTTTTACTTAAATTTATCAAATAAAGGTATGCTAGTTACATATATATTGGTTATGTTTTGGTTTTTATATACATAGTCACAACATGACACTCATGCCTTACTACATTATAGTAGGAAATGCTAATGTATCAAAAGCAAATAAAACTGATGGATTTGATGAAGAGTTATTGATTGCTAAGGACATACGCTAACCTCCAATCATTCTAAAAGCACATATATCGCTCATAGAACAAATTCAGTAAAAAATAAACACTAAGATTATTGGTAAGTCATAATCAATACAATAAATATCCCTACAAGCCTCACTAGTAGAGAAAAGTAATGGAGAGAAGAAAATTGATTTTTCAATAGATAGTACAAATGACTAATTTGTATATCACACATGTTTACATTATTTTTTAAAAGATCGCACATTTTCATATGAAAAAATATTATTTTCAAATAAACGACCTACGTTATTTTTACAAATATCTCACATTTTCACATTAAAAAGAAAATAGTTAAACTAAATTTTCACATGAAAAAAATAATTACTTATAGGAAAAGATACTTGCTTTCATTTTTTTTGAACTCGCATTTTCACATGATTTTTTTTAATTATTTATAGGAAAACTAAACTTGCATTATTTTTAAGAAAGTCTCACTTTTATATGAAAAATAAGCTTAAACAACCAATACAATTAAGCCATATTTTCACATGAAAAAAGAAAATTATTATTTTTAGAATAAAAATTTTGCATTATTTATAAAAATATACACACATCTTACATTTACACATAAAAAATAAATAAATAAATAAATTATTTAGCCAAACAAATTTACTTAAAAAAAAAATTAAGAAACTACATTAAAAAAAACTCACATATTCACATTTATTAAAAAAAAATTACATATTTTAGAATCTTAAATTTTTACTTGAAACTTATACAACCAACATAGTTAACTATATTTTCATGTGAAAAAGGAAACTTATAATTTTTAAGAAAAAAAAAATTAATATAGGAAATAAGAAAATGGTTTGTTTTAAGCTAGAATTCATGTCTTCACCATTCTCCAATTTTTTTATTGTATAGGAAAACCCTAAATCTTGTTACAAAGAGCCTTCTCCAATTACAAATGTTATTTGAGGAGGACTCATCATGGATGAACCAACTACAACTTCTTGTATAGAAAATGGTAATAATGTAAGACATTTGTATGTATTTATAATCATAATCTATTTGAAATTAACATCTCAATCACTACAATAAGTCCTATAAGTTTTTCAAACTATTAATTCAATTACCTTGACTCTTTGTTATTACTCTAAGAACCTTTTTGTAAATGACAGCCCCTTAGAAAAATAAGGTGTTCTACTAAAATATATTGGCAAAAGTGCCACCCCATTCACATTTGGAGCACACTACAAAAATAAAATAAGACCAAGATATAAATTAATATATTTAATTAATCACAATTTAAATGATATGCATAGAATAAAAAAGTTAAACATGTAGAAAAAATTATACATGATGAACTTATCTAAGTTCCTCCTTTGTCATCATTTTTTATCCTGATTACTTAAGTAATTAGTACTAATATTTGTTATATTAATCTTAAATGAAATGCACTATGAAATAACTTTATGTTTTACCTATACAAAAGATTGACCTTCCTCCTCTTGTCTAACCCTTAATGGATCTCCTTCAGTTCTTTCCTCTAATTCCTTTACATGTGTTCTTGCCTCTAATGCCTCCACATATGTTCTAGATGCTAATATCTCATCTCATGTAGGTGCCATACTATGAATATCATATTAAGATGTGTTTAGGGTCGGCTCACTAGTCTCTCCAAGAGGACCTAAACAAAAATGCCTTCACATAGTGCAATGATGAGGCACACAAATATGTGTAGACGAGGAGGTTCCACCAACCTCAACCAATTGACCAAGAGTGTCAATCTCATACAATTGGGAAAATTGAGAAGTTTGTATAATCAAATAGCTAGTCAAAGAGTGTATGGCATTGAGGTTCTAAATTGTTGCATTTGCAACAATGTTTGGGTGTGTTATTGGAGGTGGAGAAGGAATAGGAGGGGGAATATATGAACCATTTTTTTGTCACATTACCCCAAGTCTCCCTTGAGGCATTCCTCTACTTACTCCTTGGAAATTTATAAAGTCAAAATAGTTCACATACTTACCTAAAAAAAACTCTACATATAGTTTGTGAATGAGGAACATCAAGATTTATTTTGGGTAGTTTATCAAAAGCCATCCACCAGTGATCTCAAAAATTTCTTGTCATACCCTCATGTGTGCACTATTCAATAGAAAACTTGGGCTTATGTATATTAATGGGTAATCTAATTTTAGGATTCACAAAATTTTGTGCTAATTGGGATTTGGATATGTCTAATTCTTTAATTTGATCATGTGACAAGACATTTGAGTATTATTTCCTCTTAGATTATTGCCACCCTTCAAATAACTTGTGTTGGCTTGTGAGGGTTTTAACATGAACAATAATTCCCTCCAAGGTGGTTGTAATTGTAGACAATCGAGGGTGTCAACGGTATATTTCTATAATGTTCTTCAATTTAAGGAGGTTTTGGTATGGGATGGTTTAGGTTTCCAACTTCCTCTACTACTTCAACCTACTCCAAATTCAAAACTTACAAATTAACAAAAAAATAAGTAATTACTAAAATTTATAAATAAAAAACTAATTTATACTAAAAATCTCAATAAGTGTTTGATAAAACTATAAAATAAATAAATAATTTAAAAAAAAAAACTTAACTTACTTGGAAAATTTGAGCACCAAAATGGAAATCTTCATAACGAATAACAATTATGCTACTTCACATATTTGTTTTCCTCTCTTAGTTGCACTATGCCGATGAGTCACGTAGTTTAAAATGAATGTTTTTTATTTTTCTATGTTTTAATAATTACTTAGCCAAAACATATATTCATTTTGTAAAATAACAAATATCCATTCTGACAATATATTAAATTTTTAAATAGTAAAAAAGAATATATATTATAATAATATAAATATATAATTAATATATAATAATTAAATTATATTATATTTAATAATAATATATAAATAATGTATAACTTATAATAATACATAATATATATAATATATGTTATAGTATTCTAATAAATAAGTGAAACAAAAAAAATCATTATTCAAACAATAATAGACTATCTTTTCTCTTTTCGCACCCCTTTAAATGCCTTATTTGTAGCATCCAAACCCTGCACAATGGATCACAAAGGACTCAAAATGACAAATGGATGGGATTGCAAGCTAAAATTGAAGGACTCTTTGGGCCTCAACAAGCAGGTTTTTGAATTTGGGCGTCTACAATTTGAAGCGCTATTCTCTCCTACAATGGGCTCTCCCTCTATTCTTGGTGCCTTTTCCCATGGCATGTACCCATTCTTGTTCATCATTTGACCACTATTCCAGAGGTTCATTTCAATGGCTTTTTTCTATGATTAGGAGGAATATCCACAAAAGCATGCTCTCAGTTGTAGATTTACCAAAATCTGATCAAAGTTGTGTGATCTTCACACTTGGGTTTCCAATAACTATAAATATTTCATGTAGGATGAGATTTACATTTACCCTTGTGTAAAGGGGTTTCTTATTCTATAATTTGACTCTCTTGAATACAAGGAATTGGTATTAAAAAGCAAATCGTGGGTCTTTCAGGAGACTTCCTATGCATCAAACCCTAGTTCCCTTCATTCGATCCCCACACAGAATCCTTCTCTTCATCCTATTTATGGGTTTGATTACCTTACCTCTCTCTTTAATTTTGGGAATTATGTTGTTTGCAAGCTATAGATAATGGCTTAAGTAAGTAGCATAGTGCCAAAAAAGAAATGATCAATTATCAAATCTCCACTTGTACATATTTATGTGTTGAAATAGATTTATCTAAAGGTCTCCTTGCAAAGATATCATTGAGGGTTGGCAAAAGATGTTGGAAGCAACTAGTAGATTATGAAAAAAATAGTTTTAGATGCAAGAAATATTTTTCCACAAACCACTTCACCTCACAATGTCAAATGTTGAAAGTGCACAAGCAGGGCAACCAAACCTCTAATAGTTGGCCCTCTTAGTGGATTGGGGTAGAGTCCCAACACTATGTCATTCCACCCAACACAAAGGCCATGGTCTCTCCCTAAGATCTTCCGACAATAAATCCAAAGCCAAGTTCACCTTTGTCACTTGGTTTGCCTTGGGCTAAGCATGCAAACAATCCAAATGTTGTTTCCACAAAGCATTCAACGAGCTTGGTAGAAAAATATGTTGGTTGTTTTCAACAAACCAATCAAATCTCGCTAGATACCTATTGGTTTTCCAAACTCAATTCTCGAATACCTACAAGATAAGTGGCCAAAAAATGAGATATAGCACCAATCGCTTTATCTCCTACACTTTGGGCTCTGCAAAACCCGGGAGGGTGGTCCCACAATGTACATTATACAATTCTTTCAAACAACTTACGTATACATTGCATAATGAAGCAAATATAGTCTCAACAATGACTAATAAGATAAAATCCTTCATGAAGTTGGAATTTCCTTGAATGAATTATGCATCTTAAGCCGAGAATACAAGACAACACCAACCACAACAAATTAAAGATAAATCAATGATTATTTAAAAGGATGTTCTCAAGTTAGGTAACTGGAACCACAAAAAAGACTTATGGGGATTAAGATCAGTGCCATTATCTACGGGCTAGGAGTCTAAGCAAATTGAAATATAAGGTATATTTAATTATGAACATCCATGATCTAAGTGAAATTACTTTGCAATTCACAAATTTGTAACCGAATTCTAAAGACTACTTACCAAATCCAATATCCCTGAACATGAATTTATGATTTGATCTAAGCATTTTAATCGATTCTTTGAACCAGAGCTAAAACCAAAACATATACCAAAGTATGAAAGCAATAGCAATTAATGAAATGATGTTTGATCAAAATTTTCATTAATAATTCAAGTACAAAACTAAATTGGAGAGACTATAGACTCGGAAAACTTGAATTAACATTCAGATATGCTCAGGAACCATACATTTGACTAAATTTACTAACTAGACTCAAAGAATTAGACAATAAATTCTAACATATTCACTCTGTGTTCTCTATTTTCACAATTTGATTTTAGAGTTCAACAAAAGACCCATACAAATGACCTAGAATTCCCTTTTATAGAATAATGGAGCAAAAAGAAGCTTCAAGCTAGATGTACATGTCACATTCTAATTGGACCGCTACAAAACACATTCCCAAATTTAGTTATATATATTTACATCTTTCAAATTGGAGGGAATATATATCAGACAAATATTATTTACATTTGTTGTGAGAAGTAGCTTCTCCTTCCAAAAACACATTTCAAAAATAATAATCTTCTATGTTGTAGCGCGTCCATTCCATCGAGCAAGATGACAAAACAATGCAACAGAAAAAGTGAATCAACATTCCACATCATTAGCAACTAACGTTTACCTATGAAACATATATTTTATTCAATGCAAATTTTGAGGCCAGACATGTACAATACTTGACCAATTATATATGTTTCACATTTACACTCACAGACCAAGTCGGCCAACTAATACCCTTCCCCATTCTTCATATTCATCATCAGAGGGCCAATTGAAGTCGATGATTCCATCCAACTTCTTCCTATATGGGGAATACTTTCTCATCATAGAATTGGATTCTTTGTCAAAATCTTCCAAAAAGCTGATGATAAATGTCAACTTTTTGAAAGAGTCATTCAAAATAATGATGTTAACTTCTTTACAAATTTGGTTTAATTGGGAAGCAATAACATCATCCATCTCCCTTTTCCACACTTGCAGTGGCTTCACTTCATCATTGTTGAGTTGAATATCTAGTAATAGTGACAAATCTGCCAGATGATAATGAGCCTTGAGTTCTATAATTCTTTTCTCAAGTGGGGCAATATATCCTTGAAACTTTTGCTCACTGAGCTCATAGACAAATGTATATGTTGGAATCACCTTAGGATATCTATCCTCGTGCCGGTTAGCTCCAACTGCCATAAACTTCAATCTCTCAGCCCTTGGGATCCACTTATTCAAGATTGGGATAGACAACTCCTTATCCCTTTGAGATAATCCTATTACTCACAACATCGAGTAATTGGCATGAACACCATTCAATTTGGCCTGGATCTTCTTATTCAGATGTTTCAAGACAATATGAAAAATATTTGAGATGTTTTCATACATTGTGTCTTGTGCTTGTTCCAGCAACTTCTTATATGTTTCAACTTGTGAAAGGAGTTGTCCTCTTGTAGGTTCATCATATGACCTAGGACCTGATTTGCTTGGTTCCTCTACTCAGAGTGGTTCTTGTCCCAAATTATATGGCACTATTTCCAAGGTTTGATCTTGAGGGGAAGATTGGGAGGATGCAATTGGAGAAGATGGAGGTGGATGACTTGAGTTGGTTTGGCCTCGATTTCTCTGCATTTCTTCCCTTTGCTTATAAAATGCCAACTCAGTCTCTAGCACAGCTACCTTCTGCTGACTATTATCATATTCATTAAGGAGCTCATGGTACTTATTCTTGAAATCATCCCTTTCAAGAGTGAGGTTTTCCATAGTTTCTTTAGTTAATCTAGCAACATTAATAGCCATGTCAGCTTCCTCCAAGGCTGGGGTATTGACCACTCTCCTCACAAGTAATTGCCTACTGAAATCTGATGGCTCAACAAGTACTAGTTTCCTGGATCCCATGGATAATGACCAGATTTATAGTGCATTCCAATCTTCAATAAATGCAGATCCTCAAAGTGTCATATTCAATTCCTCCTCTGTTTGCACTAGGGGATTTTCATCCCTCCTTATGGTATCCAGAACTATTGCATCAGCAAGGTCCCACTCTAGCAACAGCAACACACCACATTTCTTCATAAGATCTCTTCCATCCTGGACAGTAATCTTTCAGAATTCATCCCTCATAACACTCCTCACATTGGCCTAAATGGCACTTTCAAGAAGCTCCAGATGTAAACTCCTTTCAGTGGCGACCTTTTCTGCATACTTTGTAGCTTTGGCTCTCCATAAGAAATATCTAAATGCAGGTGATTCAACAAATGAGTCATCTTCCATGCATTTCTAACAAGCCTCTAACCTGAAATCATTTGCAATGTTTAAACCACTAATATCAAGTTTTCCCACCCTGAGACTGCTTTCTCCTGAACTTGAGGCAACTGCCCCTAAAAGGGTAGGCATTCCTTGTTACATATCCTCAGGAGTGATAAAGATATCATCTTCATCTGTATCAAAATATTCAACCACTCCTCTTGCATCAGTCCTTTGTTTCTTAAGGGGTGGTTGCTCCAATGGAGAAGGACTTCTTGGAGGTGAATCAAGATAAAATATAGGTGGGGGAACCTGCCTTGGAGGTGATGGCATTACACTTTTAGGAGAATTTTCCTTTGATCCCTTAGAAGTGATAGGGGTCGGCAAAGTTATTTCTTCATCTACCACTTTCTTCCTCCTAGAATAGATTCTTATTTGCTTGGGTGGTTGATAAGTGGGTCTTTCCTCCAATGCCACAGTAGTATCTTCTTCAACCACTCTTGTTTTTCCTTTTTCTGTAACCTCCTGTTGCTCCCTTAAAACACCAACTATATTTTCAAAATTATCCATAACATACATGACCTGGCTGAATCCATCGGATATATTTGGCAGAGGGTTGTACTTGGGATCCTTTTTCCATTTTTCCTCCATCATCTTCATGTAAGCAAGATACTTATCTTTCCTTTCATCCTATTCTGGAAAGCTAGAAATGTTCCTAATTACATCTTCAGGATAGTAGAAATTGTGCACAAAAATACCAAGCCTTTTATCTTCTTTTAATTTAGTAATAAATCCCTTAGGGTCATGGTTCCTAAGGCGTACAGTCTCTAACTTGTAGGGCGCCAGTAGATGCACTAATTCCCTCCATGCCCCTTTCACCATAACATAATCAACAAATGTTGTCCACTCTGGAAAGAAAGATCCTTTCTTTGTTGTATCAGACAAGTGTGTTGTCTGAGAGGCTCCCAATTGCCTCATAATTTCAAGAAACCTTATCCTTAATGGCACATCTCTTAGAAAAACATATGGATCTATGTTGGTGCCATATACTCTAAAGATTGTTTTATCAGGGTATAAAATCAAGTCTCCCCAGTTATGACTCAAATTCAGGCCAGGCCTCATCTCCATAGGTCTCAAGAATTCATGAAAGTCTTTGGGAATCCTTTGTGGTTCATATGTTAAGGACCTATTTATGTTTGATGCAAAAGAATTCTCAAACATCACATAATTATACTTCTATTCATCTTTATCCAAAATTTGGGTCCAACATTGAATAGGAAAATCAACACCTTTTGCCTTCCTTTTGAAATTTATGTCTTTCTCAAAAACCTTTGCCCCTTTATACATGAACATATGCATTAGCAATGAGTACCACCAGAATTTCACCCATTCTTTCCCTTCCCCCATCTCAACCAAACCTTTATGGATATGTTCCGCCAAATATGTGGCATAATCATAAACTATGTTGTAAGCAATGTGTTGTAAATGTGTTTGCATGTAGCTATATTCCCTTTGCAATGTGTCATGTGGAGAAAAATTGATGATTTGGCACAAATAATATACAGTCTTCTTGAAATATCTAGCAAAATATCTCATTGGAAAGGTGTCAAGCTCCTTTTCATCGATTTTGATCTATTTTCTATTCTTTTGAATACCAGTGCTAGCAATATGCAAGGGAAACAACTTTTTCCTAATGAATACCTTTTTATTTTCATGTTCTTTGCTGATAGTATCCATATCAAGAGGAACCAAATCCTGACTCCAGTCATGCAAATCAAAAACATCTTCAATTTCTTGTCTGGTTATCCTTACCATTTCTTTCCCATCAAATGTCCTGACAACCCTAGAGACTAGATCATACCTTGAGGTGATATCCTTCAATAAATCAACATCCATATATACGTTGGGAACCACTAATTTTCCCATATCTAGCCTCCAAGGGTTACAGAGAAGAACTCCAAGGTTTCTATTTTTGAACCAATGCTGAAAGAGCTCCCATAAAGTATAAGGTACTTCAGCATCCTTATTGAAACACTGCTTGTCCATCACTCCCTCTCTGATCCTAGGGACGTAGAACAATACTTTCCCTTTGGTTTTCTTATTTGTAGAGGACGTTAACAAGTCAATTACATCTTGGGAAAGTAATCTAGGTTGGGCTGTAGGGATAGCCGCTTGTACTTTGGGAGACATGGATATTGAAATGTATTTTAGGTAGACCAGGGTTTCAATGAGAAAGAATCCAATTACCAACCTCCTAATTCAAACCTATGGTTCAATCTGAATGCCAATTTTTAAAGGTCTCACAGGGCTACAACCTTATAAAGATAGAATTAACCCTAACTTTGAACAATTAAAGAAGAGCAATAAAACACATTCAACTAAAAGAAAATTGAAATCCAATCCTAGTTCAAAAATCTAGAATAAAGCATAAAATAACGTTTATCATACTTACGAATTTCAATTGCAATAAACCCTAATGCTAATCAGACTGAACTTTGCAAGTCACCTTCTTCAATTTTTCATATTGCTCCAGACACTTCCTCAAATTTCAGTTATGCAAGAACTAACCACATACACACATTTTGAGGATAATCGAGTAGATTTTTGAGTCACCTCTGCCATTACTACTCGCTCGCGCAAAGAAAAATAATTACAATGAGTGTACTCACACTTTTGAATATGCACCATTGATCTCCTACTGAGATGGCCACCTTGGACGACTCAGATTGAGTCAATCACATTCTAATTTCATTGTTGCTCCATTTCGAACAACTGGCCAATAAAGATATGCCAACTAGATCCTTCTTCGTGTACTTCTCCCCCCACCATCCAATGGCCATAGGACAAACATGATGATTTCTCGTGGTCCTCACATCCTTTAGCAAGCTTGCATTTGAGCTCCACAACATGGTGGGGGACGGTAGTGATCACCTCGTCCCTCTTAATAATCACTATTGATCATAAAACTTTGAGTGCTAGAATGAAAAGTGACGGTTGGGACTATACCCATGATCAAACATGTGTCAGCATCTCACATACCACACAATAGTTAAAGAGCCTTCACTTGGGACCTACAATCCAACATGGAATGACTTAGATTAATCCCCATGATCAGATGGTCTTTAATCCTACACATACGAAAAATTTATTCATAAAAGGTGGTTGCGATTAGGTTGACAACACTTTTACCCTTGACGACGAATGATTTAGACTTAAGTAATTTACAAGAAAAATATTAAAGCCTGACATTAGGAAAATTAAAATACTCTCTAATTGAAGGTGACTGAGTAACCTAGACAAGGGGGTCGGTAAAGGAACACACTGTGATGGCTCAAATGACAACTTAAATGACCGGTAACCAGGCTAAATAGGTTGACAAAAGATTAAAACTCCCAAGGTTTAAAAGTAAAGCATTTGAAGACAAGGTTACAGAGGTAAAACCCTAAACCTTACCTATGGGCAACATGAGACATGCCATTATGGAGCGCAAAAGGACCTCAAAATGTTAAATAATTTAGGGATTGCATCAGTGGCTCATGCTCGGGGACACATACCCCTAGTGGGTATGGCGAGAAATAGATCTCTTGGTGAAGCAGACCAACATAGAGGAACTCAAAAAAGACTAGGAGCTTGCCCAGACAAAGCAAGCAGATGCAACAGAAAGCAAACCTATGTACAAGATTTACAAAATATACAGTGTACATGAAAATATAACCTATTTCAAGAGAAATAGGGTTTCAGGAACTGTCCATGTACTGGAAGTTCCAGAAATTCACCTCTTAGTGATTGTAGAAAATAAGAATCTTCCCCATGAGTGTCTATAATCAAATAAGGCCCAAGCTATAGGGGATCAAACTTCCCATGCTTTCATTTGTCCTCCAATCTTGCATTCCACATCAAAACCATACACCCTACCTCAAACTTCCTTTGAATGGCCTTTTTGTCATACAAGTGCTTGACTTGGAGCTACAACCTCTCATTTCTCTTGTGAGCTTCTCTTCTCATCTCTTCAAGCTCAGTTAACTCATCCATCCAATTTTGCATCTCATCACAGATATCAGTATCATACTCCTAAAAAAATTTATACATTTTCATCAGATTATTGTGTGGTATTCTAGCCTCAACCCCATACACCAAGTTAAAAGGGGATTTTCCAATGACTTTCTTCATGGTGGTCATGTTTTCCCATAGTGCCAACTGCAATTTCAAGTCCCAAAATTTCTTATTCTTCTCAAGCACCCACTTGATAATCTTCATAAGGCTCTTATTACTAGACTCAGCTTGCCCATTCCCTTGGGGATGGTATGGGGATGAATAAGATACATTTATGCCATGTTGGTTGCAAATCCATAAATTCCTTAGATCTAAAGCACATATCATTATCAGAAACAATTCTCTCAAGAACACCAAACCTACTCAGAATATTATTCATCAGGAAATCAATGACAACTTTACTAGTTCCTTTTCTGGTAGGAATAGCTTCAACCCACTTTGTGAAATAATTGGTTGCAACCAGGATCTAGGCATGTCCTCCACTGGACTCCATCACTATTTCTCCAATAAATTCAATACCCCACTGTTGGAAGGGGGTTGGTGTTGAGACTAACCTAAGTGGTAGGTTACCTGAAAACTTTAGTTTTCCAATAAACCTTTGACAGGCATGACAATTTTTTATAAATTTGTGTACATCTTTGAACACCGTGGGCCACCAAAAACCTGCTCGCAATACCTTATGTATAGTATTCTTTTCCATGTAGTGACCTCCACACACTTTCTTATGCATTTCAATTAGCAGATCTTTTGCTTGGTCACCATCCACACATCTGAGAAGCACACCCTCAAGGATTCTCCGCCAAAGTTCACCATCAATGATAGCATACCTAATTGCTTGCAGTTTTAAAGTTCTCTTCTCATTGTTAGGCATGCCATCAAGGAATTTAATGGTATGCAAATATTCATCTATCCTTTTGTACTAGCCACATGTTTGCATATCACAGATGGGATCAATTTTTTCTTGTTCAATTTCATTAATATGGTTGGCCTCCATATTAGTTTCAGCCATGAGCTTGGCTAAGCCCTGGTCTCTTACCAACTTCGTAATTTGAATATCTATGTTGAACTCTTGGATTCTTTTAATCCATCTACATCTCTGACCTATAGTTTCTTGCTGAGTGAAAATGTCCTTGACTGCTACGCTTGGAAAATAAGCCACCACAGTTGCACCGGTCAAATATGTTTTGAAATTTTTAACAGCCTTAACTAAGGCATAAGCTTGCTTCTCAGTGGCATTATACTTGAGATCAGCTACTTGAAAAGACTTGCTAAAAAAGGAAATTGGTTGTTCAAAGCCTTCATCATTTTTTTGTAACAACACTCCTGCTACAGTATGAAAAGAGGCAAATGTAAAAAATTGGAACGACTTGGAATAGTCTGGATTCTTCTAGACAGGTGCAACTTTAATAGCATCCTTGATGGCTTGAAAATATTTGAGAGGCTCTTCTGACCACACCACCTTCTCTCCTTTCTTGATCATTTTCGAGATTGGCCTAACAATCTCTGCAAAATTAGTAACAAACCTCCTTAGAAAATTTATCTTCCCAAAGAAAGATTGAATCCATTTAACATTCTTTGGTGGTGTAATTTTATCTATGGTTGCTACTCTTTCAGGATCAATTCTGATACCATCTTTTGAGACAATGTTCCCTAGCAACTTACCTTCTTTGAATCCAAAGGCACATTTCTTGGGGTTCAACAAAATACGATATTCTAGTGCTCTAATGAAAATTTTCTCAAGGTGTGAGCAGTGATCCTCCTCCTTCTTACAGTGAGTAGTAAGGTCATCTTGGCAAGCAAGAAACAAATCTATGAAATCGGCAAAAGCCACATCCATGGCTCTTTAAAAAGTGGCACCAACATTTATCAGGCTGAAAGGAATCCTCACATAAACATAGGTCCCCCATGGTGTGGTAAATGTTTTATATTGTTCTGATTCCCTCACCATAACCTAGTTATAACCTAAAAATCCATCCATAATAGAAAGTAGTTCACAACCTATTACCTTTTGTAACATTGCTTCCGTGTTAGGTAAGGGGTAATTATCTTTCAAGGATACAACATTAAGGTTCCTAAAATTCACACACAGTCTTAAGTCACCATTCTTTTTTCTGACTAGAATCAAGTTGGACACCCATGAAGAATGTCTTAGAGGTTTAATAATTCCTACATCACTTAGATTACCAAGCTCTTCTTGCATTTTGGGCCTCAAGGTAGGATTAATAGGTGTTTGTTTCTTCCTAAAAGGATTTGCGTTAGGCTTCAATGGGATCTCATTATAGAAAAAATCTTCCTTGTAGGACTTTAAATCATCATAGGACCATGTGAATACATGTTTGTATTTCCTTAGTAAGGAAATTAACATAGTCCTCACATGGGGCTTCATTTTTTTAACTATATACACCTTTTTAGGAGCATTTTTTGTTCCTAGATTTATCTCCTCTAGGTCTTCCTTATGTGTAGATGCTTGCTTGGAATTTGATCTATCTAGGCCATCAAAGACCCCTTCTAGTGCAACTAGTCCCTTGGGAATCTTGTTCTTTTTCAACTAAATTATCTCATTCCCAAAAAATGTCTCCTTTCCATCAACTTCCACCACATATGAGCTAAAGTCAATCTCTTGACTTTCATACTGGTCAATGGAGTGCAGGAACTTAAAAATGTCATTGTCATCCTCAAACACTTGCCAATTGCAAATGATTTCAGGCACTGTAGGTTGTGTTTGTACCTCTATTCTTGAGACACCATCAAAAGTTACATCATCTATCTTGACTGCAATATTAGCCAATAAATCTACTTTGAAATTTTCTCCTCTCTATCCAATCTATATTGAAGGCATCAAAGGCCTCAATAGTGTCCCAAACCTCATTCCTATATTGTCTCAACCTCTTGTCCTTAGTGACAAACCTAGACTTGACTTAGGAAACTACTAGCTTAGAATCCCCAAATACTTGTAACAACTTTACCCCATGTTTAGAAGCTAACTTGAAACCAAGTAGTAAAGCCTCATATTCAACAACATTGTTTGTACATGCAAATTGCAAAAAAAAATGAGTACTTAAAGGTCTTACCTTGTGGAGAGATGAGAATGACTCATGCTCTCGAGCCTTCCTTAGAACATGTGCCATCAAAGTACATAGTCCATAGGGCATCTTCCTATGGTGGTCACAAGAACTCTTTAACAATTGTTGTCGGCTTAGCTTCTTCTTCTTCTTGCTTTAGCTCTTCCACACAAAAGGTGTCTATGCCAGTGTCCATAAAGTTCCTTTGGCTCTTCAATATGCTCAATCATATGTCAGAATCTTGATTCTATAGCAATTTTGACATCCTTCTAATCAATTGAAAATGTGGCAAATGACAAATCACATTGCATACTTCCTCCCATAGAAGAACACCATTGTCTTGATAGTAGCATTCCATAATTTGGTGGAATATCTACCACTGTGACACTCATGACCAACTCCTTTTCAGGGAATGCAACTAATTTATATGGGACTTTATAAATTACCTCGATAATAGGGACCTCTCTGGAATCCATAGCATAGCATTTTCCATAGGTGCTATCAACCTTCAAGCCCATTTCCTCCATTATCCTGACTGGCATGACATTATTTGAAGCACCAGAATCTATCATACAATTCATGAGTAGTTTTCCAAAAATGCTCAAGCTCAAAAAGAAATGATTGATTAGACTAGGATTTGCAGTAATGGTAGTTCCCAAATAGATCTCAGGATTCTCATTAACTATTGCCCCTACCTTAGTATCTTTTTCTCAACTCTTACTTGTTTCAAGTGCATCAGCTTCTACTTTGACTTTACTACCTCTAACAATACTATTAATGAAAGCTACCATTTTTTTCTTAAGCTCGTCAATCCTCATCATCTCTAAAAATGGGATTGTGACCCGAACTTGAGACAAAACCTGAAACATGTCAATGGGAGAATAACTCAATAACTCAAGAAGTATTATTTCCTGAGGGACTACCTTATCAGCTTGCTTATCAATCTTTTGAATGGTAGACTTTAAATCCCGATGTGCAGCTTCAATAGTAACCTTTGCTTTGCTAACTTTCTTGGCCCAAATTCTCATTTCTTTAGCTTCTTTGGGCTTGGTCTCTTCTTGTTTTTTGTCTTAGTTCCTTTATTCTCTGCATTGTTCTCTTTAATGAACATGCCTCATGGATTACCTTGGTTTTCTCTCACCACCCTATTCCTGAGGTGAAGATCACTTCTTTCTTGAGCTCAAGCAGCCATTGCAATTGTATATCTCTCGATCTCCTCATTTGAAGGTCTTCTCAAAGAAATATTATCTGACTCAAGAGTGTAGGCAATGTATTCATCTTCTATTTCTTCATCTGAAAGCACTTGTTGATGGTGTAAACCTACTTTGTGTCTTTACACATCCACATCATTTGTGTCAATATCATCACTAGAAGAATAATCACCACATTCCAAGTCTAACCTAGTCATGAATACATTTGTCGTCTCATCTGGATTATGAGGAGAATTAGACTCCCCTTGATCATCTTGAGTTTCTTCCAAGGACCTTGCGACTGCACATTGCTGTGACAAGTGAGGCATCTCACACATTCCACACCATGGTAAGTCTTCAACAACATTTGTGGTTGAAAGAACCTAATCTGCAAAATACTAAACTTTGACAATCATTATCACATGGGTTAGTTTAAACAAGAAAATTAAATACTCCTATGAAATATTGAATCATGCTAAACAAATGCAAACAAAGTAATAAAATATCAAAGAGATTGATTGAAAGCATGTGAAGTATGTTCAAACCTATCCCATAGTGGATTGGTTCTACTTTGATGTTGAAAGTAGCCCTTTCCCAACCCTTGATAAGCTAAATGATGAAAATGCTTTGAAGACTCTATGAATTCAAATGACAATAATGAATTTGTGCATAAGATTGTGGATCCCAAATCAATAAAGAGATGATCTATTTATAGGAGAGAATAATGGAGAAATGAGAAGAATGGAAGAATGTGGGACAAAAGGAAAACCAATGACAAGATGCCACTTGTCAACATGTCAATGGAGGAAGGTTGTGCACATTTTGGTCATTGTGCATGATAAATGTTATTAGGTTCAAATTTGAAATTTGAAAGTTGGCTTGTTGAGGAAGAAGAAAGTGTCTTAAATGCCAAGTTGGAGATATGTAAGAGACAATGTAAGAGGAGTTAATGCCATGTTGGAGGAAAAGTCCCTTTTGGGGGGAGATTTCAAATTTGAAGCATATTCCATAAAGATGTCATTTTGAATGAAAATAGAAGAAATAATAAATCAAATAAATTGATTTATTGTGCAAGTTACAAAAGCTAGAGGATTTGAGGATTAGATTTAGAGTTAATTAGGATTTAATTAACTTTAGATAGAGATTAGTTTTTGATAATATAAGTAGGGAAGGGCGCTGATCCCGTGGAACAATAGCAGATCAAAAAAAGATACCAAGGTGGGAAACAACACCACCATCCAAACCAAAAAACAACATGATAATGGCAAACAAGCCCAGATTTAAAACCATCACTATAGTCCAGCCCATAATTATAAAAAACAAATAGTTACTACCAGCAAAACTTAAGCTACAAAGACCATTGATTAAGCCCACATTATACTAGGTGGTATTCCACCAAATCTTAAAGATAAAATATGAACAGTCCTAGATATTGATAAAGAACAAAAACCCATCAAAAGCAAGAAAAACAACAACCCAAGCCATTAGCTATCCTTGCTTAATAGGTCCCTATACTCCCCTAAGAGAGCCACATACTCAAACCAATCAAGTCCCGTTGTTTTGTCCAGTAGTTTGAGGGAATTGTCCTTTCCTTGCTTCTTTAGTTTTCTACTAATCTTAGTTTCTCCTGAGGCTGGTCCCAACATCGCGTGTCTCATCAGCCTGTCAGAGAATATCATTAGGGTCACCAGAGCCTTTTCCATATCCTCAAATTGGACCTGCAAAAAGGTTAGTCTGCTTTTAAGAAAATCAATACTCAAATCTTTAGAATTATTCTCCCGACCAGAGAGCCCAGCATCCTCATCAATCCCAGTTCCATTCTTTTCTCTCGGAAGCTCCAATTGCTCCTCCCCTTCCTCATCTTTTTCTTCCTCCTCCAATTCATCTTCCCCCATATCATAGGTAGTTTCCTCAAAGTCAAAATCCTCATAATCGTCATCTTCCTAAGCCTCAAATTCCTCATAACCTGAGATATCCTCCACATCAACAGATAATTTTTCTTTCCCTTTTTTCTCTTTTGAGGTTGCTTTCGCCAACCATGCCGACCTCCTTTCACCACTCCCACCACTCCCCTAACCCTAAAATTTCTCCTTGACCTCTTCCTTTTGATACATTCCTCCGAAATATGAATAACATTAGAAGGATTAACCTCTTTTCTAGGTTTCTTGGCTTTAGGGAGTTCGAGCAATAGGGGAGAGTTTTTTCTCTTTTTAGGGGTAGCTCTAGTAAGCAACAGGTCCACATTTTTAGAGTCCTAACTTTTCTAGGAGCGAGGGGTAGAAGGGTTTGAAGCATTAGCCATCGAAGAGGAGCTCTTAGTAGGGATAAGCAAACATCTCGCAACAACAGCAGGGGGTTGCGGGGAGAATGGTCAACAAACAGAGGTTCATCAACTTCAGGGTTTTCCACCCTCTAAAACTCAACATTTTCCTTATCACAAGGGTCAGGTTCTCCTCTCTAGCATTCAAAGGGTTACCATGTGAATTTTGGGAAAGGGAAATTTTTTACATAGTAACCATTAAGCACTGGTGAAGCGGCGGGTTAGCACCTTTCTCAATATTCAATTGCATGGAATACAGAAGGTAAAATGGCAGGTTAATGTGTTCCCCATGTCTAATGTGGTTTAAAATAGGAAAATGATAAGCATGAACAAACATATAATGACCTTCTAGAGTGAAATATCACATAAAAAATAGACTCATAAGGGAAAAAGGAGGAGGAAGTTCAAGTCTGGCATACCCTTTTTGAAACTGTTTGAGATTTTCCCCATGGTTCAAAAAATTACAAAACGTTGATAGTTAGCTCCACTCTTTTTGGCAACCTTCAGACTAGAATTTTGCAGCCTCGTGGCCTCTACTATAAAATGAGAATTCACCTCAAATTTCACAGCGCCAATAGAAATGCAGCCTCTCCTCCAAGATTTTGTAAAATTCGTCGTTAAATTTTGATTATAACCTTTGAGGGATTGGAAGAAGGAAGCCATTCTCGCATTTTTTAACATTCTCTAGAGGTCAACATTCTGCTTCAACACTTGGTAGTTAGGCGGTTCAGTTATTTTCCTCGGGCCTCCCATCTTGCTCTTTTGTAAATTCCTTTGCAAAGACTGGCTAGATTTCATGCTCTCCCCGACACCCAGCTATCTTCCTAGACAAAAACCAACATTTAAAAACCAAGCTAAAAACCAGCTCACAAAAGAGTTGCAATTCAGGATGTTTCTTCTTAGGGACGATAGCCTCATATTTTTGAGAGCCGAAAAGGAATTATGATTTTTGCAAGCAATAACACCCATAAGTAAAATCTTGCCATTTCCCTCTATAGAAATTTGTGAATAACTGACAGAGGGAAAATCGACACACATTGAAAATACAACCTTTAAGAGAACTATAATCGGCATGTGATTTTTGATCAAAATCTTTAATGGGAAATTAATGAAAAAATCTCCCTACAGGATCCTCCTATGTATGCACATACCACTTAAGCCATCATTGTTAGGAAAGCTTGACAATACCACAATGTACTCTTCCATTCTGCCACCAACCAAATTTTTAGATATTCCTTTGATATGCATTTTCAAACTTTTCTTTTAGCATGATATCTCTCAGAGGCTACGGCATGTTCCCATTGGTCCACCTAGTCCAACCCCTACACTCCAACGCCACATTAGCCACACAGTCAACTACATAATTCCCTTCCCTATACACATGTAGGACCTGACAAATAGGAAACTAAATTTTAATAACTTTACATCTATCGATAATATTTTTAATTTCCCAATGGCAAGTTACAACATCATTTAAAATATCCACATCAAGTTTTGAGTCCCCTTCTATGATAGCATTTTTGAACCCAACTCCTTTAAGAATTTGAAAGCTTTAAAAGTAGCCATGGCCTCAGCTTTGTTGTTCGAATAGATCCTAAGTTTCACACCAAAATCCATTATGTAGTCACCATTCTAGTTTCTCACCAGGCCACCAACTCAAGCCTGACCAGGATTTCCTTTAGAACAACCGTCAAAATTGCATTTCACCCAATCTTTCATAGGAGGACACCAAATAGTACCCAACCTTTTAAGCATCTTAGATCAGTTCAGATTGGTTAGGTGTCTACTTATACCCCAATTTTTTTTTATTCTCATCTCCTTATAGTTCGGCCAGGAGTTGGAAAAGCCAAGTTTGCTTACCTCTCTAAAAAAAAATTTGTTTCTCTCCTTCCAAATATCCCAAGTAACAAAGGGGGGAACTTGATGCCACAGATCCATTATGACATTGTGGGAGAAAGGACAGTTAGACCAGCCTTCAATAAACAAGTTCATAGAGTTAGGAAAAACCCAATCCGAAGACAACAACTGCAAAACCTTGGACCACACTTCCCTCGCATAATTGCAATGGAAGAACATATGAGTTATCGATTATTCCTCATACTTACAAAGAGAACACCAATTAACTAGATGGAAACCTCTCTTTACCAGGTTATCAATGGTAAGGATATTGCCATGGGCCACCGACAACCAGAACCAGTTTATTTTAGGGATCAGATTCTTAAGCCACACCACTTTCCAGAAGAAACTAGTAACAACATCTTGGGCCCTCACCAAGTCTTCATAGGTCCTTCTAACTTAGAAAAAACCACAGGGGCTACTTTTTTGGAGCCATTCATCCTCCCTTCCCCTATCAAACCATTTTTTCTCCCCAATCAAATTATGCAAATTGATGAGGAGAGGAGCCCAGTTCACCTGTCTTTGACCCCTCACATTATTTCTCCTTAACAAGGCATCAAAATTCTTCCATTTAGGTTCCTCCCCGTCCCATTTTATGTATTCACTCACCTTTGTGCCACAAATTCTATGAAGGTTGCACTTTAAGGGATTCAATTCCTCATTAGCAAACAAGGTGGCATTCTCTATCCAAGGGTCCTTCCAAAAGTCCATGTTAACTCCATTCCCTATTCTCTTCCTTGCCCCCAACTTTATCACATTCCTTAATCTAGTTAAGCGGTTCCATAGGGCAGAGCCAGAAGGGAGATCCATTTGAGATAGAAAGCAACCAGAGTTCTTGTTTCTCAGGTACTTAGCTTGGAATATTTTGACCCAGTCTTTTGAGCCTTCCAGCAGGTTCCAACCAATTTTTTTAGTTAAGGCTTTGTTTAGCATATGAATTCTTCTCAGCCCTAACCCCCCACACCTTTTAGGCCTACAAACTTTATCCCAACTAACAAGAGAAAGTCTGTTCTTTTCCTTTGTTCCTGACCGCAAGAATTTCCTCTGAATTTGTTCTATCTTAAACTCCCCTATATGAGAAAGAATTTTAAACAAGGAAAGGTAATACACTGGAATATTCTAAAGAGAAGCTTTTAGGAGTTGGGTCTTACCAGCAAAACTCAACAACTTCCCCTTCCATCCAACCAATTTATGTTGAATCCTTTCTAATAACTTATTCCAGTAATTATTTTCTAACCTCTTGGAAAACAAAGGAAGCCACAAGTAAGTATTTGGAAACTCAGCTTCTTGACACCCCATATCTCTTTTCACTCTGTCCCTTATCTATTGATTAGTGGTGAAAAAGTAAAATTTTATTTTCTCATAATTAATGCACTGACTAGAAACTTTAGCATAATCATTAAGAATTTGTTTCCAAGCACATCCTTCTCCCACTGATGCATCCCCAAACAATAGGGTATCATAAAAAAATTGTTGATGGGACTCAAGCCTGAGAGAAGAAGCAGCCTTAATACCTTTAAGAGCTTGCACATCCACCAACCTTTGAATATTTCTTATGAGGGCTTTAGCAACAATAATAAACAAGTAGGGAGAAAGGGGGTCCCCCTGTCTAAGACCACACCCACAAGAGAAGAAACCCTGGGGAACACCATTAACCAAAAAAGAGTACATAGGAGAAGTAACACAAGCCGAAATAATCTTTAAGAACATACCATCTATCCCAAAATTCTTAAGAAGAGCAAAAAGGAAAGGCCAGGAAACCCTATCATAGGATTTTGAGATGTCAATTTTAAATGCCATTCCAAGATTTTTTTAATGCTCCATGGAGTGAATTATCTCATGAGTTGAAATAAAAGCATCAAGAATGTTTCTACCTTCAAAAAAACCTTTTTCATTAGGAGCTATCATTTTACCTAAAACCAGTTTAAGTCTAAAAACCAAAATTTTAGAGAAAATTTTATACACAGTATTACATAGGCTAATAGGCCTAAAGTCTTTCATTGCAGAGGCATCAATAGATTTAGGGATAAGAGCTAAAAAAGTAGCATTCAGATTGCTTAACAACCTTCTTGACCTAAAAAAGTCTCTTGCAGCATTGAAGAGATCATCTTTAACAATTTCCCAGTAAGTTTGAAAAAAAAAAGGGGGAAACCATAAGGACCAGGGGCTTTAAGGGCTCCAAAAGAAAAGACAGTCTTTTTCACTTCTTCCAAAGAAACAATATTTTTTATCATCTTAAGATCTAACTCAGAGACAACATTACGAATAACATTAAGAAAATCAACATTAATTTGGGGGTCATTGACATGGTTTAAAAGGTAGGAGGAAAAAAAATTTACAACTTCCCTGGCAATCTCTCTTTCATTAGTAACAATAGAGTCATCCTCTTTAACCAAAAATATAATTATATTTTTTTTTCTGTGCTTTAGGGTAAATTGGTGGAAAAATTTGGTATTCATGTCCCCTTCAGTCAACCATTGAACCCTTGACTTTTGTCTCCAAAATATTTCCTCCTTTTTACTGCATTTGTACCATTGGGATCTCAACTCTCTTTCCTTCGTACAACTCTCTCCATCTGCCAAACCAGACTCCATTTTGTCCTGTATTTCTTTTAAACTTTTTCCCAAAGCATTTTTTAACTCAAAAATGTTAGCAAAGGTTAACTTATTCCACCCCTTCACCCTTTTCTTAACACGGCAAAGTTTTTCAACTAAACAATACATAGGGTTTCCAAGGAGGGGTTCCTCCCACCATGATTGAACTAAAGCAGTAAAATATGGATGAGTACACCACATAGCTTCAAATCTGAAAGGGAAGGGGCCCTTATTATGATCCACATGTTTTTTCAAAACCAGAGCATTATGATCAGAGCCAAACCTAGGAAGAGCGAAGAGAGAAAGGAATTGGGAAATATCACAATTAGCAGATATCAAAAATCTATCCAATTTAACTTGAATTAAATGGTTTCCAATCCTCCTATTTGACTAGGTGAATTTAGTTCCTTGGAGAGGAAGATCAATCAACCCTGCCGAGTTAAAGAATTCAACAAGCTCCATCATACTATATGAGTACTCATCCAATCCACCCGACTTATCAGAAGGGAGGAGAGGAGAATTGAAGTCCCCTCCTAGCATCCAATGTTCATCACACCTTTCAAAGATAGCTTCACTAAGCTATTCCCACAACATAACTTTGTCTCTACTGGAATTAGGGGCATAGATATTTACAAGAATCCAAGACTTGTGAGAGCCTAGATCTTCTAGAGAAATCTCAAGGTGATTCTTACTGTCAGAATGAAAAGTGCCTTTCAATTTAGAGGGGTTCTAGAGGGTAGCAATACCTCCAGAAGCTCCCTTAGCTTCACAAACACAAAAACCAGCTCTAGGCCAAATACTAGCAATAGCTTTTTCAAAAATTTCTTTATTCATCTTCGTTTCTTGCAGAAGGAGGACATTAATTTTGTTATCCATTATGCAAGTCTTAACAAAAACTATTTATTGGGACTGTTAAGGCCCTTAATATTCCAAGAAACATACTTCATTAAAAATAGAAGCTACCACACCCCCCAAAACAGCCAGCATCCTGAACTACTTTTTCTTGGACTTCAATCCCATGATCAAATCCAAGGTTTTACGTTTACCTATAGCCACATCCCTTACTGTATCTTTCAATATTTCTTCCTTTTCAGAGGGTCTTCCCACCTTATTTTAACCCCAAACATCTGGTTTATTTTTCTTCTTGCTTTTTGAGGTGGTTTGTGACCATCCCTCCTCATCCTCCTTATCATTTGACCCTTGGGGGAAGCCAAGAAGGGCCAGCGACTCATTGATATTTTGAGCACCATATTGGGAGACAGAATTCAACTCTTCTAGAGATGGAGATACCTCTTGAAGAACATACTCACCCTCTTCCAAGACTTCCACAGTACCATTTAATGACTTGTTAGCCTTGAGACTCTGGACATTCAAGGGGTCCTCAGCTAGGATCTTAACCTCCTGACCTTCAACAAAAGGACCAGTCAACACCTCAAATTCCTTATGCTTCAGAAGGGGGATGGCGCCAATTATTATCCTTCAGAAGGGGAATGGACACCTTCTGGGGGGACACAAGAGAATGTTGCACTCTAGAGTTTGTGGCTGTAGGCGAAGAGTCTTCTTCAGACCTCTTATCTTTAGCTTTTGAGCTTTCACCCAAAGTCGCACAAGATTCAATAAGATGACCAAACCTCTTGCAATGCTGATAGAAGAGGCGAACATTTTCATACTCCAGGGGTTGGTTCCAATTGGAAAACATTGACTTAAGAAATACGAAAGAAGGAAGAACTGTGTTAGTTGCCACATTGACATAGATACGAGTATATACAAGTCTCGATCTCTCCTGGGTGATTTTATCAATGGCCAAAAGGCTACCAAAAGAGTTAGCAATACCCTGAAAATTTCCTTTCTCCCAAAACTCTAGGGGAAGCCCCGAAATTCGAACCCAAGTAGGTGTAGATGCCCCCAAGTCAACTGACGGGTCAAAGCCAGGTTTCCATTTACAAAGAGAGAAATTTTTTAAAACCCGGGTCAAAGGCCCATGAACCTCCAGTTAAAACTTTCAACATATCCTCATAAACCACAAAAGAGAACATAAAAATACCTCTAGGCATGACATTAATTGTGACATTGCCTTTAAGGTTCCAAGTAGATGCAGCCCATTAACGCACAAGTTCAATATTTGGCTTGAACGACAAAAACTTTCCAACCAATGCCATTTTGAGGCTATCCATCGCCTTCAACATAAGGGCCTTAGGAACATCGACTTCCCAGCCAATAATCGAGCAAGAAGCAGAATCCATAGGTTTTTTATTCTAGGCAGGCAAGTCAAACCCCACCAACTTGTCCATGTAGGAAGCAGGGGCTTCCTCCGGAAAAAAAGAGTTAAGACCAAGTGTCAGAGAGAAGGGAAACTTCCCAAAGATTCTGATAGTCTTTTCCCCCAGGGAAAGGACTGCAGTACGAGGAGAAAACATCTTTTCATAAGCAGGCAGTCTAGCATCTACCACCGCAGGCACAACAACAGAAGTAGGGACAACATCCTTGGAATGGGGAGCCATCCCCCCCCCTCCCCCCTGAAACACCCATGGAAAGTAGAAAGAAAAAAATGGTACCGAAAATTTAAAAAATAGCTAGCGCGGGAAGAGCAGAGCAGAGCAGAAGATAGAGATTAGTTGACATGACATTTGATTTATATTTTTGTATCTATTTAAATTAAATGGGAGGAAATTTATGTATTAGTAATTTAATTAAATAAAATTGATTTATTTAATTAAATGAAGGACATTTGAAGTTAATCAAATAAAATTTATTTATTTAATTAAAGAGATGACTTTAGAGATTAGTTAAATAAACTTGATTTATTTAATTGCAAAGAAGAATATAATGATTTAATTAAATAATGATTGATTTATTTAATTAAAAGAGGAAATATGATAAATTTTAATTAGATAAATATTATTTGATTAAAATGTTTTGTAGAGGGATGATTAAGGATGAATTGAAATTAGTGAATCCAGATCAGATGCATGTATATTTTTTCTGAGGTGAAAATTCAAAAAAATTCCAATTTTTTCGGATGCCCCAGCAGAAAGAAATATACTGGTACATTGCCCCCTCGAGAGATTGAGCAAAAATCTCAATTTGAGGGCCGATCTTGTGACAAAGAGGTTCAAGATGGATGGATGAATGAAATGATGATGATGCAAATGAGATGGTTTTAAGATGCTTAGAATAACCAATCTATATTATCCTAAACAACTTAAAATGATGATGAACTACATTTGAGATGGATGATGTGATGATGCCTATATGATTATGCAATGGATGTTTTATGTAAATGTATGGTTTATGAGACGCTTACACTAAATAATCTATATTATGCAATTATGAAAATGTAATGCATGTGAATGATATGCAACATGTTGACGGTTTGTGGATGTAGGATGGATGCATTGGTGATGATGATTAACTATCATGGTATGATGTTAACGTGGAAGAAAGAAGAAATGAGATGAAGACAAGAGGATCCAACAAGTCCATGATCTATGAGACTTTATTAGAGATGATGATAAATGATGATCCTTATCAGAAATTGGGACTTTAAAGGGGCTACTTACCTTATGTTTGATAATACACATAGGCACGATGCATCAACGTATAAAGAACCAAGATGGCGTTGCACCTAGTGTGATGGACTTTGACTCAACAATCAAATACGAGTACTCTTGTTCACACCTAAAACACATAACCTTATTCAAAATGCAGTTCAAATATTCCAAATATCTCAGACCAAAACATAGAAAGGAAAGACTTCCTATGTGGTCAACAAGACACCTAAAACACCCTCCCTACACCCAAACAAAGCATGTATGACCAAGGTTATATTATAAGAATATCCAACAAGCACAATAGATAAAAAGATAATGATCGTTGTTCCATTCCTTTCTCTCTAAATCTCTTTGTTTGGACATCATCAAGAGGTCACTGGAATGAGCGCAATAAGATAAACCAAAAGACCAAGGTCAAGTAAACAAAGAAGCTAATGTTCTTCATACTGCTAGCCAAGACTAAACTACAGTGAAGCTTGATGTTGATGTCCATTGTAGGAAGGATGCATCCTAGGACATGATGTTATCAAATGATTTTCGGATTGATTGGATGATGATCTATTAGTACCAAGAGTTGACCAATGTATTTACCTACTGACCTAGACTTGAGTCCTTGATGCTTGAGTTTTCACTTTCAATCTGCTAGACTTGTTTCCGACTATTTCACCAAAGGTTGAGGATGACAATGATTTATTATGGGTAATGTTTATTGTGGGTGAAAGAGAGATGAGAAGGATGGATTTTTTCAAATATTTGGATGTTTTTTATTTTTTTGAAATGTTTTGAGGCTTTTTTTGGTATTTTTGAGATTTTACAAATCCTTTGATTTTCATTTTTTCAATTATTTTGGGGTTTTCCGAGATTTCGACCAAGAGACTAACCTAAAGACCTATCCTAGGGGCCTTGTGGGCTAATCAAAGATCATCCTTGCCTACGTTCAGAGGTCAGAGACTCGTAGTTCAACAAGATGACTCTGATTTTTATTTTTTTGATTGACTTTTTGACCTGTTTTGGGATTTTGATATGTTTTGAATGTTTTTGAATTTTTTATTTTATGGATGTTTTTGGATTTTCTAATTTTCTGATGTTTTTGGATTTTTCGCATGATTTTGAATGTTTTGATGATTTGGATATGGATATGCATGACCATATCAGTGATCTATTTGGGATTTTGTTGAAAACCAAGCTAAGGTTGATTGATCGAATTGATGGATTGATGATGATAACATTGTTGAGGATACACAACAATGCAAGGATAGTGTTAAGAAACACAAGGATTAGGATGGATATCCCAAGATGATGAGGGATTGATTGGACTCGATTGATCAAGATTGATGATGATAACATTACTGAGGATACACAACAATGCAAGGATAGTGTTAAGCAACACGAGGACTGAGATGATGATTTGATTGATCAAGATTTTGAAGCTTGATTTGGAACAAAATTTTGTTTAAATGATTTGATGTGATGTTGAAGCACATGTTAGATGCAACTAATATTGATTGTTTGGATTGATGTTCGATGAAAGATGAAGCTTGATAAGGAACATCTTCTCGTCAAAATAATGCCATGGGCTAGTGATTTGGATTCGTGCTCTCCAATGCTTTGACCAATTTGATTTTATGTTTGCCAATGTTCGGATCACCACATAAGTTGGAGGATATAGATCAAGATTTATTCTCGAAGCAAGATGTAAATATTTTCCCCCAGTGTCTAGCAATGTATGGAATTCCATGGATGGAGGGATATGGATTATCTTGCAATAAGATAGGTATTCATGAAATAAAGAATGCTCTTTTGGATAATGCTTCATGGCTCAGATAATGTTGGGTAGGATAGGATCAATGAAAATGACTTATGTCAAGATGTTTACCATAAGCAAGTGTAAAGTGTACACCAAACTTTGTCAAGATCAAGATAATGTGGAAGATGGATGAAGATGGATGAAAATGGATTGGATAAATGAATTTATTATGGATAAGATGGATGGAATGTTGGATTTATTATGGATGGGATGAGATGCTTCGACCTGAACTAGCACATGAAGATGCTTGATTCTACACATGATGCCTTTTTTCTAGGTTTTCATCATGGTACCTTTCCAAAGCACCATCATAGTGGTTTTCACTAGAGGATGATTTTTATCTTTACTATTTTCATGATTTTTCTATTTTTTTTATTTTTTTCAAACATTTTAAGCTCATGTCGAACCACCTTGTGGTGTTGATGTAGATGCTTTTGTCATAATGTTACGTTGATATCCTGCTTGAAGAAGCTTCTTTGCCAAGATACGTGCACTTGAATACAACTTTTGAGATTGTCGATCTACTTTGTTGATACCAAAGTTAACTATGTCTTTGTGCTCACATCGTAATAGGATTCCTTTTGAATCCTTATGATGAAGGGTGGCTGCCAATACAAGGTCAATGTGAGAATTGGATATCATACATGGAGGCATGCATGGAGTGTGTTTAGGAATAAAAGATAGATTGGTTGATAATTTGGAACCTTTGACTATCCAAACTTGGGACGATGAGCAATAATGGGTGGATACGGAAGTGCATGTGGAATTAGGACCAACTACTTGATATGCTTTGTATGTTGCTTGAGAAGCCTGCCTTTGCCTTCGTGGAAATCTTTGATGGATACTTTTCCCCTTTTCATCTTTCCCCATAGTTTCTTTGACTAATGAAGTTTGATAGGGATAATATTTCTTTGTATTCTTTGGTATCAATGTGTATTTTATTTGTCCATTATGCTTCGCTGCTTCTTTTCTTTTGATGATGTTCTTCTTGCTTTGATTCTCATCCTTCTTTTGATGTTGGTCCCAATTTGTGGATGGGGTGATGGGTGGATGAAGATTTATGATGTGGCTCATTGTAGTATTGGAAATGGTTTCACCATAAGGACTCTTTGTGCTCCCTATGTTGATGCTTGCACTAGATAGAATTTCCCCCAGTATTATAGATGTATCACTGATATGTTTAGATCCCTTAATTGTCGAATAACCAAGACCTTGATGCTTAGGGTTGCCAATAATCTACACTAGATCTAGGATACCCTATTCATGTAGGCCTAATACTTTGCCTTGATAATTCATTTGTTGAAACATTTTATTTGCAATAGGATATGATTTACCTTGGAAACAAGGTGCTAGTCCTTCTCTACTCTATCGTGGATCTTCGAAGGTGATATCTTCTTCATTGATAAGATAGCTTTCCCTTAAAAAGGTAAGTGATCCAATTTTATAAGTGATAGGATCCTCCATAAGTGGGATAACTTTCTGATTCATATCTTTGGCTTGATCTTGTGAGATATTAGATTTTAACACTTCTTCAAGACGTTTCGATGATTCACTTTCCCCATAAAAGTCTTCCTTATGATTCATTTTTGATATTCCTTCACAAGATGTTTTTGATTCACAACTTCTATAGAATCCCTCTTCATAACCCATTTCTGATATGTCTCTAGATTTTTTTATATCTTGATCTTGTGTACAAATGTTAAGAGTAGGAGACTCTTGTCCCTTGGTAATGATATCAAGAGTATGAGACTCTTGCTTTCAATGAAGATCATCTACATGTCCATTAGGCGTAAGCATCTCATGGGTAAATGGAGGAATATATGCTATATGGATATGATCATCATTTGCAACATCTTGTATAGATAGGAGAGTGTCCATTAGATCATTGTAGTATCTTGGAGATACAAGTTCTTGATCTTGAATGATTTCATAATTGCTTTTGTCATGCTTTGGATCTAGTTCTTGGCATGGGTCAATTTCAAAGCATGGATTGCATATAAAGGTTTCTTGGATATCTTCATTAGGAATGGGAAGTGGCTCAATATCCTCTTGATCTTAGAGTGGACTTGGATCAAATGTTGAGTTGAGGATTTCTTCAATATCTATAACCATGAGGTCAAAGGATGTCAATATGTCTTGGAAAGGACCATTGCTATACTTTGGTGAAAGATGTTGATCATGCTTTGGGGTAAAATCTTGAGATATTTCCTCTAACTCATTAGGTGATGTAGAGACATTTTCAACATGATCATCGGTTGATGGATCATGGATTATGTCAATAGGATCAAATAATTCTAACACTCCTTGAAATAGATCATTGTCAAATATTGTTGAGGGGCTTTGATCATGACTAAAAAGTGGTTCTTGATGTATGCTGAGTTGATCTTCAGATGAGGTAGAGACATCTTAAAGAGGCTTATTGATGGATAAATCTTGATTATTGTTTTCAACAATTGTGGTGTGGAGATTGTCAATGCTATCACTAGTGGTTGAATCTTCATCATTGTCCCCAATAGTTATTATTTTTTTATCAATAAGGTCTTAGATGAGATTTTTGAGTCAAATGCAATTTGATGTTGTGTGTCCCTTTATTTTGTGAAAATCACAAAGGTGCTTCTAATTATACCCTAGTGGTTTAACTTGAGGCTCTTGATAGTTTTCATAAAAGGGAATTTTGGTGAGATTTTCTTGTACCAATTTTTGCATGACCAATTCGATTGGTCCCCCAAGTGGTGTATATTTTCGTTTGTTACCTTGTGAGATTTTTACTTTAAATTGACCTTGTGGTGATTTATTTTGGAGATGTGGTGGTTGATCTTTGAGATGTCGTGATTGGGTTTGTTGTTGATATTGTTAATCTTGATATCCAACTTCTTGACTTTGTAGATATTGTTCTTGATGTGGTTGTGGACACAACTCAGTGTTTTGATGACATGATTTAACCAATGGAAGAGTGTATTGATTTTGGGGTGGAGATGTCTCTTGGTGCAATGAATCAACTATTTTGGTAAGTGTAGCAATTTGATCTCACAAAATTTGATCTTGATTTTGATCTTGGAACCCTTGATATAGTTGATTTGGTTTTTGTTCAAGAAGATTTAGAATGTATACGTGTGGTGTTTGTATGCCCGATCATGGACAAATTAATTTTGGACAATGTTCTAATTTGGGATGATGTTTAAATTTGGCATTATAGGTTGAAATTGAACATTTTTGTGGTTGGGAATCACATTGCCTTGATTTAGGTATCTTTGTTTTTGCATGGTGTTACCTTGATTTGGATCAATACATGGAGTTGTTAACATATTTTTTAGACTTTGGAAAACATTTGTATGATTCGTAAACATATCTATCCCAAAGTTTACCAAGTTTGGATTTGAAATGTTCATGTTTGGTAAATTTGTACTTGGTATATTCACATTTGGCATGTATGAATTTGGTGGGATATCGTTCTTTTGTTGAAGACTCATGCATTGATTATTTGGTTGATAGATTTGTAGGTTTGGAATTTTATTTAAATCTATCATAGGGAAAGGTGTTCCAAACTTTAGATTGGGCATACTCACATTTGTTGAACCATTGAGGTTTCTAGGAGATAATGATCCTATGTATGGATTGTATAAATGTGAGTTTTGATAATCCATTGATTTTGTAAGGATTTGATAGTTTGGTTGACTTAGATCACTCACAATGTATGGAGAAAGTTTATATTCCATGTTCTTCTTGTGTTTTGACCATGTTGATCTCTAAGGAATTTAGGACCAAAGGGGTGGGTGATATGGGTGTTGAGCTTTTAGGAACTTTTGATCAATGTTAGACTTTAGAATTTTATTTTGATTGGTTTGATTTGGATAATGAACTTGTAAACCCTAAGATGTTAGATATGATCTTAGGATGAACTCGTTTGAAAGGGTGATAATTTAACTAAGTGTGTGAGGAAGGATTCATCCACACACACCTAACTAAACAAATGATTTTTATTTGGTTTAAGGATGTACCGAAGTCTAGATAATGATGTTTCCAAAGCTCTAAAGTTGTTTCTGGGATGGATATGATAAATGTTTGAGATGAATGAAGTGTTTGATTTGATCCTAAATGAACCTAAGAAGAACTTTGTTAGTGAGACCAAGATATTGAAGAACATGCTTTTCCCTAAGAGTAGTTCAAACCAAAAGACCAATGTTTTGATTGGAAGATCTTAAGACAAAAGATAACAAGCACATGTGTGGGGTCCAATTGATTTAATCTTTTCTTAATGGATTATTTTTACCAAAAACACTCTCTTGATTAGATTTTCAAACTAGATGTCTAATGTCCTAACTTCTTCTCATCCCACAAAGTGATTTATGTGTAAATCAAGGAAATCAAGGAAAAAGTTCCCTAATGTTGACTTTAGTAAGAGAAAATTGAGATGAAAATTCAAATACTTCAAAGCCTCTAAGGATAGAATCCCTAGGGCAAGCAATAGAACTTAAATTTCATCAAAGGTATTTTATGTTCATGTTGAATGTTTGTTTTCCAATGCTTTAGACCCGAGCAAAGTGTTTTGATTCCAAAATGATGCACAACCATAGGATAGAATGAGACAATATTTGTTGAGTTCCCACTTGGATAAATCTAGCTATGCCTACTCTTAGCGGATGATTAGATGCTTGACCACACTGGCTCCCCTCCACACCACACACTTCTTGAGTCAACCAAGCATCAATACCCATGAAACTCCCATGGCATACTTCTCATCTCTGCTAAGAGCCGTAAAAATTGTGGGATGGCTTCATAACAATTGTTCTTGCACCAAGAAATAAATAATAATTTGGCCTTCTAAACAAAAGGTTCTAGTATAGGCATTTTGTTCATGGGGGATCATCCATACAGAAAGAGACCATTGTTTCCCTTCTTGTCGGAACAATCCTCGTGATACTTGAACTTTCCTCAAGTACCCACACTTATATACTGGGTGGAAGTCGCTTGGATTTAGTGTGTTCCTGGTTGGACCATTCCCTTGGGTGATTAATTTTTTCCACCAGGCAAGCCCTCTAAGGATAAACAAAAGCAAGCAAGAAAGCACATCCATAGTTCGATCAATCTTTGTTGAGAAACAAAGAGAGAACACGTGCAATATACTCCACTCACACTAGCAATATTTTGTTCAATTTTAAGAATCCAAATTGAAGTGTGAAGGTAATCACTTATACAACTTAATATCAAAAAAAGTCTTTTGATTCTCAAGATCATCGTGAGACACGAGAGAAGCGCATACGTCTTTTAAATGATATTACTTTGGATAAGAGATTACAAAACATAAAAGGAACATATTCATTTTAACTTCAAACCATAAAATGAGTTCTTTTTAAGCACCAACTTTGAAGTGTGATATTTGTTTGTTCCATGTTAAATCCCAAAAAAAACAAACTTTACTAAGTTCCTAAGATTTGTTTTAACCCTTTGTAACAAAAAGAAAGGTTTTGTAATGTTCTTTTTAGAGCCCAAAAAGAAGTGAGTTGGCCTAAAATAGAAAATGAAAGTAGAAAATTGAAGCTCTAAGCATTTAAAAATGTTTTGTCAATTTCAAGTTCAATGCTCGATTTTCAACTCCACTCTACTTGCTTTCGCTCGATTCCAATGCTCGATTCCAATGTCAACCTATAAACATTACAAAGTAAAATCTTAGAGATGAGATTTATGATAATATTTAGCATAATGGATATACTTTCAAACAAAATGAATGCATTGAATGATAACTTTTAATGCAAAATTTCCTCTTCCTTGAAAATTTATAAAAAGCCTAAATCATGCATTGATAATCTCCTAAATGCACAATAAAGCTTTATTGATGATCTCCTAAATGTGTGTGAACCATGAAAAAGGATTAAACATTAAAATATGTGCACAAGAGTGATTTAAATATACCCACATGATTAGGAAAGCATAAAAAATGCAGACCTTAAGTAACATAAAAAAATGATTTAAATAGAAGTTATGCAACTAGATTAAGAGAGCACCATATATTGTTTTTGATTTAAACAAAGCATTAGTGACACTCCAAAATACAAAATAACATTATTTTGGATGGTGGACCAAGATTGCATATCCTCCACGTAATAATCATATGCTACCTGCAACCTTAGTGAAATAAGAAATTTAATGGTACATATGCAGTCTAGGATTTGATCATCCTCTTACTGCCACATTTACCCATTGGTCGTGAGTCTGAAAATTTCTTCATTTTTTTCTCTTACTCTGGAACCTATTAGAGGTATGCCCAAAAATCATAAGTTGCACATAGATTAATAGTGTGTATTTCAAACGTTGCAAAGCCTGTTGTAAATCTTGTCAGTGGATTGATTATGCTTTGTAGGATTCCACTCTATATCAAATAATCTACATTCAATACAGGCAGATTTTATTTCTCAAATGCACCAATCGACATTTAATGAACAACACACAGTAAGCAAGAAATCATTTTCAACAAAAATCCCACGCATTCAAAACCCTTGAAGCTCAACAATGGCAGAATTCACAGAAATGAAGGGTGTGGATGGGGTGCATATGACGTGTAACATGTGGTCGTGCTTGAAGGTGGAGGAGAGAAAGTGTGTGGCGTCATTGGCCATAGTCTATACCTTGATTCACCCTGCACCTAAATTTCCCATTCAATTACTCAAATATTTTACACTTCCTATGCTTCTGGGCTGCGGACTCTGTCTCTATAATTCTTTAAGTTGTATGTAAGGAGTCAGCGGTTTCTATAATTTAGCAATCAAAAAATTCCTTACCAACATAATATCATATACAGATATAGATTCTAAAAAAAGTTAGATACAAAATATTACAAAGTCAAATACAGATGCTAAACAAAATGCCCACTAAGCACGCCAAATTATGGGGGCGCATATACAAGGCACATGAACTATTTGATAGAAATTCTCTGAGAAATTTCGTCTCATGGAATGCATTGATTGCATGGTTTGCACAAATGGATTTGAAAAATGCATAAGAAAATTTCAAGCAAATGCTATTAACAGGTGTAAAACCGAATTATGCAACCTTTGACCAACATGGTCCCCGACAAAATGAAAGAACCATTTATTGTGAAGAGTGTGTTAGTTAGGAAAGCATCCTACACATTAAAGCAATAATGGTTGGGAAAATACATCAATCAGTTGTTCATGATTGGTATGGATGACATTGGTCTTTTCATGCACGATTGCCTCTTTCAAGTCATAATTAAATGATTTAAATTTGATCTGAGTTAACATTGCCAGCGGCTACTCTTTCCACATGCTTATACTCTCTTAATACCTTTCAATCTATTTAAATTCCTCATTCAATGCTAGAAGGGTAGTGGGTTGCGTGAGAAAATGGTATGAACACAGTGAGGCCAAACACAATACAGGAAGCAACTACGAATACAAATGACGGAACTGGGTTTGGGCCCTTTGCAAGCGTGCCATCACAGGTAAAATATTTTGGATTAAAAAACAACTCAACTAACCACTAGGTGTTAAATTCATCAAGACATAGCCTACATATTTTCATCTATCATTCATCAAGAATCCAGAAGTGTTAGAATCAAAGGCAAACCACTTTGTCATATTCAAAACTTGTAAACAAAGTGCTAAAAAAAAATTGTAGACAAAATTTTAAAATTTTGTAACAAGACAAATCGTAATATTAAAGAAAAAAATTCCACCAAGAGAAAAAAAAGACAAGGGGCCCTCCTTCTAACGCCAAATGTAAGCACCTAATATGCAAAATACTAAAATTTGACAACCATTATCACATGGGTTAGTTTAAACAAGCAAATTAAATACTCCTATGAAATATTGAATCATTCTAAACAAATTCAAACAAAGTAATAAAATATCAAAAAGATTGATTGAAAGCATGTGAAGTATGTTCAAACCTATCCCATAGTGGATTGGTGCTACTTTGATGTGGAAAGTAGCCATTTCCCAACCCTTGATAAGCTAAATAATGAAAATCTTTTGAAGATGCTATGAATTCAAATGACAATAAAGAATTTGTGCATAAGATTGTGGATCCCAAATCAATAAAGAGATGCTCTATTTATAGGAGAGAATGATGGAGAAATGAGAAGAATGGAAGAATGTGGGACAAAAGGAAAACCAATGACAAGATGTCACTTGTCAACATGTCAATGGAGGAAGGTTGTGCACATTTTGGTCATTGTGCATGATAAATGCTATTAGGTTCAAATTTGAAATTTGAAAGTTGGCTTTTTGAGGAAGAAGAAAGTGTCTTAAATGCCAAGTTGGAGATATGTAAGAGATAATGTAAGAGGAGTTAATGCCATGTTGGAGGACAAGTCCCTTTTGGGGGGAGACTTCAAATTTGAATCATATTCCATAAATATGCCATTTTGAATGAAAATAGAATAAATAATAAATCAAATAATTTGATTTATTATGCAAGTTGCAAAAGCTATAGGATTTGAGGATTAGATTTAGAGTTAATTAGGATTTAATTAACTTTAGATAGAGATTAGTTGACATGACATTTGATTTAGATTTTTGGATCTATTTAAATCAAATGGGAGGAAATTTATGCATTAGTAATTTAATTAAATAAATTTGATTTATTTAATTAAATGAAGAACATTTGAAGTTAATCAAATAAAACTGATTTATTTAATTAAAGAGATAACTTTAGAGATTAATTAAATAAACTTGATTTATTTAATTACAAAGAAGAATAGAATGATTTAATCAAATAAAATGATATATTTAATTAGATAAAGTTGATTTATCTAATTAGAAGGGGAAATATGATTTAATTAAAAAAAAAATTGATTTATTTAATTAAAAGAGGAAATATGATGAATTTAAATCACATAAATATTATTCGATTAAAATGGTTAGTAGAGGGATGATTAAGGACGAATTGAAATTAGTGAATCCGGATTGGATGCATGTATATTTTACGTGTCTACAGTGGTATTTTTTGCAAAGGGTTGGGTGTAGCCTAAAAGTTCTTCTGATTATTTTGAACTGGCTTCCCGTTACACCAATTGGTGTGATAAGGATAATCTTGAATCCTTGGGGGCCTATCATTTCTCTGGAACTAGGGTTTGTCATTCTTTGCCTGCTTCTGTAACAGATTGAGAACTTGAGCCAACTTTTCATCTAGGGCTGCAACTTTAACTGCTTTCTCATTTTGAGATTTTGAGTTCTTTGAAGGCCTAGGGTCATCCCTTCTTCCAACTTTACCAGATGCCCTTCTATTCTTTTCATTGTTTACCGCCATCTTGTAGGCTTCCCTCAAGCACTGTGGATTCTTATCCCTAAGTAGATAACACATCTTAGAGTCATATGCATTACAATACACAACCAAACATGCTCTTTCATTAGGCCTTAGGAATCCAGGGACTTTATACATTGCCTTTTGGAATCTCACATTAAACTTAGTAGCCATCTCATTATGCCCTTTTGTGATATTATTAAAGTCATTCAACCTAAACCGTGGATCGGTTTGGTCTCCATATTGCTCTCTAAAGATTTGAAAGAATGAATCCTTGGAATCAATACTTGCATCTGACAAGCTCCTATACCAATCCCTTGCATCCCCCATTAGGGATTGCATAAAGTATTTCATAGCCACATCCTCATCCCACAATTCAAAGTCTTCTACAAAACTCTGAAAAGATTTTAAGTGTTCTTCACCACTGAGCGCATTGTTTCCAGCAAACTTGGGCACATGTTTCCGGGCATTATCTAGCATTGGATTTGGGTATCCTGGGATGTTTTGAAAACATAGTTTCCTATACCTATCGGTGTGTAGCAATCTCCTCCCAGCAGGTCCTTCTTCCTCATCTTGGTTATCATTATCTCTCCTATCACTATTGTGTCCAAATCGTATGTTGGGGATCATGTTGATCATTGAAATGAATTGTTCTAGTTTTATCTTCAGGTTGAAGAACTGAAGGGGTTTTTAGTGGATGATGAATTTTCATTTATATGTGGGCTTGAGGATGATGTGTGGGCTTGAGGGCTCAAGGTCTCAGGGATAGAGTCCTTCATTGTGGATTCCAAGAAATTGAGATTCTTTATCATCTCTTTGTTTACAACAAGCAACTCCATGTCCTTCATCTTCCTATCCAATTCTTCATTTTCTTTCATCAATTTATCCAGTAATGGAATAGAATCACCTTGCAATGTATCTTTCTTGGAAGGACCTCCTTCATTTTCCTTTATCAACATCATGGGATTCACGCTTTGTATTTTTGGGAGGAGTAGATGGGATAGAATTCTTTTCAATAGTATTAGTTTGTGGACTTGCAGCAGTATTATTAGCTAAGGAACCTACATTGGAATTTTCCTACAATCTCTCACACAACTAGGCTAGGTTCTTAGTTAGCTTGGGTTGCTAATTTGTCTAATGCCTCCATCTCCTCAACCTTCCTTCTTAACATATCCCTCTGCATCATAACATCTCTAATTCTCTTCTCCTTCTCTACATCCCTCTTCTTTCTATTTCATTTTTCCTAGAGGCTTTTTGATTGAGCAATTGCATATCATTCAACACCTCTTCTTCATCTGGAAAAGTAGAATCTCTATTAGATACTATTGCAGTTTCAACTTGGTGAGGAACAACATCATGGGAATATTCATCTCCAGTTAGCAGGTTAGGAGGAATAGGGGTATATGTATTAGAATTTGGGGTCACATATCCTTCAGCTCTAGCACGCCTACCACTAGCATTATCTTTTTGTATTCTATCCCTTTCTATTCTCTCCTTTTCTCTCCACTTCATAGCTTGATAGCTTGGGTTTGAGGAGTGCTCATTTATAACAGACTTCATAAAAACTTCTCCCCTCTCATTGGAAGTGTTATCACTAAAATTTAACACGTTCCCTTAACATTCTAAACTAGAACTAGAACGAATATCACGTTCAGGGACTAGATGATGAGTAGACTTACAATTTTTAGTGTCCTTTTCTTTTATCCATTTCCCATGAGAATTCTTGTTCTTGGGAAATTCACCCTCCAGCTTCTACTCCAGATGCTTCTTCATGTTGCCTCGTGTTCCTCGCATTTGCAAATAAATATTCTTCACATTCATCAACTTATTTGATTTCTTTACACTTTTCTTCTTTATTTCTTTAATATCCTTAAACATCGGCTCACACTAGTGCAGAGACTTCAGAGTTGCCACCCAAATTCCTTGGGACAAATTAGTAGCAATTTTTTTTTGCTTTATGAAAATTTCAACAAATCTTTAGGAACTGAGACAAACTTTGACACATACGACGTGCATTTGCATAAATCTTGAACACAATATTTGAAAACAAAGGAGTGATAAAATTATCTAGAATTTTGGTGAAATATTTGACAAAGACTTGAGCTAAATTCAGCAGACACTTCTATTTGACCAACTCTATAATTAAATATCACCATATAACATAATGATCTATGATAAGGTGTTCTAGAGAACTAATAATTGTAAAGCTTACGTCTCCAACAGAGTCACCATTTTGTTGGTTGTTTTCAACGAACCAATCAGATCTCGCCAGATACCTATGGGTTTGCCAAAATCAATTCTCAAATACCTACAAGATAAGTGGCCAACAAACAAGATATAGCACCAATCGCTTTATCTCCTACACTTCAGGCTCTGCAAAACCCATGAGGGTGGTTCCACAATGTACATAATATAATTCTTTCAAACAACTTCCATATACGTTGCATAATCAAGCATATTTATTCTCACCAATGACTAATAAGATGAAATCCTTCAAGAAGTTGGCATTTCCTTGAATGAATTATGCATCTTAAGCTAAGAATACAAGACAACACCAACCACAATAAATTAAAGATAGATCAATGATTATTTAAAAGGATTTTCTCAAGTCGGGTAACTGGAATCAAGAGAAAGACTTATGGGGAATAAGATCAGTGTCATTATCTATGGGCTAGGAGTCTAAGCAAATTGAAATATAAGGTTTATTAATTTTGAACATCCATGATCTAAGTGAAATTACTTTGCAATTCACAAATCTGTAACCAGATTCTAAAGACTAGTACCAAATCCAATATCCCTGAACATGAATTTATGATTTGATCTAATCATTTTAACCGATTCTTTGAACTAGAGCTAAAACCAAAACATATACCAAAGTATGAAAGTGATAGCAATTGATGAAGTGATCTTTGATTAGAATTTTCATTAATAATTCAAGTTCAAATCTAAATTGGAGAGACTATAGACTCAAAAAACTTGCATTATCATTCAAATATGCTCAGGAACCATACATTTGACTAAATTTACTATCTAAACTCAAATCATTAGACAATAACTTCTAACATATTCGCTTTGTGTTCCCTATTTTCACAATTCGATTCCAAATTCAAAAAAAGACTTGTACAAATGACCCTAAATTCCCTTTTATAGAATAAGGGAGCAAAAAAAAGCTTCAAGCCAGATGTACACATGTCACATTCTAATTTGACCACTACAAAACACATTCCCAAATTTAGTTATATTTACATCTTTCAAATTGGAGGGAATATATATGAGACAAAGATTATTTACATTTGTTGTGAGAAGCAACTTTTCCTTCCAAAAACACATGTCAAAATGAATAATATTCTATGTTGTAACACATCCACTCCATCGAGCAAGATGACAAAACAATGCAACACAAAAAGTGAATCAGCATTCCACATCATCAACAACTAACATTTACCTGTGAAACATATATTTTATACATTGCAATTTCTGAGGCTAGACCTGTCGACCAACAAATACCCTTCCCCATTCTTCATATTCATCATCAGAGGGTCAATTGAGGTTGATGATTTCATCCAACTTCTTCCTGTATGGGGAATACTTTGTCATCATAGAATTGGATTCTTTGTCAAAATCTTCCAGAAAGCTAATGATAAATGTCAACTTTTTCAAACTATCATTCAAAATAATGATGTTAACTTCTTTACAAATTTGGTTTACTTGGGAAGCAATAACATCATCCATCTCCCTTTTCCACACTTGCAGTGGCTTCACTTCATCATTGGTGAGCTGAATATCTAGTAATAGTGAAAAATCTGCCAGATCATAATGAGCCTTGAGTTCTCTAATTTTTTGCTCAAGTTCGGCAATATATCCTTGAAACTTTTGCTCACTGAGCTCACAGACAAATGTATATGTTGGAATCACCTTAGGATATCTATCCTCGTGCTGGTTAGCTCCAACTGCCATAAAATTCAATCTCTCAGCCCTTGGGATCCACTTATTCAAGATTGGGATAGACAACTCCTTATCCCTTTGAGATAATCCTATTACTCACAACATCGAGGAGTAATTGGCATGAACACCATTCAATTTGGCCTGGATCTTATTATTCATAAGTTTCAAGACAATATGAACAATCTTTGAGATTTTTTCATACATTGTGTATTGTGCCTGTTCCAGCAACCTCTTATATGTTTCAACTTGTGAAAGGAGTTTTCTTCTTGTAGGTTCATCAGATGAACTAGGACCTGATTTGCTTGGTTCCTCTACTAAGAGTGGTTCTTGTCCCAAATTATATGGCACTATTTCCAAGGTTTGATCTTGAGGGGAAGATTGGGAGGATACAATTGGAGAAGATGGAGGTGGATGACTTGAGTTGGTTTGGCCTTGATTTCTCTGCATTTCTCCCCTTTGCTTATAAAATTCCAACTCAGTCTCTAGCACAACTACCTTCTGCTAACTATTATCATATTCATTAAGGAGCTCATGGTACTTATTCTTGAAATCATCCCTTTCAAGAGTGAGGTTTTCCATAGTTGCTTTAGTAAATCTAGCAACATTAATAGCCATGTCAGCTTCCTCCAAGGATGGGGTATCAACCACTCTCTTCATGTAAGTAATTGCCTACTAAAATGTGATGGCTCAACAAGTACTAGTTTCCTGGATCCCATGGATAATGACTAGATTTCTAGTGCATTCCAATCTTCAATAAATGCAAATCCTCAAAGTGCCATATTCAATTCCTCCTCTGTTTGCACTAGGGGATTTTCATCCCTCCTTATGGTATCCAGAACTATTGCATCTACAATGTCCCACTCTGGCAACAACAACACACCACATTTCTTCAGAAGATCTCTGCCATCCTGAGCAGTAATCTTTTAGAATTCATCCCTCATAACACTCCTCACATCGGCCTGAATGGCACTTTCAAGAAGCTCCAGATGTAAACTCCTTTCAGTGGCTACCTTTTATGCATACTCTGTAGCTTTCACTCTCCATAAGAAATATCTAAATGCAGGTGTTTCAACAAATGAGTCATCTTCCATACATTTCTAACAAGCCTCTAACCTGAAATCATTTGCACTGTTTAAACCACTGATATCAAGTTTTCCCAGCTTGAGACTACTTTCTCCTGAACTTGAGGCAACTGCCCCTAAAAGGGGAGGCATTCCTTGTTACATATCCTCAGGAGTGATAAAAATATCATCTTCATCTATATCAGAATATTCAACCACTCCTCTTGCATTAGTCCTTTGTTTCTTAAGGGGTGGTTTCTCCAATGGAGCAGGACTTCCTAGAGGTGAATCAAGATAAAATATAGGTGGGGGAACCTGCCTTGGAGGTGATGGCATTACACTTTTAGGAGAATTTTCCTTTGATCCATTAGAAGTGATAGGGGTCGGCAAAGTTATTTCTTCATCTACCGCTTTCTTCCTCTTGGAATATATTCTTATTTGCTTGGGTGGTTGATAATTGGGTCTTTCCTCCAACGCCACAGTAGTATCTTCTTCAACCACTTTTGTTTTTCCTTTATCTGTAACCTCCTGTTGCTCCCTTAACACACCAACTATATTTTCAAAATTATCCATAACATACATGACCTGGCTGAATTCATCAGGTATATTTGGCAGAGGGTTGTACTTGGGATCATTTTTCCATTTTTCCTCCATCATCTTCATGTAAGCAAGATACTTATCTGTCCTTTCATCCTATTCTGGAAAGCTAGAAATGTTCCTGATTACATCTTCAGGATAGTAGAAATTGTGCACAAAAATACCAAGCCTTTTATTTGCTTTTAATTTGGTAATAAATCCCTTAGGGTCATGATTCCTAAGGTGTACGTTCTCTAACTTGTAGGGTGCCAGTAGATGCACTAATTCCCTCCATGCCCCTTTCACCATAAAATAATCAACAAATGTTGTCCACTCTGGAAAGAAAGAGCCTTTCTTTGTTGTATCAGACAAGTGTGTTGTCTGAGAGGCTCCCAATTGCCTCATAATTTCAAGAAACCTTATCCTTAATGGTATGTCTCTTGGAAAAACATATGGATCTATACCGATGCCATATACTCTAAAGATTTTTTTATCAGGGTATAAAATCAAGTCTCCCCAGTTATGACTCAAATTTAGGCCAGGCCTCATCTCCATAGGTCTCAAGAATTCATGAATTTCTTTGGGAATCCTTGGTGGTTCATATGTTAAGTACCTCTTTATCTTTGATGCAAAATAATTCTCAAACATCACATAATTATACTTCTATTCATCTTTATCCAAAATTTGGGTCCAACATTGAACAGGAAAATCAACACCTTCTGCCTTCCTTTTCAAAGTTATGTCTTTCTCAAAAACCTTTGCTCCTTTATACAAGAACATATGCATTAACAATGAGTACCACCATAATTTCACCCATTCTTTCCCTTCCCCCATCTCAACCAGACCTTTATGGATATGTTCCACCAAATATGTGGCATAATCATAAACTATGTTTTAAGCAGGGTGTTGTAAATGTGTTGCCATGTAGCTGTATTCCCTCTGTAATGTGTTAGGTGGAGAAAAATTGATGATTTGGCACACAAAATATATAGTCTTCTTGAAATGGCTAGCAAGATATGTCATTGGGAATGGCTCAAGCTCCTTTTCACTAATTTTGATCTATTTTCTATTCTTCCTAGTACTAGTGCTAGCAATATGCAAGGGCAACAACTTTTCCTGATGAATACCTTGGTATTTTAATGTTCCTTCCTGATAGTATCCATATCAAGAGGAACCAAATCCTAACTCCACTCATGCAAATCAAAAACATCTTCAATTTCTTGTATGGTTATCCTTACCATTTCTTTCCCATCAAATGTCCTGATAACCATAGAGACCGGGTCATACCTTGAGGTGATATCCTTCAGTAAATCATCATCCATATATACATTGGGAATCACTAATTTTCCCATATCTAGCCTCCAAGGGTTAGAGAGAGGAACTACAAGGTTTCTATTTCTAAACCAATGTTGGAAGAGCTACCATCCAGTATAGGGCACTTCATCATCCTTAATGAAACACTGCTTGTCCATCACTCCCTCTCTGATCCTAGGGTCATAGACCAAAACTTTCCTTTTGGGTTTCTTAGTTGTAGAGGATGTTAACAAGTCAATTACATCTTGGGAAAGTAATCTAGGCTGGGCTACAGGGATAGCCGCTTGTACTTTGGGAGCCATGGATATTGAAATGAATTTTAGGTCGACCAAGGTTTCGATGAGAAAGAATCCAATTACTAACCTCCTAATTCAAACCTATGGTTTAATCTGAATTCTAATTTCAAAATTTCTCATAGGGCTATGACCTTTTAAAGATGGAATTAACCCTAACTTTGAACAATTAAAGTAGAGCAATAAAACACATTCAACTGAAAGCAAATTGAAAGCCAACCCTAGTTCAAAAAGCTAGAATAAAGCATAAAATAGTGTTTATCATACTTACAACTTTCAATCGCAATAAGCCCTAATGTTGGTTGGACTTAACTTTGCAAGTCGCCTTCTTCAAATTTTCATATTGCTCTAGACACGTCCTCAAATTTCAATTATGGAAGAATTGACCGCATACACACATTTTGAGGATAATCGAGTAGATTTTTGAGTCACCTCTGCCATTACTGCTTGCTCGCACGAAGCAAAACAATTACAATGGGTGTACTCGCAGCTTTGAATATGCACCGTTGATCTCTTAATGAGATGGCCACCTTGGATGACTCAAATTGAGTCAATCACATTTGAATTTCATCGTTGCTCCATTCCGAACAACTGGCCAATAATGGTATGCAAACTGGATCCTTCTTCATGTACTTTTGGGCCCCACCTTCTAATGGTCGTAGGATAAATGTGGTGACTTCTCACGGTCCTCGCAGCCTTTAACATGCTTGCATCTAAGCTCCACAAGATGGCAGGGAATGGTAGTGATCAACTCGTCCCTCTTAATAATCACCATTGATCATAAAACTTTGAGCACCAAAATGAAAAGTAATGGTTGGGTCTATACCCATGATCAAATATATGTTAACATCTCGCATACCACACAATAGTTAAAGAGCCTTCACTTGGGACCTGTGAGCCAGCGGGGAAAGGGTCAAATTAATCCCCACGATCAGATGGTCTTTAATCCTGCACATACGACAAAGTTAATCATAAAAGGGGGTCATGATTAGGCCAATGACACTTTTACCCTTGAGGACAAATGACTTAGACTTAAGTCATTTAGGAGCGAAATATTAAAGCCTGACATTAGGAAAATTAAAACACTCCACGATTGAAGGCAATAGAGTAACCTAGACAAGGGGGTCGGTAAAGGAATTCACCGTGATGGCTCAAATGACAACTTAAACGACTGGTAACCAGGCCAAATAGGTCGACTCAAGATTAAAATGCCCAAGGTTTAAAAGTAAAGCATTTGAAGACAAGGCTATCAAGGTAAAACCCTAAACCCTACCTATGGGCAACATGTGACATGCCATTACTGAGCACAAAAGGACCTCAAAATGTCCAAAATTTGAGGGACCCCATCAAAATCTATTACAAAGGACTCAAACCTCGTGATCTCCCTAGACACACTAGGGACTTTGGTGATAGTGGATTATGTTGATAGCACAAATGGAGTAAATAGTCATGCTCCTAAGTCTTCTTCTTGGACGAAATAAGAATGGATAGAAGTAAAGAGGAATAAATCTCCTCCATTCAAACCCAAGCATCAAATGTTCCCAAGATCATTAAAGAAAGGAGAAATCTCTGAAGAACTGTGTAGTTCATTGGAACACACCCAGTAAAGGGTTGATGCAATTTTTTTATTTTTTATTCAACTATACGAGAGTGGACCCCTTGTCCATAATTTACCTATCAAAAATAATATATAAATTATATTAATATAAATTAAATATATAATAATATTATAATATAATATTAATATATTTTTATATTATATATAGCTCATAAACATATTGTACATATAACTCTCATTCAAAATAGATATTATTTCAAATAACGCATATCCGTTTTGCTCCAATTTTTATGAAAGAAGGTTGGACTTTTTTCACAAACCAAGTAAAAAGTCAAACATTCATTTTGCAATTTTGAGTATGTGAATTTTTTTTTTTTTTTCTATCACCATTGTTTGGCCCCTTATGATCCTACACTCACCCTTATTTTACTTTAGAATCATTTATTTTATTTTCTCTACATTTCCTATATTTTTATTTACTTTATTTTATTCTATTCACGTCCACTCTCTTATAGAATGCATCTTGTATAATTATACATTAATTAGTTTTTTAATAAAAATTTATTAAATATAAAGACATCCAAATTTTAAAACATATATTGATGTCTATAAATAAAACTATTAATAGTGAAATTTTCAAAATTAAATTTTTTAGTTAAATAATTCTTCAAAATAAAAATAAAGGAAACAATGTAGATAATATAAAACTAGCATATATGTCTTAAATAAATATATGCAAAAGGCCCAGAAAGATATTATTCTCTGGGCAACTATTTTTCTCTAGATTTGTCATATAAGTAGAATATATGTCTTGAGAATGATATCTCTAATCATCTTTTACATAAATCTATCAAATATAGCTATGCTATTTAAATATATGTTAGTTATGTTTTTGGTTTTTGTGTAGAGAATCACAACATGGCATTCTATGCCTTACTACATTATAGTAGGCAATGCTAATGCATCAAAAGTAAATAAAATTGATAAATTTGATGTAGAGTTATTGATTCCTAAGAACATATGTTAACCTCAAATCATTCTAAAAGCACATAGTATGCTTATACCACAAATTCATTAAAAAATAAACTCTAAGATTATCGATTGTTAGTCATAATGAATACAATAAATATCCCTACCAACCTCATTAGTAGAGAAAAGTAATAGATAGAAGAAAAATGATCTTTTCAATAAATAGTGCAAATGACTAATTTGTATATCACTCATGTTTACATTATTTTTAAAAAGATCACACATTTTCACATGAAAAAAATATTATTTTCAAATAAATGAAGGCTACATTATTTTTACAAATATCTCACATTTTCACATTAAAAAGAAAATAGTTAAACTAAATTTCACATGAAAAAAAACATATTGTTTTTAGAAAAAAAGAATCTCACATTTTCTCATGAAAAAATCTAATTATTTATAAGAAAAGATAGGGGAGAGGGGCCCATAGTAGGGCAGCCTACTTATGGGTTTTTGAATTTCATAACATATGTTTTCAAAAAAGTCTCAATTTTGTATAGCAATTTACTTGCCAACTCATTTGCTTAAATAAATTATTTTTAGGGTCACATCATCAAATATGATGTCACCTCAACATGCTTTTGTAAAACCACACAGGGACCCATAGTAGGGCACTGAGTCCCCTGAACATGTTTTGCTGATGTGACATCGTAAGATTTGTCAGATTATGTACTTCATGGAAAAAAGTTGTTTTTCAAGTGGATATTAAATGCTGCACTGTGAGACCCATTGAGGACTACTTCTATCCCTACTATTGGTCCTTTCCCTACTATGGGCCCTCTTCCCTACTTCTTTCATTTTTTTAGAATTGTCACATTTTTACATGAAAGAAAAAACTTATTATTTATAGGAAAAAGAAATCTGCATGATATTTTAAAATATCTCATCTTTTGGCATGATTTTTTTAATTATTTATAGGAAAAATAAACTTGCCTTATTTTTAAGGTCTCACTTTCAGATGAAAAAGAAACTTAAATAATCATTATAGTTAAGTCATATTTTCACATGAAAAATAAAATAAAACTTATTATTTTTAGAATAAAAAACTTACATATTTAAAAAATATCTCTAAAAAGAATTCTTACATTTTTTAAAATCATATTTACAAATGAAATATATATATATAATTAAAAGTCTACATTTTTTTTTAATTTCACGTTTTTATACCAAAAAAAAAAAAGAAAAAGAAAAAAGCACATGCACATCTTACATTTACAAATAAAAAATTTATTTATTTAGCAAAAAAAAGATCTACACTATATATATATATAATTAAAAATCCTCTATTATTAAAAAAAATCTCACATACTCACATTAAAAATAAATAGAAGATTCAACTTTTTATTTTTAAATCTCACATTTTAACTTGAAACTCATAAATCAACATGGTTAAACTATATTTTCATGTGAAAAAAGAAACTTATTATTTAAAAAAAAAACTTAATTATAAGAAGTAAGAAAATGGTTTGTTTTAACTTGGAATCCATGTCTTCTTATCAAATTTTATTATCGTATAGAAAAACCAAAGTCTTATTACAAAGAGCATTTTCCAATTCTTCACTGTTTAGGAAAATTCTCGTCTTACTATGTAATTGAATTGGCATGCAAATATCATAACTTTCAAACTCATTTGTAGAATACTTCTATTCTTAGTACAATAGAACTAAATCCAATACTTCTTTCCTTAGTACAATAGAGATGAATTCTCATAAAAACATCACTAACATTCAAACTCATCTATATCTTCTTATTTTTTAAAGGGGTAAACTTGATTTGAAGCTATGAACCAATGAGATCACACAAGGACCTCATCTCCACTCCAAAAGATTTGAATTTTGGTGAGAAAAGCAACACCACCAGATTTAAACCATCACACTATGCCAATATCATTAACATTCAAACTCGTCTATATCTTCTTATTTTTCAAAGGGGTAAACTATATTCGAAGCTATGAACCAGTGAGATCACACATAGAGGACCCCATCCCCAACACAAACACTGGACAATAACACTCCAAAAGATTTGAATCTTGATGACAAAAGAAACACCAGATTTAAACCATCACCCTATGCCAATCTGAACAACCAATAACTCATTAACGGCTTACCTGCAACTTCATAGGGAAAGGAACCCACTTTGAGGAAAACGAGAGTAGAAGAAAGTAGGCCCGAATTATAAAATTGGATTTCCCCAATTCTATTATTTAAAAAATCGAAGTCACATCGATCTATCCATGATGTTCACAATGGACAAAAGTCGATTAGACTGCCAATACATTTCCCACCACTATAATTGGCAGTACTTTGAGATACATACTAACAAGAGAAACAAGATTAATACATAGGCCTACTTCCCTAAGAAGAGAAACAAGATTAATACATTGAATTCAAATGTTTTCTTATTTCTATAATTGAATCAGAATATACTGACTGCCTGTCTGCTTAAAGGTACTGGTTGAAAAAATCTTCAATTGTAGTGTAGTTGAAGGCATTATGTTAGCAGCAAAGAATAGGAGTTATTATAATTCAGACATATTTAATAGCCCATATGGTACAAGCATTAAATCAAGGATTTGTATATGGGACAGGCTTAAATTCAAGAATTGAATATATTAAATGCTCTCAAACCAACTATGTCAGATTTCTGATTCAAAGAAAACTCACCACATTCTTTTTCTTGGAAACTTTTCAGTAAGTACTTTTACCTATAATGAAACTGTGACAACATAATGTCTCTGATCTAGAATTTAAGTTACCTTTTGCTATCACCAGAAGATCATCCTCGGTAATGACTACCCTTGGAAGGGTTTTCTGAGTCTTTGCCTCCCATATGCTGGCCATTTTAATTTAATGTCAGAAAATTCATAGGTGGTCTAAAGTACAGAGACTTCTTCAGTGTTCGTGGCTCGTCAACAGCTTGCATGGTGTATGCTCCAATGTCTTCACCAGTCACAAAATATGTTGTTTCACAGTCAACAGGAGAGTTATATTACATTGAATAGTAAAAGATCATGGGTTCGCAAAGCAAAAATATCAGAATCTGCTGTAAATCTCAAAAATGTTAAAAATCTTTTATTCTATTATTATTTTATCTGACCCACAATTTTGTTTGTTGTTGGTCTTATAGGGGAGAGGCCATGGTAGTTGAGCAATCTAACTTCACATTCCTCAAAATTCTATGTGGAAATTTGAAATCACTTCCAATTTTTTATAGCAGCTTAGTTGGAAAGTCCCCTGCTTATAACTAAGATTTCAAGGCCACATCATCAAATATGACGCCACATCAGCATGCTTTTTGTCAAGGTATCTCAAAAAACCCAAAAAAAATGAGCCATACATTAAATTATATTTTATTGGTGCATGATGTGACATCACATGATTTGTTGCTTTTAGATCTAGTAATACATTTAATTCAACTATATGAGTAGTCATCATCAACACTGACAACTTTAAAGTCACAACTATTGATCCAAAATTGTTAAAAATATTAAACATTAAATCAACAAATACTGTAACAACTATTGAAACTTGTTCAATACTGAATCCTTTCCTTCAACAAATACTGTAACTATTGAAACTTATTCACTACTGAATCCTCTGTTGATCCTCTCCCCTATTCCTTATAAACCTAGGAGAGGCAATTATGACTTAATTGGTTTTAAGTATTTACCTTTCACATTATCATCTCCATAAATTTCAAAGCGGTCAGACGTAGGCGGGATCTCAGTGGGATGTGTGTGGTAATAGCAAGGCCAGCCTGCAATGGAGTTACAACAGATTTATGTGTCCAGAATCATGGCTTCTTCCACAACACGACGGATTTTTCTCTTTTCTTTGTAGAAGGTAAGGGCAGGCTCTTATGGGTTTGTGTTGTCTACATCGTGCCCAAATTGAGAGGGAAGAAACCTCTGCAAAGTTTACATTGAAATAAATTAATACAAAGCTTCCCAAACAAATAAAACAAATCTATGTACCTGAATCTGCATGTACAATGATAGTATTATTGTACCAATCTGGCATAAAGCAGTGAAGAAAGAGCCAAACACTCACAAGGTTGTGGCCTCTCCCTAAGCTCTTCTAATAGTAGGGGAGAGGGGCCCAAAGTAAGGCGGGAGCCTATAGTGGGGACAAAAGTAGTCCCACATGGGCCCCACAGTAGACCGCCTTAATATGCAAATGTAAATCACTTTTCACCCACAAAGTCAACAAAGGTACTCGGTTCACTGTACCGTACAAATTGTATTATAATCGGTTTATATTTGTCCTTAACACAAATAATATAGCACATCTGACACCACAAACATACAAGCCATATTCATTCGTAATGGCCTGTAGCTTTACAACTTGCAGCCATAATAAAAAATTAGTATAACCCACACTACCCTTTAATATCACCACTTGCATTAGCTCACGCCCAATATTTTAATACAAGTGGCATGAGGAGAACAACTACGAGCTAAGAATGTCCCATCGGCCAAATCTAATCCAACCCACCCCCTAGCCCACTGTGCCATCAATACAACACTGAAATGAAAAGAAATCATTCATAATTGTCTCATCTGTCAAATCCATTTGCACGACAACTGGTTCAAACTCCTCTTTTACCACCTGCAACCACCAAAACAAAAGCAGTAAGGCCACCACATTTGCCTGAGCAACAAACAAAAATTGCACACTATAAAGACATACAAAGTGTGCAATTGAAGGCACCCAAACAAATTTTCAAATTTTAGAAAGGAGGACCGAAATTAAAGACTCCATACCAAACAACATTGAACATATAAAGAGATTTTCAAATTCAAAATTGCATTTCCATTAACCACGTCTCACTTTCATATTCACTGCAATGTTTTCCTAGAGGCAGACGAACAAAGAGGAGAAGAAGAAGCAACACCCACAACACACTATCAACATTTAGGTACTTTACAAACACACACTGTTTATGCCTACGAATTCCAATCTCAAACTTCTTGTTTTTCATATTAACTATTCATGTCCATACAACAATATGTTTAAAACCATGGTAATGTTTCTCAAAATAACTTGTTACTCAACATCTGGGGTTTCAACTTACACTATTTATGAATGTCCAAAACGTTCTTTTCATTTTTTGGGTTCTTCTTATGTTCTTACTCTATCCAATTATAGATGTGTTATATTCACTGTAAAAGTTATGTGACCCACAAACCTGTAACTCAATATCTAGAGTTTCACCTTACAAAGTTTATGTATGCTAAGTCATTTAAGTTTGTTTGCTAGACTTTTCAAAATGGCTGCCAATATAGATCAATTCTATGCACCCTAACTATTTTTCGAGCATATGAAAGTGACAATTATATTAGGTGTTTCAACTTTATCTATTTATGATTGTCAAGTAATTTCAGTTCAATTCCTGGTATTTTTGTTATGTTCTATATGCCTGGGTATATAAATCAGCTATTTTCACTGTAAATGTTTCTCACCCACTACATGTTGACTCAATATCTGGGGTTTCAACTTAACACTGTTTATGGATGGCAATGCTTTCCAGTTCCTTAGATTGTGATTGTTAAACCCTATGTGATTGTTGCACAAGGCCAAGTAATTTTTTTGCATGGCAATGTCATTGTTGCAACCAATTATTTCAAACTCACTATCTGGGGTTTCAACTAATACTGTTTATGATTGTGTATGAATGTTCAATTTCAACGTTTTCATATATCAGAAACTTGTAACTCAATATCACGTTGTTTCATGCTTGATGTCTCTTAATGAATGACAATGGATTTTAGTTATCTACATTGTTAGTTCCAATCAGCTTTATGGCATTAGACAAACTGCTTTCATTTCAATCAAATAAGTTTTAAACATGTCCAATTCAAACAAAATAGTATGATCAAATAAAACTTCAACACTTACCGAATTTACCATTATAAACTATTAGCTATATTCACAATAAAGGAATTAAAAAAAACAAGCATGCATCACTCTGTCTTTAAGGGTGTTCAATGGAACATCTTATCATTGTTTCAAACATGTCTCAATAATGCATGTAGGTTCAATATAAATTTGATATGAGGTCCAAGCCAATGAAGAAGAGAGCCACAACAAGGTGGCCTGCAAGTCAAAGAGGGGTTTCATTCCCCCCTGAAGAAGAACAAAATGTAGAATAAGAGACATTTGTCGTAGTTACTACTCCATCAGGCAGGCACACAATAGCAACATGATATTGCGAATTGAAAATGAATGAAATAGTTAATCATCAAACAAATGACATGGTGGACAGCCATCGTGAGGAACATAACGATGGCCTGACTCTTCCCTCAACCCCTACCCTGTTGTTTTGGTTGGCATATGAATCTATGAAGGATGGTAATGATAGTCTAAGTCTTCCATCACCCCCTACCCAACCCTCTTGGTTCGTTGAGGGAGCTACTGATGAGGGTTATGATGGTTTAAGCCTTCCATCGGCCCCTACCCAACCATCTTGGTTGGTCGATGGAGCCAAAAAATTGGGTATTGTCTTGCAATGCGAAGAAGAGCAAGGAACGTATTCATTGCCTTCTCCACCTAACACTTTTACCATACCACAGTTACTACATTACTATGTAGGTTCAAGCAAGGAAATAGAGTAGAAGGAGGAAGAAAGAGCTAGAAAGCAACAAGATAGGAGGGAGAGAGAGCAAAAGAAGGAGCAAGAGATAGCTCAAAGGATACAAGATAGGAAGGAAAGAGAGCAAAAGAGGGACCAAGACCGAGTTCAAAAGAAACAAGATAAGAAGGAAAGGTGGGACAAGATGGAGCAATAGAGGGTTCATAAGAAACAAGATAGGCTGCACTCTACTCTCCATTGCAAATAGTTGTTCAGCACCGTTGCATCTAATTAGCAATCAATTTACAAATGAAAATGCAAATCATGTAAGGACAACTCATAACACACAAGCAAGAGATGAGAACACATCTCCAGATGTTTATCTTGGCATGCTTGATTGATGTTGGGAGGGACAATCACTACAACTATATGACTGATTGACTACTTTTTTGTTGTGTATTACAGGCTGCAATATATAGTTCAATTGTCCGTTGTTTAATTTTGTTGTTGGGGACTGAAATACCCTAATATTAAGCAGAAAAAATTTCCCGCCATGTCACCCTGTCACTTGTGCATTGACCCATATTATTTTTTTTTAAAATCGATCACCCCAACACCTATGAAGCACATTTTATGCCAACGTGTCCAAAACTGGTCGATTTTTCCGTTAGCCTGAAAGTGGAGCCCACCTAGCTCCTTAATCGGTGAACACATCTACATACAGTGGATCAGATGACCACATGTCCAAGACAACCTCGCCACCCTAAATGAACAGTTTAGATCATTAATAACTCACCACCTCCTTCGTTACCTCCACTGACCAAATTTCCTTATGTGTCCCTTCGCATTTACTTGGTTTGTCGAGCAAGTAAATCAGAGATCAAGGTCATTCAATGCTCCAAATTCTTGAATATCCCGCTCATTCTCATTCCTTTTGTTTGCAAACATTCTCGACTGTTGGTTTTGTTTTGCACCAACACTTATTCGGCCATGCATTGGGGAGGCTTCTTTTCACCAAAGCATTTTTAGTATTAAACCATGTTGCATACAATGATAATTTTTAAAGTATAATGATACATAGTTTAATACTTAAATGCTCTTTTGAAAAAGAAGTCTCAATGCTATAACCTCCAATGTCACTATAATTTTTTTTCCTATAATATGTAAATGTTGTTGCCACCATTATGCACATGCTTATATTTAAGATTTGATATCAAATAGATCTATTTATTGGTTTATCAAATGGATATGTTTATGGGCCTAATTAGCAATATGATGTCCATGTTGGTAGTGTAGTGTGATTGCTTATTAATGGAAATCTTCTTAATTATACTCAAACTTTGTTTATGGTTATTGCTTGATTGGGTTGAAATGTACAACAAACTTCACATAACTATTGCATGTATACAACATTATGCATTAACAACCACTAACAATATCACTTGAATCTTCATATAGTCATGTACACAACACTAGCAACATCATTTACATGATATAGAATGTATAAAGTGAACCAACCTCTTATGTATAATATAGTGGAATTGATGATGGGACAGTCTTGGCTCTTTGTTGTTCTGGTGCCATTGGATGTATGAAAATATTGGCAGTGATGTAATGCAAGTGGTGATATATTAGGGCCCGAGTTTTGGTTATACTAATTGTATATTTTGGTTGCATGTTTTAATGCTACGAGCCATTAATAATCAATATGGCTTGTATGTTTGTGGTATTGGATGTGCTTTGAATATTCTATGACATGTAAGACAGTGAATAACTATTTGTGTTTGGGACAAATATAAACTGATTATAATACAATTTTGGCCGTACAGTGATTCAAGTACCCTTGTTGACTTTCCTGGTGAAAATTGTTTTACAATTGCATATTAAGGGGGTCCTATACACCCTATGTTTGGAGGTCCACATGTTTCTATGTGATACTGTTTACAATTGCTTACATGAATTATTTTGCTTACCAAAAATATAGAATTGCTACACACACACACACACATATATATATGTATATGTATATATGTATATATGTATATATATATATGTATATCTATACATGTATATATATATATATATATGTATAGATATATACATATATATGTCTAGATATATACATATATGTATATATATACATACATACATGTATATATATATACATATATAAATATACATATGTATATATATCTATATATATACATGTATGTATGTATATATATACATATATATATATATATATACACGTGTGTGTGTGTGTGCATATATGTTCAAAATTGACCTACCCTACTTCTATTCATCTATATGTGCATACTTTCGTACATATATTGTTATACATATGTACATATATATATATATATATATATATATATATATATATGTACAATTATGCATAAACATAAAAGTACATATATGCATATACATATATAAATGTATGTACATATATGCATCTACAAGTATATGTGCATATACATATTAAAAGCATAGGTGGCACGGTCATGTGGTGTGAAATTCAATGATGATAAATTTTGGCTAACCATGAAAGTAAAGAAACATAAGAAATAGTAACCCATGATTAAAGACAAAGTGATGCTAGAAAGAAGCATTATTTTCCTTGAAAAATAAAGTGTGTTGAAGAACACAAAATTTTGAAGTGTTCATAAACACCCTAGATGTCATACACTTCATCAAGCACATTATGCATGCACCAAGAAAGCCATAAAATTCCTTCTAATTAAGAAACACCAAAACAATATGATCAAAATCAGTGAAACAAAAAATAAAAAACAATTTACTGGTAGGAGAAAGTGGTAGAGCCTTAGTGAGGTTAGAAACCTCACCTGTATATTATGGATTTGCCCGATGTTGTGTCTTGTTGCACTCAAGTTTATCCTACTTGTTGCAAGAACAAATGAAAGGAGGGATCAATCAATACATCAAGAAGATTACACAAATGTAGGCAGTGCTTAGCTCAATACACAAAGAATATTAGAAAACTATATACCTTTCAATTGCAACTCACCATCAATGAAGCTTCGAAGGAACAATGGGCTAGCCTGAAGATGTTTTTCTTTGCACGCTGATGAAGCAGAGTGAACAGGACACAAAATGACAAGGTGTCAGCTAAATATACCATAATCTCTATGATATATAGACATATATATATATATATATATATATATATATATATGCATATATATACATACATATATGTACATATATAGATACATATATATATATGTATATGTATGTATGCATGTATCCATAATTGTACATACATATATATATGTATGTATGTGTGTGTGTGTGTATTATATATATATATGTATACATATATATATATGTATGTATGTGTGTGTATATTTATGTATATATATATACATACATATACATATACATATATATATGTATATATATATCTATGTGTGATTTATATATATACATATATACATATATATATATGTATATATATATATATATCTATATGTATACATCTATGTATTATATATATATATATATATATATATATATATATATATACATATATATATATACATATATATATATATACATATATGTATATATACATGTATGTATATATACATATATGTATATATATATGTATGTATATATATATACATATACATATATATATGTATATATGTATATATATATATGTATATATATATTCTACCTCATCAATTCTAGCAATTTTATATTCTTGGTAAGCAAAATAATTCATGTAAGCAATTGTAAATAGTATCATGTAGAAACATGTGGACCTCCAAACATAGGGTGTATAGGACCCCCTTAATATGCAATTGTAAAACAATTTTCACCAAGAAAGTCAACAAGGGTACTTGAATCACTGTACTGCCAAAATTGTATTATAATCGATTTATATTTGTCCCAAACACAAATAGTTATCCGCAATCTTACATGTCATAGAATATTCAAAGCACATCTAATACCACAAACATACAAGCCATATTGCTTGTTAATGGCCTGTAGCATTAAAACATGCTGCCAAAATATAAAATTAGTATAACCCACACTCCCCTATAACATCACCACTTGCATTACATCGCCGCCAATATTTTCATACATCTAATGGCACCAGAACAACAAAGAGCCAAGACTGTCCCACCACCAAATCCAATCAAACCCAATACCAAAAAGGTGAAGTTGTTCTTTTCAAATGGAAAGTGTAACAGTGTTGTAACTTATGGTCTTGCGACCACCCTACATTAAAAGTAGTATGACCATATCCCTTTTCTATGCATAGTTCGTTCCATTCGTTAGACTCTCCATCTAAAAGAACAACTTCAGCTTTTAATTTGGGGAGTTGAATGTATGCAGTTCCATGTACATATGAATATGGAAGTGAAGCTCCGGTAAATGGAAATTGGAATAGATTGAGAAATGCATTTTTTAATTTGTAGGTCTCTAATGGTGGTTTGTTATGGAGTCTTTAATTTGTGTCCTTTTTCAAATTTGAAAACTTGTTTGGATGCATTCAATTGCAGAGTTTGTATGTGTGTGTGGGAAATGTTAGTATCAAAATAAGATAACAAAAACACACCAATGCAACATTAAATTAAAGAAAGCTAAATAAAATGAAATCAAAGAAATCAAACAGAGCTTCTTCAAAATCGTTCCATTGTCCTCTATCTCCAGTGATTTGCTTGAAGTTGTTGCTCTCAGATTGTGTAAGCAAAGCTTCTCAGAATGGCAACCTGCAGAACGAGTATGCAAAGGGAGAGTACTTCTCAATCCTATATGTTGGTGGAGTGAAATGTTGATGTACGGATATGCACAAGGCTATAGATTATGCACAGGGGTTGTGGATTATGGATGCTATCAAAGCTATGATATGAGGATGATAAACCATGATATGGATTGTTAATATGCTAAGCTATGCTATGTTATGATTCTAAAAGCTATGGATGCTGAAAGGCTGATTGACTATAGTTTTCCTGTATGAAAGCTTCTTCCTTTTTCAGAAACCCGACAATCCCTTTTATAGATTTTTATAGCCAAGAACCTAGCTGGCAAAGATCAATGGCTGTAAGATTGTCTAGTAAATTTGAATGGTGAGAGATGGAGAGGTTGAGAGGAAGATGGAAGATGTTGGGAGGTTGGAGAGAAGAATGGAGGCTTGTCTTCAACCCACGGGAACAACTTTGCTCAGAAACAGAGAAATTTATTAATTTTATGTTTTGAAGTTGTTTCACGGTTGTTGTAGATAATCCAAATTGAATAAATAAATTTATTTAATTTTGTGTGAATTTGAGGATTTAAAACATTTTTGAAATATTTGATGTGAATGAACATTAGAAGATTTAATTAAATATTTTGGAATATTTAATTGCGATGTGACTTTAGAAGAATTAATTAGATATTTGGAATATTTAATTGCGAATAGAATATTTTTAGAAGAGAAGAATATTTAATCTTTATTTGAATAAAATATTCAAGCCAAGATTATATGATAATTAGTATAAATAAATCATAATGTTTATTTAATTAATTAAGAAATGGATAAGAAAAGTGATTAAATAAACTTATTTATTTAATTGAAATGAAAGAATGAACAATATAAATAAATTATTTAGATTTATTTATACGTAGATTGAATTTAGAGATTTAATTAAATATTAAAAATATTTAATTAATTACCAGACTATTGTGATGTGACCATTTTTAGGTGTATACATTTTTCCCCTCTTTGAAGTGATGTGTTTTCACGCATTGCTTCAAAGAATTTTGAAATTTTCCCCAGATGCTGATTGTCGAATGTTGATAGGTATATGCCCCCTCAGATGATGAATCGATAAGATTTTGATTTTTGTGAAAACTTTTTTAAATTTTCAAATTTGTTGGATTTTTTTGAATTTTATGATGTTTAAGATGTCGATTCATCGTTCAAAAATGATGATGTGAAGAAATTTACATGAAAAGATGTGAGATGAAAAATTGATGACTTAAAGTGTCCCTGCTGTGATAAAATGTGATAAAATGCCCCAATTTTTCCTTTAAATAGGTTAAAAATGTCATTTTCCATTTCATTTTCTCATTTTAACCTAGTAAAAATTTAAATTTTTGAGCTTTGGAGTGAGAAAGATGGCACTTCCTATCCACCAACACCATTTCAAGTGCATCTGACAATATCAGCAGCTAACACACTATGGACCCACGGTATGTATCCCGTTAAACTATTAGTGTTTGAAAATTTTCCATTTAGAGCACGTTTTCCAACATTTATGTACCTTCATGCATTCTTTTAGCGCCGATTAGTCTTTTTGTAGCGCCCTTTAAGTTTTCCATAGCGCCCATCATTTTGTAGCTGCCCATGAGAATTTTTGTAGCGCCCATGATGATTTATGTAGCGCCCATGATTTGATGTTGTTTTGTGTGATAAATTTGTTCCCAAAGTTGTTGGAAAACAAATAATAGCTGATAAATTTGCTTTTAAAGTTGTTAAAAACAAATAGTTGTTTGATAAGTTTGCTTCTAAAGTTGTTAAAAACAAACAGGATTGTGATAAATTTGTTTTCCATGATGATGAAAAACAAATAGGTTGATAAGTTTGCTTCTAAAGTTGTTAAAAACAAACAGGATTTTGATAAATTTATTTTCCACGATGATGAAAAACAAATAGGTTGATAAGTTTGCTTCTAAAGTTGTTAAAAACAAACAGGATTTTGATAAATTTTCTATTCAGATTTGATTGATTTGTCTTGATGAATCGATATTGATTTTGCTTTGACTTGATGATTCTTCAGGAGAGATTGGGCGTCTTGTAGTTATGGGAGAAATTCCCGAAGACATGGAGATTGATTTTGCAGCTTTTATAGGCGGATAGAGATGTGATCGAGTCATGTGGACTGACCTCGTTACTTGAGATGCTTGAGGTGCATCTCAATAGAGCTTTATTGACAACACTTGTAGAGAGGTGGCACAACAACATGAACACCTTTCATTTTCCGATAGGGGAGATTACCGTTACTCCTGAGGATGTATATCACATCCTGAGGATTCTAGTGATGGGTGAGATTGTGAGATTTGACGGCTGGGAGGCAGGAGGTACTAATGCTTTGAGATGAATATTCAGAGATGATCACATTGCAGGATATTATATCTCATGGGCGGAGATGACGGATTCATCTGTGCCTTTACCCTCTGTACTTGCAGGCTTCATTGGAGGTGTTTTGTGCCCCGACCATAGGTCAAAGGGTTTTGCCGTCAGGTGGGATCATGTACTTGAGAGTATGGTGATGCAGGGTACACGATATGCTTGGGGATCGTGCATGCTTGCACATTTATATGATGAGCTACACCATATTGTGTATGGTGGAGGCCGTAGTTTAGCTATTGGCTGTTCACTTTTACAGATATGGGCATGGGAGAATTTTACCATTATGTGACCATTGACTTGTGGACAACAGCCTATCAGTCGACCGTACAGGTTCAGATATACCGATGTCATTGCTCAGCCAAGGCTAGGAAAATTGGATCATTGGCAGCATCTTCTGGATGATCTCGAGACAGTATGTTGGCGGCCCTATGTAGATTGTGAAGCATGGCCATAGGATGCTAGGGAGATGCCCTATGTTTTTTACCGCCAGATATCTGATTGGTCGTACTCCTAGGATTATTGAGAGATTTCTTCTTGGTTGAGTGTGGTGACAGTATGGTCGGCCTCAGGGTATGCCCCAGGGTTCTTCTATTTATGCGCGTCGGCAGCAGGAGATTACAGTGCGGGGTCCACAGATTTCATATGATGCAGTAGTAGCAGAGTTCACCAGTTTGGGAGTACAGATGTGGGACTATAGAGCTGATATTCTTGACGGGGGGATGACTCTAGAGTATGGTCAGTATGTGTTAGAACATCCTCCACCACGATTATTTGATCCTGATGAGCTTGTCGCTCCAGTTGCAGAGCATAGACGACAGTGAGAGGCGGCTTCAGAGAGTGATGACTCTGAGGAGGATGATGATGATGAGTCAGATGGGGATGGGGATAGTAGTGATGAGGAGAGTGGAGGTGATAGTGGTGGCAGAGGTGGCAGAGGTAGCGGCAGAGGTAGTGACATAGGTGGTGGCAGAGGTGGACCGCGGATGAGACATTCAACTCCATCATCTTCAGTAGATCTAGTGGTGTCGAGTCAGATAGCTACCTTACAAAGTAGAGTGAAAAGCTTACAGGGTCAGTTAGCACAAGCACAGGACTTGGTTACACAGCTACAGGGATAGTTGACTATAGTGACAGCCGATAGAGATACAGCTAGACAGCAGGGTGAGAAGGCCATGGCCCTAGCTAACAGTCTGCAAAGAGTAGCAACAGGTACCTCGATTGGTGACATGATGAGAGAGGTGACCAGGGCCACCTGGGAGGCAGAGTTCTATAGGACCTGGTATCATGACACAGTGCCACCCAAGCAGAGAATGAGTTATACACAGTCTCGGTCTACACATAGTCGCTCTCAGGCTACCAACAGGGGTGTATCTCAGCCATTACCTCCAGGAGGGTTATCAGGAGTAGGTGGAGTAGGTCCATTAGGTACTGGTGGGGCAGGTCCAAGACCAGCACCATTAGAGGATAGCACTTCATAGTGCTTTTAATATGATGTGTTATATGCCTTATTGATACTCTGTTGAGACATCTGTATGCACACTGATATGATCCCATTTTTGATGATGCTATGTCATGTATAGTTGACATCTTTTGTACATTTGACATTCATTTATGAGATATATGATATGCAGCGATGATTCCTTATGTGATGAATGTGTCGATTTTCTATATGCATGATGTTTTTATATGATGGTTTCACAATATTATGCTCATGATGTATATGTATGCATGATTCTTAGATATGAAAATGCAAGTGCAATGTTATGATATGATTGCAATCTATTGATGAATGATTTTTATGAATATGAATGTGAAATGATGGATGGTACAATTTATGAATGCCCATGAATGTTTTGATTATGATGTATGCTTTTTTTTTAATGATTTTCTGATGCAAATATGTATGAAAAATGTATGTGATGATGTTGTTGTGAATGTCAAAATGTACTCAGTCATTTATTGGAAAGATATGAAACTTTGATACTTTTCCAGCTTGTGGGAAAATCTATAAATGAAAAATGCAAATTCTAAATGAATGTAATATATACTAACCATGCAGGGTATTTGTACAATATTTCCATTCTGAGAGCTTATTTGTGCTTTTTGTGTCATCATAGAGCATTGAAATGTTGAAAGTTAATACAAGCATCAAAGGGTATGTTAGCACCAGTGATGACCTGAGTATTTCTTTCATGATTTTTGATATAGCTACGAAACATAACTTGTTGATAACCCTTCAAATGATCAACTGCATGTTGACATCTTTCATCTAACAATTCTATCTCTTGCAGACGAGATACTCGGTAGTCTTCATCATTTATCAATCCTTTCAGTGAGACCCTAAGCGAAGGTATTTGAACCTCTAATGGTAAGATCACTTTTGCTCCATATACCAAGGCATATGGGGTAGCTCTTGTTGGTGTGCGAATGCTGGTTCTGTATGCCCACAAAGCTGGATTTAACTGGACATGCCAATGACGACCGACATCATTTACCGTCTTCTTCAAGATCTTCAAGATTGTTTTGTTTGAAGATTCTGCTTGACCATTTCCTTATGGATAGTAAGGTGTAGAGAACCTGTGTTGGAGGTGAAATCTTTCACAAAGTTCATCAACATCCTGATTCTTGATATCAGTAATGATAGAATTAGGAATTCCATATTGGCAGATGATGTAATTCAAGATAAATGAAGAGATTTGTTTACCAGTCACGGTTGTCAAAGGAACAACTTCTATCCATTTTGTAAAATACTTTGTAGCCGTGATGATGAGTTTATGCCCATTTGATGATGAAGGATGAATTTTTCCAACAAGTCTAGTCCCCACTGAGAAAAAGGCCATGTTGGAGTGAAAGGTTGCAGTTCCTGCGCACATGCATGAATAAGATTCCCATGGATCTGGCATTTAGAACACTTCTTGACAAAAGTAAAAGATTCTCTCTCCATGGTAGGCCAATAATATCCCATTCTAACAAGTTTCTTAGCTAAGGTTAAACCACTTGAATGAGTTCCACAAATACCACCATGAACCTCTTGTAATGCTTGTTCAGATTCGTCACGTTCAAGACATCGAAGGAGCGTACCATCGAGACCACGTTGGTAAAGGATATCAGCGATCAAGGTATAATGGGATGATTGGCGTATGAAATTCCTTTTTTGGTTTCGAGATAAGTCCAGAGGTAAGATGTTATTTTTCAGGTAGGTGTAAATCTTGCCATATAAAGGTGAATCAAAACCGGTTAAATGGCATATGACTTGGGTCTCTGGATTATCATAGGCGGGAGAAAACAATTGTTCCACCAAGAATTCGTATTGTTTTTTATTTTCTGATAATTGTAACAAGGAAGCAATTGTAGCCATTGCATTTGTAACTTTATTATAAATCCTTGGGATTTGTGAAAACTTGATTGCCACAAAATACTTTTTAAAATCATCCACCATGTTCTTGCAAGGTAATAGCTTATCATCTTTCATCTGATAATCATCATTGATTTCATTAATGACAAGTTGTGAATCACCGTAGACTTGCAACTCTGTAATCCACAAGTCCAATGCTATCTTAATTCCTGTGACCAATGCTTCATATTCAGCTATGTTATTTGTGCAGGGAAACATCAACTGATATGATTTTGGGATGGTATGTCCTTTAGGTGTAACAAAAAGAATCCCTGCCCCTGAGCCATGTTTTGTGTAAGATCCATCAAAGTACAATGTCCATGATTTCTTAATTGTTGTCATGAAGACGTATGCATTAGGAAATTCAATGTGCATTGGGTTTTCTTCTCGTAAAGGTGCTTCAGCAAACTGATCTGCGATGACCTATCCTTTTATAGCTCTTCGATCTACATAGTGAATGTCAAACTCACTTAAGATCATTACCCATTTTACAAGTCTTCCTGTTAAGGTAGCTTTGCTTAAGAGGTATTTTAGTGGATCTATTTTGGTTATCAGCTTAATTGTATGAGCCAACATATAGTGGCGCAACTTTTGAGAAGCAAACACTACTGCTAGGCAAGCTTTTTCAATGAAAGTGTAGTTTAGTTCACGACTTGTTAAAGTTATGCTGATATAGTATATGGCTTTCTTTTCTTGTAGAATCCTCCTGTGCTAGTAATGCTCCCAAAGATACTTATGTTGCTGAAATATAAAGTATGAGTGGCTTTCCTGGAACTGGTGGAATTAGGACTAGTGTATTCATGAGATATTGCTTGATCGAATTAAATGTTGCTTCACACTTTTCCTCCCATTTGAATGGGACATTTTTATGCAATAGATGTGTAAATGGTAAACTTTTGTCTACCAGTTGAGCTATAAACCTCCTGATGGATTGTAGTCATCCTTGAAGTGATTGGAGCTGATAGACATTTCATGGTGGAGGCATGTCCATTATAGCTTGTACTTTTCCTGGATCAACCTCTATGCCCTTTTCTAAAACAATGTATGCTAAGAGTTTTCCAGATTTAACACCAAAGACACATTTCTTTGGATTGAGTCAAACATTGAACTTCTCCATTCTGATAAAGATCTATGACAAGATTTCTAGATGTCCTTCTCTTGTGTTGGATTTGGCCAGGACATCATCAATGTAATCTTCCATGAATGTATGCATCATGTCATGGAAAATGGTGGTCATTGCTCTTTGATAAGTCGCTCCTGCATTCTTAAGCCCAAATGGCATGACATTCCAACAATAGGTACCCCAAGGGCACGTGAATGTTGTTTTATCTTGATCCTCTGGTGCAATCTTTATTTGGTTGTATCCTGAAAATTCATCCATTAATGAATACATTGCATGGCCAGTAGTTAAATCAACAATCATATCTATATTTGGTAAAGGGAAGTTATCTTTGGGACATGCTTTATTCAAATCTCTAAAATCTGTAAAAATTCTAATCCTTCCATCTGGTTTTGAAACAGGTACGATATTGGAGATCCATTCTGCATAGTCAATAGACCGAATGAATCCAACATCTAAAAGCTTCTTTAACTCTTCTTTAACCAATAATGCAACATGTGGATGCATTTTTCTGATTTTTTGCTTCACAGGTTTTTCCCCTATGTTTATAGATAAATGATGCATTATCATATTAGGATCTAACCCTGGCATATTGGCATATGACCAAGCAAAATTAATTTGATTCTCTTTCAAGAACTCTATGAATTTCAGTACTTCTTCCACTGCTAATGATGCTGCAAGTTGCAAGATTTTTGGCTGCTCTGCTGTACTTATGTTGATTGATTCTGTAGGCTCAATCAAAACATAAGATCTTTCTTGATAATGTTTGGGAAGATTGTCAAGTTTCTCATCCTTCAATGCCTCAAAAAGGTTTTCACCGTCAGATTCGCTCTTTATTTTTCTCTTGTTGTGATCTACCAATGCCGTTTTTTGGTTTTCACAGATAGATCCATCTTTTATTTCATTTATTTTGCAACTAAGAGACTTGACACCCTCCCTATCAAAATATTGAGTATGAGATTCTTCAATGGAACACTTGTTTTCTTGATTAGATGAACAAAGGAAATTTGCAATATCCTCATCATCACAGAATGTAGGGATATGGATAGGTGCATCGTTGTCCCAATCAATAAGTTCTGGATAGACTAAAGGGATGGAATCATTAGGTTGGGTAAGGTCTTGAGTGGTCAAATTCATGAAATGGTTGTCATTTTCATGATGGACAAGGTCTATGATGGTATTCTCTTGTTGATTATCAATCTCGTTAAAATATGAATCGTCCTCACTTGAGTCATGATCGCTTTGTAAAACATAATCAAGTGGAGGCCTTGAGCCCTCCCCTTGTAAGAACGTGGGTGCAAATTTGTGTATGACATCCACCCTTTTCTCTGTTAAGAATGTATCATAAGAGACATCATCCCATTCGTATTCATTAGAATCAGTGTCTGAACTATTCTGCAATTGGAAAATTGATCCATAAAATTTTTGTAGAGTGACATCTTCATGGGGTTTATCTGAAATTGATTCTCCTTCATGAGTTTGGTGTGCTTGCTATGAAGTTGACACTTCTATGTCCTTACCATATCCAAGTCCGGTTTTATCTTTTGGATGTATTGAAATAGGTTGAATTGGCTCAATGATTCCTCCTTTTCTTTTTCCTATAGGACCATTTCCTTCATAGCCCATTTTTTGCATGATGGTATACCCTTTACCATATTGTTCGGTAGGTAACTTGATGTGCAAGAGAGATTCATCTTCATATTTGTATAGCCAACTTAGGATGTCCCTATCTTCGGCTTCTTCCTCGGTGGTGTTAGCTGTAATGAATTTTCCATCAAACTTTTTGATTGGCACAGAAGCTTGGGATGTAGAGGTTGTTGCGATCTTTTGATTTGATAGGATCAGCTAACCATGTGACCTCGGAGGAGGTAAGCTAGAAAGGGATAGCAACTATTTGCCTACTCCTTTGTCTTTTAAATGTAGCTTGGTGTCAAGATTCTTTGTCAATTCTTGCAATTGGCCTTGTACATTGGAAGAAGAGATAGTAAGAGCCTCCCTATAATGCAGCACAAAGGCATCTTGAGTTGCCCAAATATTTGAACAAGTTTGGGTGCTATTGTAATTAGCTTGTATAGTTATTTCTTGTCCATCATACGAAAACTTGAGGCATTGATGGTACGTTGATGGTACTGCCTACATATCATGAATCCATGGGCGACCCAAAACTATGTTATAGGAAAGATCACGATCTAGAACCTGACAAAAGGTATTTTTCATAGTAGGTCCCACTTTGATAGGTAGCATTATTAGTCCTTTAGAAGCTCTTTCTTCATCATCATATGCCTTGATAGTTATTTTCCTTTGTGGATCAATGAAATTTTTTGATATTCCTAAGGCATGTATTAGCTTTAGGGTACAAATGTTTAAACCGGCTCCTCCATCTATAAAAAAACGTCTGATTCAGTGTTTATGGATCATGAATTCAAGATAAAGTGATGAATTATGCGGATGTGTCATGGAGGCATCATCTTTTTCAGAGAATGAAATACAAGTGGGGGAAGACAAATGTCCCACCATGGCTTGAAATTTGTTTACATCCAGATCAGTGTCAATGGTTGTGTTTACAAGAGCTTCTTCTAAAATATTCTTGTGTACGAGAGATATTTTGAGAAGTTCAAGGATGGAGATTTGAGCTGATGTTTTTCTCAATTGATCAACTAGATTATAATGACTTGGAGGAGGAATAACTGCCTTAGATGAACTTCCTTTTAGGACAACTTTTGCTTGTCCTCTCGTAGTCACATTAACCTATTGATATTCTTGTTTTTCCTTGATTGTGATAACATTAACCCATTGATCATCTGCATAGATGTGGCGGATTATGTTGTCTTCAACATTATTTATTCTTTTTGCTTTGGTATCTGATGTTTCCCCCTTTTGATATTTTTGTAAAGGATCTTTGAATGCTTGATGATCATCATTGGTATGATGTCCTTCAATTGTGATGGCACCATTGTAAATTAAATCTTGTTCTATATTTCGCAAGGCTTGACAGTTATTTGTTCTATGACCTTTACATTGATGATAACTGCAATAATACGAGTCATTCCATGATGGTGGCTTGACTCATGGCTCATAATCTCTTTGTGGTGGTAAGGTGATAACTTTACTATCGAGAAGCTCCTTGAGAGAAAACTCAAGAGTTTGACCCAAAGTGGTAAAATTCTGTCGATTTGAAAAGAATGAAGGTCTTGGTAGATTTGATGTTTGGGTATTGCCAAGATTGTTATTGAAATTACCATGATTGTCCTTGTTGTTTTGATTGGTCATGCTCTATTGATTGGAGCTTTTTCCTTGTTGATTGTTGTTTCCTTGTTGGTTGGTATTTCCTTGTTGGTTGTTTCTTGGAGCACTTGATAAGTTGAAGATAGATGGTCTTGTTCATAGATTGTTTGCATCCATTATACCATCATTGACAACATTTTTATTTTTGTTCCAAAACCTTCTTTTATCATTGTTGTTATTGTTGGATGAACTTGGGTTATCAAGTTTTATTACTCCTCTTTTGACTAAGGCCCCTTCAATGGTGATTGCGTTTTCAATCAGTTTTTCAAAGTTATGAGGACAATGAAGATTAAGCCTATAACTTAATTCTTGATCTAGCCTATTGATGAAGATATCCATTTTTTCCTTTTCAGGAATAGGACGGGAATATCGTGCAAACAATCTTCTCCATCTTTGCAAAAACGTAGTGAAAGATTCCCCTACTTTTTGTTTCACTTTACAAAGATCAAGCATGGTTATCTGGTGTTGGATGTTGTAGGCGTATTGTGATATAAATTGATTTATTAACTCCTCAAAGGTTTTGATGGGGGGAGTGATCTTGGAAAGCCACTCCATGGATTGTCCACCCAGAATTCGTGGAAACAATTGCATTAAGTAGGTATCTTCATAAGAAAATTCTAGACTCATATTTCAGAAATCCCTCACATGTTCAATGGGGTCAGTTTTCCCATTGTACCTATTAAATTTAGGGATTTCGCAATGTTTTGGAAAAGGGATCATTTGAAGAATCCTATCAAATGGATAAGGAGATATGTCATCCAAAACATACTTCTTTGTTGCACCCCCTTGCATTTCCTTTATTTTCCCTTTTAATTCTTTTATCTGTTGAGTAAGGGCACTAAAATCATTAGGAGGAGTTTCAGGATTCTCTTTAATCCCTTCTATATCAAAATTAGAAGGTAACTTAGCTCCTTGATTAGCTAATGAAAGAAAATATCTTCCTTTGTTTCATTCTAAAATTCTTTCCATAAAAGTATGGAATTGGGGATCCTGCTCTGCTTGAATTTTTTCTTCTATTATCTCTTCAATATGAAATGGATTCTCTTCCTTCTCACTATTATCACCCATTTTGCTTGTGGTACTTTCTCTTTCATCTTTTTCTATGTGCTTTCGAGATCTCGTGACAACAGGCATAAGCTTTGCCCCAAATTCTACTAGCTTTTGATCAAAAGAATGAAATAGTGCAATTTTTGATGGTTATGAAAGTCAAGATAGAATGAAGATTCTAGGACTTAAAAGATTTCCACTCTTTAGCTCATGTTTTTCCCTGATTGAAAGGATGAAAATCCTGTTGACGGGAATTTAAGCAAAAGATCAAGAAAAAATGATTTTGCACTTTATGAAGTTTGATCCTAGCTTCATAAAAAAGATGGTTTTGTGATAAATTCCTAATGTGATTGAGTTCTCTATTGCAGAAATTGATTTGGACGAGTAGAATATTCAATCGCAAGTTGGGGAATATAAGAAGAATGAATACACTAACTGTGGTTGTGCCTTTGAGAAAGGGCTCTTCTTTGAAAGAAAGCTCGTGAGTATAATGGTTCTACAACATAATCATCAGTGAAACATCTAACTCAATCATGATATCGATGGATAAAGGTTCTATGTTTAAGTAAAACCTTTCGACTTTGGTACAAGAATCATCTTTTCTTCAATAGTTTCTTGTAGCTAAGTGGTTTCTTTGGATTTTTGACTCGTTTGAGAATGGATTTCTTAACAAAGTTTTTGGATTTCCAATCTCTTAACATGAGAGTAATCAATGTAATTGTGAGTTTTGGATGATCTTTACTGAATTAATGTTTTGAAAACACATCAAGCAAGTTGTAGAATAGTTGTTTTTTTTAAGTCCTATACTAAACATCAAGTGTATGATCAAAATGTTTCTCAAAAATTGTTTTCACAAGTTTTACACATGACAGATAGTTCAAGCATACTCACTCTTAGTACTCAGGTAGGTCACCATAATAATCAACAGCCCACATCTTAGAATTGCGTTGACTCACACAGCCGTGTCACCCCCAAAAGGGCGCCCATGTTTTTGTCTTTTCCAGGCGCATACTCAGAGTGACAGAAGTAGATACCGAATCCCATGAGCAAATGGTCCTTGGTAGTTATATGGTGAGTATCTTGGGGGTAGATTCTTCCCTCCCCTGTACTGTGATTATTATGTTGTTCAGAAACTGACTTCGGCTAGATACCACACTAAGTTTGTAGTAAGGGTTTCCGTTCAGTGCGGAAAATGATATACTCCCTCAAGAGACCTCCCAACCTTTAGAACAAAGGCTTTTGGGATGGTTATCAATGCACACTACTATCGAATGGGATTTTCATCAGCCATCTACATTTGATTAAAGTGGGTTGGAAAACTTGGCTTTAGTTGTTCCCACTTAGGTCGTTCCGGTAGGGTGAGTACTTTTTCCCACTACGATAGGCCTTCTAAAAGGTATTAACAAAGCTTAAAATTGTGTGAAATAAAATAGATGAGTCTAGAATTTTGATCACCTAGTTAAGGGGAGAGCATAGGCCTATCAACTTTTAATCAGAGCAAGCAAGAGTTCAATTTTAAGCCCAAATAAACAGTTTTCTATGCTAGGTGAAGATATTGCTTCACAAAGACATGGAGTTCTTTTCAGTCCAAAATAGAAAATGAAGTGACTATCTTAGGATTGCTTCATTGTTTTAAAGCTCATACTGGTCGCGGTCGCGTCGGATCCAGTCAAATAATACTTAAGTTACATATTACAATTGCAGACTTAGAAAATCTATGCTGAAAATAAAAAAATGCGCTAAAACAAGCATCAAGAGCGCTACTGAATCACTAATGGGTGCTACAGGATAAATAATGGGCACTGGAGGATGTGGAAAGGGTGTTGTAGAATGTTTAAAGAGCACTATAGGATGTGGAAAGGGCACTGCAAGATGCTTAAAGAGCGCTGCAGGATGTGGAAATGGTGATGCAGGATGCTTAAAGAGTGCTGCAGGATGCTTAAAGAGTGCTGCAAGATGTGGAAAGGGCACTGTAACAGAATTAAAGAGCGCTAATATGTGTTTGAACTGCGCTGAAGCGTGTTTAATGTGCTAATACGCTCTTCTATCCGTAACCTGTCAAAAAAACTGCAAAAAGATGTTAAAATTGGGGCAAGAGCCCCACAGTGGGCGCCAAAAATGTGTGTGGGAAATGTTAGTATCAAAATAAGATAACAAAAACACACCAATGCAACATTAAACTAAAGAAAGCTAAATAAAATGAAATCAAAGAAATCAAACAGAGCTTCTTCAGAATCATTCCATTGTCCTCTATCTCCAGTGATTTGCTTGAAGTTGTTGCTGTCAGATTGTGTAAGCAAAGCTTCTCAGAATGCCAACCTGTAGAATGAGTATGCAAAGGGAGAGTACTTCTCTATCCTATATGCTAGTGGAGTGAAATGTTGATGTACAGATATGCACAGGGGCTGTAGATTATGCACAGGGGCTGTGGATTATGGATGCTATCAAAACTATGATATGAGGATGATAAACCATGATATGGATTGCTAATATGCTAAGCTATGCTATGCTATGATTCTAAAGGCTATGGATGTTGAAAGGCTGATTGACTATAGTTTTCCTGTATGAAAGCTTCTTCCTTTTTCAGAGACCCGACAGTCCCTTTTATAGATTTTTACAGGCAAGAGCTTGGCTAGAAAAGATCAATGGCTGTGAGATTGTCTGGTAAATTTGAATGGTGAGAGATGGAGAGGTTGAGAGGAAGATGGAAGATGTTGGGAGGTTGGAGAGAAGAATGGAGGCTTGTCTTCAACCCACGGGAACAACTTTGCTCAGAAACAGAGAAATTTATTAATTTTATGTTTTGAAGTTGTTTTACGGTTGTTGTAGATAATCCAAATTAAATAAATAAATTTATTTAATTTTGTGTGAATTTGAGGATTTAAAACATTTTTGAAATATTTGATGTGAATGAACGTTAGAATATTTAATTAAATATTTTGGAATATATAATTGCGATGTGACTTTAGAAGAATTAATTAAATATTTGGAATATTTAATTACGAATAGAATATTTTTGGAAGAGAAGAATATTTAATCTTTATTTGAATAAAATATTCAAGCCAATATTATATGATAATTAATATAAATAAATCATAATGTTTATTTAATTAATTAAGAAATGGATAAGAAAAGTGATTAAATAAACTTATTTATTTAATCGAAATGAAAGAATGAACAATATAAATAAATTATTTAGATTTATTTATACGTAGATTGAATTTAGAGATTTAATTAAATATTAAAAATATTTAATTAATTACCAGACTATTGTGATGTGACCATTTTTAGGTGTATACAGTATGTATTCATGGCATGCAATCCTTGTTTACTTCTCGAGTGATTAACACATTGATTTGTGGTGGTTGCATGTGACAAAAGAGAAGAAGGCATATATATTAAAGGCAGTGGAAAATTACATATATATATATATCATATCACACACACACACACACATATATATATATAAAAAATTCCATTTCCTTTAATATTGTGTTGTTATGCACAATCTTTAACTCTACAATATGCCTTTAGTTTATTTTGTGTTATACCCAAGTATGATAATGGGTTAAGTTGTTTTCATTTCCATGTTTGGTAGTAACAATGAAATAAAGAAAGCATTTCACAATCAAAATTGTTGTGCATGGAAGAACAGACAAATTCAAATATTGCTTGGCATTCAAAGGCATAAATAATTAATAAAAAAGTGAAGTTGTTCTTTTCCATGGAGAGTGTAATGGTGCTAGTGTTTATGGTCTGACGTCCACCCCACATTAAAAGTATGCAGTGCATTTCATTTGGTAATGCATCATTCGTTACATTCATTACAGTCTCCATGGAATTGAATAACTTCAGTTTTTTGTTTAGGGAGTTGAATGTCTGTAGTTCCATGTAGATGTGAATATGGAAGTGAGTCGTGGTAAATGGAAATTGAAAAATATGGAGATATGCATTTTTGAATTTTTAAATCTCATTATACGTTCAATGTTGGTTTGGTATGGAGTCTTTAATTGCATGGTCGAATATCTTTGAATAAAAAAAAGTTAACTCATTTTCATATTTGTACATACCAAAAAAATAGCAAAGGAAAATTGTAGAGTGAAAGTTTGTGCATTATCAAAGAAGCAAATACAAGTGCATGGCAGATAACCCTATAATTGTGAACTAGTCAAACCCTTTCCATGTTTGGTAGTATGAATGAAATGAAAAAAAAAATCTTGCAGAAAAAAGAATTGTGCATGGAAGAACATAATAATACAATTGCATGGCAGTATGTTCTTATATGTGTGTGTGTGTGTGTGTGTGTGCATGTGTGTTCATTGAATGTCAATGAGCAGCAGTAGTATATTGTGGATAAAGACAAAAGACAACATGACAAGACAATAGGTATGAGCATGATGCACAAAGGCTTCATGAAACATTCCACACTCTTGACCCCTTCCTCCTTAATCACATCAATTGTTTCATGAAGCCTTTGTGCATCAAGCTCACTCCTCTTGTCATTATATGTATATATATAATTATATATACATATGTATATCTAATTATATATGAATACATATATATATATATATGTATATATATACATATAATTATATATATATAATTACACACACACATATATATCTAATTACATATACATATATATATATATATATATTGGTTCTTATATATGTTATTATATATATATATATTTATATATATTTATATATATATATGGGCACATGCACAAGTAGCAATGCAACGTGGCAGGCTAATTTTAAAATGGTGCTTGATAGGTACTGGGGTGATTGATTTTTAAAAAAAAACCAATATGGGCTGATGCACAAGTGGCAGGGTGACATGGTGGGATAATATATATATATCTTCGAAATGGCATAAAATATTCAAAATGAAAAAAAGTAAACCCATTTTCATATTTGGGAATAACAAAAAATTATCAAAGGCAATTTGTTGAGTTAAAGGTCGTGCAATGTTGAACACATGAATAGAAGTGCATGGTAGAAAACCTTGTAATTGTGAACCAGTCAAACACTATCCATGTTTATGTATTATTTTGTTATTCCATGCACAATATGTATTAAACTTCACCTAAATGAGAAAGGGAGTTGTCGAAAGTGTAGAGCCGAACAAAGAAGTGGGAAGAGCCAAACAATGAAGCATGGAGAGTTGAACAAGTTTCGGTGCAAAAGGAGACAAACTGTAGACACGTCAAATTGACATTATGCATCACATTCGCTCATCAAATAAATAAATCAAGTTTATTTGTCAATCTCCTAAAGTCATCAGCTTAAATCAAATAAATCAAACTTGAGCTTATCATCAACCTTTTTAATCAAATAAATCAAACATCCATCATAATGCATATTCCATCCTTCTTGATTTAAATAAATCAAATATTTAAGTCATAAAAGTCAAAGCATCCTAATCATCATCCTAGCTAATTAATCCTAATTAAATTTAAATGCTAATCTCACCCACTTGCATTCTCTAGATTTAGCCACTTGCACAAATAAATCAATTTATTGATTTATTAAATCCAAGATTTTCCATCAACATGGCATTTATGGGGAATATTCCCTCATTTTTGAATTCAAAGGCAAGTTGATTTATCCCTCCAACATTGCATTTATTGCTCATTTTCTTGTCCCCCACTTAGCATTTACTCTCAAATTTGAATTCAAATTTTCTCTCTCATGGGCACTCTTCCCAAATCTTGCACAACCATTAGCCTATCATCACTTGACAAGTGGCCTTATCTTATTGGCTTGATCTTTGTCCCACATTGGTCCATTTTCAACACTTAGCATTTTGAAAATCTATAAAATAGAGGCTTCATCTCTTATCAAATCCTTCACAACCTCCACAATTTCATCCAAAAAGCATATGCAAAGTTACTCTCCTTGAGAACTAATTTTGCTCATCATTTCCATTGCATCATCATCTAAGCTTATGAATCAAGGATTGGGAAAGGGTCACTAGCACATGTGACACCAATCCACTATGGGATAGAATTTGACTCTTGTTTTTCTCATGCTTTCACTTAGCTTATGTTTATAACTTACTTTGTTTGCATAGATAACATGAGCAATTATTTCATAGGGATTCTATATCTGATTTGCTTGATTTAACTAACAATACTCATGCTTGTTTGTTTTTGAGCAAAATGCAGATTTAGGGTCCACAAGGAGAGTAACTTTGCATATGCTTTTTGGATGAAATTTTGGAGGTTGTGAAGGATTTGATAAGAGATGAAGCCTCTATTTTATAGATTTTCAAAATGCTAAGTGTTGAAAATGGACCAATGTGGGACAAAGATCAAGCCAATAAGATAAGGCCACTTGTCAAGTGATGATGGGCCAATGGTTGTGCAAGATTTGGGAAGAGTGCCCATGAGAGGGAAAATTTGAATTCAAATTTGAGAGTAAATTCTAAGTGGGGGACAAGAAAATGAGCAATAAATGCAATGTTGGAGGGACAAATCAACTTGCCTTTGAATTCAAAAATGAGGGAATATTCCCCATAAATGCCATGTTGATGGAAAATCTTGGATTTAATAAATCAATAAATTGATTTATTTGTGCAAGTGGCTAAATCTAGAGAATGCAAGTGGGTGAGATTAGCATTTAAATTTAATCAGGATTAATTAGCTAGGATGATGATTAGGATGCTTTGACTTTTATGACTTAAATATTTGATTTATTTAAATCAAGAAGGATGGAATATATATTATGATGGATGTTTGATTTATTTGATTAAAAAGGTTGATGATAAGATCAAGTTTGATTTATTTGATTTAAGTTGATGACTTTAGGAGATTGACAAATAAACTTGATTTATTTATTTGATGAGCGAATGTGATGCATAATGTCAAACATGATTCCAAATCCACCACCACTACCACCAAAACCAAATGCAGCAAGACAATATGACATTGCTCTAAAAGCTCACCAGTCATACCAAAAGGCCATCCAACAATATCTATCCACGCAACAAGCAAGACAAGCTCGACAAGTGCAGCAAGCCTATCAAGCTACCCAAGCCTCTCTAGTTGCTCAACAAGCATAGGAACAAACACAAAAACATTCAATCATTGGTGATAGCATTGATAATCTTCCCACCATAATTGTCGAAATAAATGGTCAAGATCCATCCATCAAAGAGCACATTGGAAATGTTTCTATCTCATCCGAAGATCAAATAAACATAGGTCAAGAGTCACTTTTCAATCATGATTAAAATCCACCAATGATACCTAACAATGATCCAATTCAAGAAAGGTCAACATCATTTGACCCTTTGGTTGAAGACATTGGAAATCCCTCCATCACAATTATTCAAAACAATGATCAAATGCACCTTGAAGATGTATCTACACAATCCAATGATCAACTCACCATACATCGAGAGCCACTTTTTAGTGATCTCTTTCAAGGAGTGTTAGGATTATTTGATCCAGTTGACATAATGCACAATTAGTTCACCTATGATCATGTTGAAAATGTCTCTACATTGCCTTACAAGTTAGAGGACATATCTCAAGAAGTTATTCCAAAGCAAGATCAAAATATTTCACTAAGGTCTAGCAATGGTCATTTTCAAAACATGTTGATCCCCTTTGACCTCATGGTTACAGATGTTGAAGGAACCTTGAACTTGACCATGCCTGATGATGACATCCAAGAACCATTTATAAGTAATCCATCCTTTGGAACTGATCCATGTTAGGAACTTGATCTAAAGCACGTCGAAAGCAACTCTGAAATCATTCAAGATCAAGAATTTGTATCTTCAAGATACTACAATAATCTAATGAACACTCTCTTATCCATGCAAGATGATCATATCCATGTAGCCAATACTCCTCCATCTACCCATGAGATGCTTTCTACAGATGGGCACGTAGATGATCTTCATCTAGAACAAGATTTTGTTACACAAAAAGAGCAGATTCTTAACTCCTACAATCAAACAGATTTGTCAACATCAGGATCAATTATGTCCCAAACTCATATTGAGGACATCATGAATAAAGATATCCATCATTATCCGCTCAATAAACAAGTTAGATAGAACATCCAGAGTTAGCGGAGTAGCAAATTGAAAGAACGTCAACTACGGTGGTCATCTATCAGAGAACACTTATTGAACAAGAGCTCTTGGAACATGAGAAATCAAAGAATGAAGGTACCACTTCCACAATACTGGGAGCAACTTTGTCTCAAAAAAACGTCAACATAGGGAGCACAAAGAGTCCTTATGATGAAACTAGTGCCAATACTACAACCAACCACGTCACGAATCTTCATCCACCCATCACCCCATCCATGAATTGGGACCAACGTCAAAAGAAATATTTGAATGAAAGCACAAAGAATGTTATCAAATCAAAAGAAGCTGAGAAGCATAATGGACAAATCAAATATGCATGGATACCAAAGCATACAAAGAAAGATCAGCCCTATCAAACTCCATCAGTCAAAGAAACTATGGGGCAAAATAAAAAAGGGAAAAGTATCCATCAAAGATGTTCGCAAAAGAAAAAACAGGCTTCTCAAGCGACGTACAAAGTGTATCAAGCAGTTGGTCCTAATTCCACGCACACTTCCGTATCCACCCATCATTGCTCATCTTCCCAGGTTTGGAGAGTCAAAGGTTCCAAACTGTCAACCAATCCATCTCTTATCCCTAAACACACTCCATCCACGCCTCCACACATAATATCCAATTCTTACATTGACCGTGTATTGGCATCAACCCTTCATCATAAGGATTCAGAAGGCAATCTATCATGATGTGCGCACAAAGACAAAGTCAACTCCAGTATCAATGAAGCAGATTAGAAATCCCAAAAATTGTATTCAAGTGCACATATCTTGGCAAAGCAGCTTCTTCAAGCAGGATATCGATGGCATGTCATGACAGGGGCATCTACGTCAACACCACCAGGTGGTTCAACATGAATCTTTCAGAAAAATACAAAAAATATCAAAAAATATGAAAATCCAAAAAATCAAAAAAAGGATTGAAAATAGTAAAGAGAAAAAAATCGTCCTCTAGTGAAAACTACATGTGCGGCGCTTTGGGCAAGACCATGATGAAAACCTAGCAAACAGGTGTCATGTATAGAATCGAGCATCTACGTGTGCCACTTTAGGTGAAAGCATCTCATCCCATCCATAATAAATCGAGCATTCCATCCATCTTATCCATAATAAATCCATTCATCCATGAGCCATTTATCCAATCCATCTTTATCCATTTGCATCCATAGTTAAAATTATCTTGATCTTTATGAAATTTTGGGGCACGCTTTACACTTGCTTATGGTAAACATCTTGACATGGGTCGTTTTCATTAATCCTATCCTATGCAGCATTATCTGAGCTATGAAGCATTATCCAAATGAGTATTCTTTATCCAAGCACCTTATCTTATCGCAAGATAATCCTTGGCATCCTTTGCGTACTTACCTTATCCATCCATCCATACACCTATCCAAGCATCCATCCCATCACATTCCATACATTGCTAGACAATGGGGGCGGATATGTACATCTTGCTTCGGGAATAAAACTTGATCTATATCCTCCAACTTATGTGGCGATCCAAACATTTGGCAAACATGAAATCAAATTGGTCAAAAGCATTTGTGATCCATAATCCGAATCACTAGCCCATGGCACATTTTGACGAGAAGACATTCCTTATCAGTCTTCATCTTTCATTGAACATCAATCGATATCAGTCCCATCTAACCTGCACATCAAACGTCACATCAAATCATCCAAACATCTTTTGTTTCAAACCAAGCTTCATCAATCATGATCAATCAAAATCCAATCAAGAAATCATCAGGATATCCTTGTGTTGCTTAACACTATCCTTTCATTGTTGTGCATCCTCAACAATGATAATCATCATCAGTCTTGATCAAATCATCATCAATCCATCATCATCCTGGGATATCTTTCCCAATCATTGTGTTGCTTAACACTATCCTTACATTGTTGTGCGTCCTCAACAATGTTATCATCATCAATCCCATCAACATCTCAATCCTTGTGTTGCATAACACTATCATTGCATTGTTGTGTATCCTCAACAATGTTATTATCATCATCAATCCATCGATCTGATCAATCAACCTTAGCTTGGTCTTCAACAAAAATCATAAACAGAGCACTGATATCATCACACATGTCCATATCCAAATCGTCAAAATCATACGAAAATCCAAAAACATCCAAAACATCAAAAAAATCTAAAAACACTCAAAAAAGCATAAAATATCAAAAACATTGAAATCTGAACTACGTCGTCTCTGAGCTTAAACGTAGGCAAGGCGCATCTCTGATTAGCCCCCGAGACATCAAAATCCAAAAACATTCGAAAAACATGAAAATCGAAAAACATTCAAAAAACATCAAAATCCAAAAACATTCGAAAAACATCAAAAATCCAAAACATTCAAAAAACATCACAATCCAAAAACATTCGAAAAACATGAAAATCGAAAAACATTCAAAAAACATCAAAATCCAAAAACATTCGAAAAACATCAAAAATCGAAAACATTCGAAAAACACAAAAATCCAAAAACATTCAAAAAATCAAAAATCAAAACATTGGTAAAATCTCAAAAACACCAAAAACAACCTCAAAACATTTCAAAATGTCAAAAACATCCAAATATTTGAAAAAATCCATCTGTCTCATCTCGCTTGCACCCGCAATAATCAATCATCCATGATAAACTGATCATGTCACCTTCATCCCTTGGCAAAACAAACAGAAACAATCATAGCAGTCAGCAAAAGCAAAGCTTCAATCGTAAAATCAAAATCGAAACAACAAATCTTTAAAACAAAATCAAAGTCTTGATCATTTTCAAACATGTCAATTGACCTTATATCAACATCCTATCAATCAATTTATCAAACCATCATCATCCTATACAATGCATGTCCTAGGATATATCGTTCCGACAATGGGCATCATTTTGGATATCACCTTGGATCCTTATCCTATCAAAACAAATCCCTTTGGCTTAAGGTATGAAGAACATTGGCTTATTTGCGTACTTGATCTTTTCTTTTGATTTATCTTATTGCGCTCATTCCAAGGACCTCTCGATGATATCTGAACGAAGGATTTAGAGAGATAGGAATGGGGCAACGATCATTATCTTTTGTCTGTTGTGCTTGTTGGACGTTCTTGTAAAATAACTTGGTGAATACTTGCTTTGTTAGGTATGTATGGAGGATGTTTTGGATAGCTTGTTGACTATTGCATTGATTGGTTATACCTTTCTATGTTTTGGTTCGAGGTGTTTAAAACTTCTAAAGTACATCCTAGCAAGGTTTCCGTATGTCAGGTGTGAACAGGAATACTCCTATCTATTTGTCAAGTCAAAGTCCATCACACTAAGTACAACACCATCCTGGTCCTTCATACCTTGATGCATCGTGCTTAGGCGTGTTATCAAACATAATGTATGTAATGCCCATCGTGCAAACCCCAGAGAACACACACATTTGCAAATAATTTTTTTTTTAAATAATTAAATTAAACATGTAACATCACTTAACCATAATTCACATAGCACATTACATCACATTAACACACTTAGTTCTCTGGGGCACGCAAGGTTACATCGCAACAACTAACCGGAAATAAAAAAAAGATTACAACAATATCATTTATAATGATAACCAAGGATAAGGATACATCCAATAACCATGATGTGAGAATATTAAACATCGCATAATTACATCCATGATACATCTCTTAATAGAGTTACAAATGAACCTAACTATTACATCATTGATATAATATTACATTACAATTTTTTTTTGACAAATGAATTACATTGAATTTCCCAACATGGGGATTGATACAAGTATAAAGAAATATGAAGTACAAATGTTCACTGGTACAACTCCAATCGGAAATGCTAAGAAGACAGGACGCTGATGGGGAACCCAACGGGTGCGGAGCACGTTCCACCCAACCATGTGAATTACAAGTAACTCACCCCCCGTGCTCAGAGGTGACGAGGAAGTGAGCCCGACCATGAATGTCAAACCGACTCAACAACAACATAGAACAAACAAGTACAACTCAAGGCATACAATGAACAACCATCAACGTTCACAAATCACATCACAAGATAACACTATGAAACTCATCACAATTAAACAAGTATCACCCAAATGTACAAGTGACTAAATAGTAACCATAAACCAAATTCACAAGAATCAGAACTTCATAAAGATCACAATATCCAGAAGCAACTACAAACAAAGCACAAGGATGTCAAGTGGAGAGGGTCATCGCATAGCTCTCATGGGATCTCCTGACACTTCCTCCAACTAAGGCGCCGGCACCCATCTATGGATTCCCTATCCCTCAAAAATAACATAAGATACAATATCCAGAGGCAACTACAACCAAGCACAAGGGTGTCAAGTGGAGAGTGTCATCGCATAGCTCTCATGGGATCTCCTGGCACTTCCTCCAACTGAGGCGCCGACACCCATCTATGGATCTCCTGGCCCTTCCTCCTAACTGAGGCGCCGGCACCATAGGGTAGCTAATGCGGAGCCGATAATCTCTCATGAAGACGAGACTACGACTTTGCCGACCACGGCCTTCTCAGTCTATCACTAGTCTATGGTAGCCCAAGTGCATAGCCGAGGAACCCAATGTTTTATTATCTTGTGTTTTTTAAACTACCCAACCCCCTAACTCTATTGTTTAGGTTATCACTTGTTTAACTACTCTTTCGTGGGTTATCCTGAGCCCTTCCTCATCCTGAGGCGCCGACGCCCATGAAGAGCCACTCTCCCTAAGACCCCTAACATAAACCAAACTAGGCAAGGGTTGTACCGTAACAGATAAAACAAATAATCTCAAGACCAAATCACGCGAGGCATTAACCATCTCACTATAAACACATAATCAAAGTCCCAATAATTCAGGTACAACCCCTTTTTTTTAAAACATTATATCAAAACACTTGCCACGACAAGGGCACCTAAAGAGAGAACATCAACTAACAATACCCTCAAGCCTCTGGAAGCCAAAAGAACAACAATCCACAACAAGGGAAAAAAAAGGGAGCAACAAAAGTAGACAACCAATTCTCACTCAACTTAAAAATCAACCCAAATAATCAACACAACAAAACATCAAATCAATCATAGTTAATCAAGATCAAATTAAGTTCCAAATCAAATCCAAATCTAGAACAACCACCTGGGCATCTAAGGGAGACCTCAATTTTCTCCTCTGAAGATACCCTTACAGTTGGCACACAAATTACCTCCTACAAATTCAGTAGACATGACAACATGTAGCCATTAACAACCCACATTCTTAATTCGAAAACCCAACCGCTCGAACAATCAAGTCATTCGTACACACAAGAGTTCTAAGTACCTATCTATTCAAAGGACTTATGAATCAATGGTAAAAAGAGTATAAGGGAAACAAGTTTAAGGAGATTGTCTATCTTCATTTATTTACATTCTCCTTTTCACTAACAAATCATACTTGACAATCATGATATTAATCACAGGCGTACTCATGAATAAACACCTCAACCATTATATAATTACCACAAGACCAACATTCAAATCATATACCAAATATATCCTCCAAAGCAAGCAACAATCATCAATTTAATCAAGGCAATTTAACCACTACAATCACTTAACAAACCCCATAATCATAATGTCACTATTGTTTCCAAATCACAATTTCCACTATATTATATCAAGTCATAAATATATTTCTAATTTAAAATCAAAACTAAAATACAGCTTTCAACTCTAATCACACAATTATAACTAGTTATTTTCACATATTTCTTAATACTAAAATTTATTTAAATTCAAACTTGACAACAATGAATATAATATAAATACTTACTAACCTTAAGAAAATAAATTAATACAAACAATAATTTTCAATTAACTTTTAGAACATTAACTACGTAAAACTTATATATTATGATATGCATAATAATATTATATACACCATGAGTATCACTCAACTTATCTTTATTTTAATTTTCTTTATTTACTACAAGATAATAAACTTCATGCTTACTCAACTACATCACATTCAATTAAAGTAATATATATATATAGAGAGAGAGAGAGTATCTCGTAAAATAGTTATACAACATTCCGAACTACTGATTACAAGAAAAATCAATTATATAACATCAAGTTGTTTTCGGGATTTTACGAGACAATATACACATTTATAAATACAACACAAAATTTACACTTTAAAACTCAAACAATATTAAATAAAATAATTGTAATTTCTTTTTATTTTGAAAATAAAAATACAAATAAATAATTATAATCATAATACTTGATAAAATAAAATATAATAACATACACCGAAATATATATATATATATATATATAACCAAAATAAATAAAATTATACTCAAATTATGAATATACATATTTAACAAATATACATAAGAATTTATTAATGAATTTATATACAAACAAATATTTAAAAGTGTATTAATAAAATATACATATTTAAAATAACGGCCAAATTTTAAATAATAAATAAAAATAAAATTTAAAAAGGTAAAGCCCCGTCCATAGGACTGCTGGCGCCAGTCCTACGGACTGCTGCGCCAGCAGTCCACGAACTGCCAGTCCGTGGCCTGGCGTAGGGCAGGGGAGGGGGTACGGCCCTGCGCCGACCCTCTCCTCCCCCATACACTTAATAATTTTTTTATTTTTTTATTTTTTATTTTTTTTATTTTTTTATATAAAAATTTATTTATAAATTAGATTTTATTTTTAGTTTATTTTAATAACAAAAATTTCGTCCTTTACCAGTATGGTACGGACGCTGATGGAAAGGTCGGCCATAAATTTTCTTTTCAAGAATAACAATTTTTTGACTATCCACACACAGATTTTTATAAAAAAAAATATAAGGATATATATATATATATTTCAATGAATATATATATATATTTATAATATTAAAGCTACATAATCACAGAGAATTTAATTTTCTGTGTAAAATACAAAATAATCACAGGTTTTAAAGCAATACATATAAATGATCATTAAAATATAATATTTCAAAAATATTAAAATACACAGATTGATCTCTTCCACAGTAATATAACAGAGAGAAATTAAACGTATTCATACGGAATTTGACAAGTTCCTTTTCAGTTTGTTTGCAACATGATTTCTAATTTCCACATGGGTTTTCTTTTGTTTTTGATAAATTTGAGAGACAGTACAATAACTATATTTTTCTTGATTTCAAGTCTAAGATCTTTCACTAATTTTCAATTCAAATAACAATTTATTTTCCTTTCTTCACATAAACCATATTTACTAAATTTTGTTTTGTTTTCTCTGAAGCACGAAGATGAAAGAAAAATACTAAAAGGAAAGTATAAGAAGAATCTGATTTCCAACGCTTATTCAAAAATCTGAGGATGCCCGTTTGATTTTGATGACCTCGAGGAGCTTCCTGTTCGTGCTTCCAAATCTCCTCTACAGAATTTCGCTCTCGAACTCGAATCCATTTCTTTGTACAGAAGACTCCAAAAAAACACCAACACAAGATTGCCAAACCCTTTCTAAAACTTTCCTCTAAAATATAACAAGCAAAAGATTGAAATATCTTTCCTGAAAAATTCTAGAAAACTCAACAATACAGAACCCTTATCTTGCACAACTTCTCTCTCCATAATCCTCTGTCTGTCTCCCCTTACCCAGAAATTCTTAATTAAAATAAAAGATATTCTCAATTTCTTCCAAAAACTCTAAAAATCAAAAATAAAAGAAAATAATTCTTTAAAAGCACGCTTTTTAATTAGATTTGTATTCTTATTCGTTCTCATCACTTTTTCATTCTTTTATTTGTTTTATTGTTTTAATTTCTATTTTTACCACTTTACTTGCACATTACCTTATCTATTTAATTTAAATAATTTATTCTAATAATTATCCTCAACCAGATAATTAATTAAAATAAATAACACAATTTAATATTTAAATTATCATTAAATAAGCACATGACATTTAAAACATTTAAATATTTAAATGCAATTTATTCTAACATTAAAATAAACAAACATTTCCAACATTTAATTAACTAATTCACAACTTATAAAATAACATCAACTAAATAATCATAACTTATAAAATACCACATTAATCAAAATACGACAACATCCAAAACACAAACCACAAATGACGACAATTACAAAAATGAACAATACCAAATCAACGAGACGACCTGACATTATGGAACGGGAGGACTTCATCGTCACCTCTGTTTCAACATTTAACCGTTGGGTTATTGGTGCTCGCCCTGTCCTGCCGAAGCAGGTGGAATCGAGACTTATACCTGCAAATCCTGCATACAAACAAAGTTGTGTACATGTGCATACATATATATATAATCATCAAAACATTAAATCAAAGTACTGCATTGTGAGAAGGAATCGCAACATAGCAGGGCACTCGCGAATGAGTGATGCCATATTGTCCTTCATCACACCTATTCTAACAATTATAATATAACCAATAAATCAACATTTCTAACTAACAATCATCTCATAACATATCTAATTAAATCACTGCATCATATCATAATTCTGAAAATCAACTAACATTACCAACCACAATGTCATATAAAATAATCATGTCTACTAATGGAATACAACATCATCAAATGTCTAACTATCCAACTCAAACAATATCATCATCGTCACAAGTAGCAACAACCGCATTAAAAAAAATACTAAATCCTACCAGTAAGAGGAGGGGTATTACAATGTAAGTGACCCTTTTAAAATCGCAATCCTTGATAAGCAAATCATCATCATCCATCTATCATCATCATTTCTCATAATGTTGGTTTCTTGGACCCTCTTGTCATCATCTAATGTTTTTCGCACTAACATCACAGCATGAATAGTTAATCATCATCACCAATTCATCCGTCATGCATCCATCATGCATCCATCTTGCATCCACGAAACTATTAGCATACCACATATCATCCATATCATACATCATAGGAAACATCGATCATTTCACATGCATTGCATAATCATCATCATAATATAGATCTGTTATTCTAAGCATCTCATAAATCATCCATTGCATAATCACAACATATCACATCATCAATCTCATTCATCTCATATCATATCATCATTTAAGTTGTTTAGGATAATATAGATTTGTTATTCTAAGCATCTTGAAATCATCTCATTTGCATTATCATCCATAACCATCCATTTTGAACCTCTTTATCGCGAGATCGACCCTAAAATCAAATCTTTTCACTTGATCTCTCGAGGGGGCAATGTACCAGTGTACTTTCCGCTGGGGCATCCGAAAAATTATGAAATTTTTAAATTTTGATCGCGGCAAGTTTATTCTTTGAACCAACGCAACAAGTACATTGCTTCAAAGAGGGGAAAAATGTAGACACGTCAAATTGACATTATGCATCACATTCGCTCATTAAATAAATAAATCAAGTTTATTTGTCAATCTCCTAAAGTCATCAGCTTAAATCAAATAAATCAAACTTGATCTTATCATCAACCTTTTTAATCAAATAAATCAAACATCCATCATAATGCATATTCCATCCTTCTTGATTTAAATAAATCAAATATTTAAGTCATAAAAGTCAAAGCATCCTAATCATCATCCTAGCTAATTAATCCTGATTAAATTTAAATGCTAATCTCACCCACTTGCATTCTCTAGATTTAGCCACTTGCACAAATAAATCAATTTATTGATTTATTAAATCCAAGATTTTCCATCAACATGGCATTTATGGGGAATATTCCCTCATTTTTGAATTCAAAGGCAAGTTGATTTGTCCCTCCAACATTGTATTTATTGCTCATTTTCTTGTCCCCCACTTAGCATTTACTCTCAAATTTGAATTCAAATTTTCCCTCTCATGGGCACTCTTCCCAAATCTTGCACAACCATTGGCCTATCATCACTTGACAAGTGGTCTTATCTTATTGGCTTGATCTTTGTCCCACATTGGTCCATTTTCAATACTTAGCATTTTGAAAATCTATAAAATAGAGGCTTCATCTCTTATCAAATCCTTCACAACCTCTACAATTTCATCCAAAAAGCATATGCAAAGTTACTCTCCTTGAGAACTAATTTTGCTCATCATTTCCATTGCATCATCATCACTAGCTATCAATCAAGGATTGGGAAAGGGTCACTAGCACATTTGACACCAATCCAATATGGGATAGATTGATTTCATGTTTTTCTTTGTAGGCTTTTATGTATCTTGTTATTAGATAGCATTTTAAAACATGTTAGATATCTCATATGGATGTTGAAGGTTTGCTTTGCTTGGAAACTAATCATGTTTGTCTATGTTAGTTACTAACCATTTGCAGATTTGATGTCACACAAACAATCAAGAATGTTTGCAAAAAAAAGGAATGACACTCCGCGGGATATGCGAGAATGTGAAGCATTGAATGAACCTTGATCTTCGAATAATGAGCCTGACAGACAAAGTAAATATGAAGCGACGCGTAAGGAAAGTTGGTCAGTGGAGTATACAAAGGAGGTAGCAAGTGTTTAATGCTCTAAACTGCTGGTTTGGGGTGGCAAAGTTGGCCTGTACATGGGGCCATCCGATCCAGTGTACTTAGATGGGCTTGCCGATTAAGGAGGCCGGTGGGCTCCACTTTCGGGTGGAGGGAAAAATTGGCCAATTTTGGACACGTCAGCATAAAATGTGTTTGACAGGTGGCGAGGTGATCAATTTCTTAAAAAAAATATGGGTCAATGCACAAGTGGCGAGGTGACGTGGTGAGCTAATTTTTAATATTTTTTAGGTCCACATGGACTGTGATGTGGACCTGCAAAGTTGACCTGCCTTACTTTGGGCCCCTCTGCCCTAGATCCAAAGACAATTCCACCGTCTTCATTTGTTTTTCCTTGGGACAAGCATTTAGACAATCCAAATGTTGTTTCCACAAAGGATTCAATGAGCTTGGCAAATAAATCTATTATGGACTCTGACCATGTGATCTCCCTAGACCCACTAGGGACTTTGGTGACAGTGGATTATGTTGATAGTGCAAATGGAGTAAAAATTCATGCTCCTGAGTCTTATTTTTCAAATGAACAAGAATGGATAAGGTAAAGAGGAAGGAATCTCCTCCATTAAAATCTAAGCATCAAATGGTTTTAAGATCATTAAAAAAAGGGTTCAAAAACTTTAAATAAGTGTGTAATATAAGAGCACACCCATTTAAGAGTTAGATATAAATTTATTATTTTCTATTCAATTATACGAGAGTGGACCCCTTGTCCATAATTTACCTATTAATATATAATATTATAATATATAAATAATATATAAATAATATATTATAATAATATAAAATTAATATATTTTTATATTATATAGGTCATAAATATAATATACATAGATTGACTATCCTTCAAAATGGATATTATTTCAAATAATCGATATATATTTAACTCTCATTTTTACCAAAGTAAAATGTACTTTTTATGAATGTATTTTATATAACTTAACCCTTTTGTGCCATGTCGTCTTTGCAATATTTTCTGAATGTTGCGGCTAGGGCTTCCTTTGACAGCTCGGGAAAGAAGTCTTCTACTTTTGCTAGTTCTCTTGGCTAGTGGCGACGTCCTTTCATGAATGTAGTGAGGAACAAGCCTTTCATGAAGTTGGACGGGGTTAAGAATATGATGGTGCAACATCAAAGTCTGAAGCACCCTCAAAACCTTGTCATTGGAGCTTAGTATGGACAGGCATGTGTGCCAAATGGAAAAGGGAAGATGAACGATATGACTAGTGGATGGAAGGAGCGTGGGGGGAATTTGTGGTGTATGGGGGATGGATCAAAGAGTTCGAACTTGGAGAAGGATTACAAACCCATGCGTTGTGTGAGAGACACTCCCTCCTTCGGTAACCTTGGAAGGAGAAATAACAAATGAAGTAGTGGAGAACAAAAAATATTTCATGGAGTTAGGGTTGATTGGTAGATTTAGGGGTTTCTGGCCATGCCTTGTAGAGCTTCATCATTGTATTTATGTGATATGGCACCCAATATTTGAGGGGGTGTACATATTTACCCCAATGTGAAAGGGTTCTTCATGGTTGTGTTTGACAGTGAAAATGATAGGAAAGCAGTGCTATGTGATTATCAATGGAGCTGGGAGGTCAAACACATGCTCATGTTGAAACCACAACATCCAACTTTCAACCCAAACATGAAATCCTTTGGGTTGGTTCCTTTGTGGGCAAGAATTCCTAACCTCCATTTACATTTCTAGTTTGAATCGTGCTTTGAAGCCATAGGCAACACGTTGGGGAAATTTTTGGGAGTTGATGCCTGGTTCAATCAATATTCTGCATACCACTTATGCACACATCTTTATAGAATGGACATTACAAAAGACCTCCTTGTGACTATCTTTGAAATATTTTGAGGGGGATTGGATGTAGCTGCTTGACTATGAAGGATTGCCATTTCATTGTCGTAGTTGCTTCAACACAGGTCATATTATTGAGCATTGCTCCAAGAGAAAGCGGGTTAATCATGCAACTTGGTGGAAAGAAGTTGCCCCCTGTCACTATTCGGTGGAAAAAGAATATCTGGCCAGTAAAGCCCTGAATAAGAACCCAATTACTACAACTTCATGTGATCCCTCACAGAAGGAACAAGTGCCTACACCGGGTTTGTCATCTGGGTGGAACAGGGCAGTGTTCCCAAAGGTGTGTGGGGCGGAAGGTCAAAGTCTTTGAGCCTTACTTCAGAGGAGAGTAGCTTACTAGCTGAGGATGTACAAGTGCCAACATAAAAAGATTAGGAAGAAATGTGGCACAAGGTAAAAAAGAAAAAGAAGAAGAGATACCACTTTCAACATGATTTTGTCATCCCATGATAGAAGCAAAAAGTAGTAAATAGGAATCAATAGGATGTTTGAATTGATTTATTGCAATTTTTTGTATTGTTCTCCAAATTTTAAGTGTGTTTATTTGTCTGGAGGGGGCCATAAGTTTTCGTTGTTTTGTAGAGGTTTCCAAAATTTTAGATAGAATCTTGTTATTGATGTAATTGCTGGTTGTATTACTCTTCAGATATATAAAAATCTTGCAGGGTTTCCTACATTTACCTATAATAAAAAAAGTACGTTTTATGCAAACCAAATAAAAATTCAAACATTTATTTTGTGATTTTTGCTATGATTTGCACTCACCCTTATTTTACTTTAGAATCATTTCTCTACTTTTTCTTTATTTTTATTTACTTTAGTTTATTTTATTCATGAAACTCTCCTATAGAATGCATCTTGTATAATTATACATTAATTAATTTTTTAATAGAAAATTTAGTATTTAATTTTTAAATATAAAGACACTCAAATTTTATTTAACATATATTGATTTCTATTAATAAAACTATTAATAGTGAAGTGCAGCCCGAATGGGTAGTTGAGTGGGCTTGGGCAGTGGGTTTGCTCCCCATAGGTCTCGAGTTCGACTCCAATCCCAGGTTTAAGAGGTGGGACTTCTTGCGGGCGGGGAATCTCACTCGCAGGGGACTAGTCTTGCCCCAGCTTGCTCCTGGTACCCAAGGTACAGGTTGCTAAGCCGTTCGGATTGGTCGCGGGGACACCCCTGTAGTATATAAAAAAAACCATTAATAGTGTGAATTTTTCAAAATAAAAATAATTCTTCAAATAAAAATAAAACAAATAATGTAGATAAGATAAAACTAGCATATATGACTTAAATAAATATATATACAAAAGGCGTGGAAAGATATCATTCCCTATGCATCTATTTTTATCTAGATTTATCATATAAGTGGAATATATGTCTTGAGAATGATATCTCTAATCATCGTTTACTTAAATTTATCAAATATAGGTATGCTAGTTACATATATATTGGTTATGTTTTGGTTTTTATATACATAGTTACAACATGACACTCATGCCTTACTACATTATAGTAGAAAATGCTAATGTGTCAAAAGCAAATCAAACTGATGGATTTGATGAAGAGTTATTGATTGCTAAGGACATACGCTAACCTCCAATCATTCTAAAAGCACATATTCCACTCATAGCACAAATTCAGTAAAAAATAAACACTAAGATTATTGATTGTAAGTCATAATTAATACAATAAATATCCCTACTAGCCTCACTAGTAGAGAAAAGTAATGGAGAGAAGAAAATTGATTTTTCAATAGATAGTACAAATGACTAATTTGTATATCACACATGTTTACATTATTTTTTAAAAGATCACACATTTTCATATGAAAAAATATTATTTTCAAATAAATGACCTACGTTATTTTTACAAATATCTCACATTTTCACATTAAAAAGAAAATAGCTAAACTAAATTTTCACATGAAAAAACTAATTATTTATAGGAAAAGATACTTGCTTTCATTTTTTTTGAACTTGCATTTTCACATGAATTTTTTTAATTATTTATAGGAAAAATAAACTTGCATTATTTTTAAGAAAGTCTCACTTTTATAAGAAAAATAAGTTTAAACAACCAATACAATTAAGCCATATTTTCACATGAAAAAAGAAACTGATTATTTTTAGAATAAAAAAATTGCATTATTTAACAAAATATACACACATCTTACATTTACACATAAAAAATAAATTAATTAACAAATTATTTAGCCAAACAAATTTACTTTAAAAAAAATCAAATGAAAAAATAAATTTAAGAAAATACATTAAAAAAACTCACATATTCACATTTATTAAAAAAAAAATTACATATTTTAGAATCTTACATTTTTACTTGAAACTTATACAACCAACATAGTTAACTATATTTTCATGTGAAAAAGGAAACTTATTATTTTAAGAAAAAAAAAAATTAATATAGGAAATAAGAAAATGGTTTGTTTATGCTAGAATTCATGTCTTCACCCTTCTCCAATTTTTTTATTGTATAGGAAAACCCTAAATCTTCTTACAAAGAGCCTTCTCCAATTATAAATGTTATTTGAGGAGGACTCATCATGGATAAACCAACTACAACTTCTTGTATAGAAAATGGTAATAACCTAAGACATTTGTATGTATTTATAATCATAATATATTTGAAATTAACATCTCAATCACTACAATAAGTCCTATAAGTTTTTCAAACTATTAATTCAATTACCTTGACTCTTTGTGATTACTCTAAGAATCTTTTTGTAATTGACAATCCCTTAGAAAAATAAGGTGTTCTACTAAAATATATTGGCAAAAGTGCCACCCCATTCACATTTGGAGCACACTACAAAAATAAAATAAGACTAAGATATAAATTAATATATTCAATTAATCACAATTTAAATGATATGCATAGAATAAAAAAGTTAAACCTATAGAAAAAATTATACATGATGAACTTATCTAAGTTCCTCCTTTGCCGTCATTTTTTATCCTGGGCACTAAAGTAATTAGTACTAATATTTATTATATTAATCTTAAATGAAATGCACTATGAAATAACTTTATGTTTTACCTATACAAAAGATTGACCTTCCTCCTCTTGTCTAACCCTTGATGGATCTCCTTCAGTTCTTTCCTCTAATTCCTTTACATGTGTTCTTGCCTCTAATGCCTCGACATATTTTCTAGATGCTAATATCTCATCACATGTAGGTTTCATACTATGAATATCATATTAAGATGTGTTTAGGGGTGGCTCACTAGTCTCTCCAAGAGGACCTAAACAAAAATTCCTTCACATAGTGCAATGATGAGGCACACAAATATGTGTAGACGAGGAGGGTCCACCAACATCAACCAATTGACCAAGAGTGTCAATCTCATACAATTGGGAAAATTGAGAAGTTTGTATAATCAAATAGCTAGTCAAAGAGTTTATGGCATTGAGGTTCTAAATTGTTGCATTTGCAACAATGTTTGGGTGTGTTATTGGAGGTGGAGAAGGAATAGTAGGAGGGGGAATATATGAACCTTTTTTTTGTCACATTACCCCAAGTCTCCCTTGAGGCATTCCTCTACCTACTCCTTGGAAATTTATAAAGTCAAAATAGTTCACATGCTTACCTAAAACAAACTCTACATATAGTTTTTGAATGAGGAACATCAAGATTTATTTTGGGTAGTTTATCAAAAACCATCCACCAATGATCTCAAAAATTTCTTGTCATACCTTCATGTGTGCACTATTCAATAGAAAATTTGGGATTATGTATATTAATGGGTAATCTAATTTTAGGATTTACAAAATGTTGTGCTAATTGGGCTTTGGATATGTCTATTTCTCTAATTTGATCATGTGACAACACATTTGAGTATTCTTGCCTCTTAGATTATTGCCACCCTTCAAATAACTTGTGTTGGCTTGTGAGGGTTTTAACATAAACAATAATTCCCTGCAAGGTGGTTGTAATTGTAGACAATCGAGGGTGTCAACGGTATATTTTTGCAATGTTCTTCAATTTAGTAATATTTATGTCAATTAGGTCTTGAATTAAGGAGGTTTTGGTATTGGAGGGTTTAGGTTTCCAACTTCCTCTACTACTGCAACCTACTCCAAATTCAAAACTTACACATTAACAAAAAAATAAGTAATTACTAAAATTTATAAATAAAAAACTAATTTATACTAAAACTCTCAATAAGTGTTGATAAAACTATAAAATAAATAAATATTTAAATAAAATAAAAAACTTAACTTACTTGGCCAATTTGAGAGCCAAAATGGAAATCTTCAAAACGAATATCAATTATGCTACTTCACATATCTGTTTTCCTCTCTCTTAGTTGCACTATGCTGATGAGTCACGTAATTTAAAATGAACGTTTTTTTTTTCTATTTTTTAATAATTACTTAGCCAAAACATATATTCATTTTGTAAAATAACAAATATCCATTCTGACAATATATTAAATTTTTACAATAATAATATATAATATTATAATAATATACAAATATACAATAATATATATTATTATAATATTATAATAATATTATATATAATATACAAATAGTAAAAAATAATATATATCATAATAATATAAATATATAATTAATATATAATAATTATATTATATTATATTTAATAATAATATATAAATAATATATAACTTATAATAATACATAATATATAAGTTATAGTATTCTAATAAATAAGTGAAACAAAAAAATCATCATTCAAACAATAATAGACTATCTTTTCTCTTTTCGCACCCCTTTAAATTCCTTATGTGTAGCGTCCAAACCCTACACAATGGATCACAAAGGACTTTAAATAACAAATAGATGGGATTGTAAGCTAAAATTGAAGGAATCTTTGGGCCTCGACAAGTAGGTTCCTGAATTTGGGTGTCTACAATCTAAAGTGCTATTCTCTCCTACAATGGGCTCTCCCTCCATTCTTGGTGTCTTTGCCCATGGCATGTACCCATTCTTGTTCATCATTTGACCACTATTCCAGAGGTTCATTTCAATGGATTTTTTCTATGATTAGGAGGAATATCCACAAAAGCATGCTCACATTTGCAAATTTACCAAAATCTGATCAAAGTTGTGTGATCTTCACACTTGGGTTTCCGATAACTAGAAAGATTTCGTGGAGGATGAGATTTACATTTACCCTTGTGTAAATGGGTTTCTTATTCTAGAATTTGACTCTCTTGAATACAAGGAATTGGTATTAAAAAGCAAATCGTGGGTCTTTCAGGAGACTTCCTATGCATGAAACCCTAGTTCCCTTCATTCGATCCCTACACAAAATCCTTCTCTTCATTATATTTATGGGTTTGATTACCTTACCTCTCTCTTTAATTTTGGGAATTAGATTGTTTGCGAGCTATAGATAATGGCTTAAGTAAGTATCATAGTCCCAAAAAATAAATGATCAATTATCAAATATCTACTTGTGCATATTTATGTGTTGAAATAGATTTATCTAAAGGTCTCCCTACAAAGATATCATTGAGGGTTGGAAAAAGACGTTGGAAGCAACCAATAGATTATGAAAAAAATATTTTTAGATGCAAGAAATATTTTTCCAGAAACCACATCACCTCACAATGTCAAATGTTGAAAGTGCAAAAGCAGGGCAACCAAACCTCTAATAGCTGGCCCTCTTAGTGGATTGGGGTAGAGTCCCAACACTATGTCATTCCTCCCAACACAAAGGCCATGGTCTCTCCCTAAGATCTTCTGAAAATAAATCCAAAGCCATGTTCACCTTTTTCACTTGGTTTTCCTTAGGCTGAGCATGCAAACAATCCAAATGTTGCTTCTACAGAGCGTTAAACGAGCTTGGCAGAAAAATATGTTGGTTGTTTTCAATGAACCAATCAGATCTTGCCAGATACCTATGGGTTTTCCAAACTCAATTCTCGAATACCTGCAAGATAAGTGGCCAAGAAACGATATATAACACCAATTGCTTTATCTCCTGCACTTCCAGCTCTGCAAAACTCAGGAAGGTGGTCCCACAATGTACATTATACAATTCTTTCAAACAACTTACATATACGTTGCATAATCAAGCAGATATATTCTCACCAATGACTAATAAGATGAAATCTTTCAAGAAGTTGGCATTTCCTTGAATGAATTATGCATCTTAAGCTGAGAATAGAAGAAAACACCAACCACAACAAATTAAAGATAGATCAATGATTATTTAAAAGGATGTTCTCAAGCTAGGTAACTAGAACCACAAAAAAGACTTATGGGGATTAAGATCAGTGCCATTATCTATGGGCTAGGAGTCTAAGCAAATTGAAATATAAGGTATATTTAATTTTGAACATCCATGATCTAAGTGAAATTACTTTGCAATTCACAAATTTGTAACCGGATTCTAAAAACTACCTACCAAATCCAATATCCCTGAACATGAATTTATGATTTTATCTAAGCATTTTAATTGATTCTTTGAACCAGAGCTAAAACCAAAACATATACCAAAGCATGAAAGTGATAGTAATTAATGAATGATCTTTGATCAAAATTTTCATTAATAATTCAAATACAGATCTAAATTGGAGAGACTATAGACTCAGAAAACTTGCTTTATCATTCAGACATGCTCAGGGACCATACATTTGACTAAATTTACTATCTAGACTCAAAGCATTAGACAATGACTTCTAACATATTTGCTCTATGTTCTCTATTTTCACAATTTGATTCTAGAATTCAACAAAAGACATGTACAAATGACCTTGAATTCCCTTTTATAAGAAAAAAAAAGCTTCAAGCTAGATGTACACATGTCACATTCTAATTGGATTGCTACAAAAGACATTCCCAAATTCAATTATATATATTTACATATTTCAAATTGGAGGGAATATATATCAGAAAAATATTATTTAAATTTGTTGTGAGAAGTAGCTTCTCCTTCCAAAAACACATTTCAAAAATAATAATCTTCTATGTTTTAGCACATCCATTCCATTGAGCAAGATGAAAAAATGATGCAACAAAAAAAGTGAATCAAAATTCCACATCATCAGCAACTAACGTTTACTTGTGAAACATATATTTTATTCATTGCAATTTCTGAGACCAAACCTGTAAAATACTTGACCAATTATATATGTTTCACATTTACACTCATAGACCTAGTCGACCAACTAATACCCTTCCCCATTCTTCATATTCATCATTAGAGGGCCAATTGAAGTCGATGATTTCATCCAACTTTTTCTTTTATAGGGAATACTTTGTCATCATAGAATTGTATTTTTTGTCAAAATCTTCCAGAAAGCTAATGATAAATGTCAACTTTTCCAAAGTGTCATTCAAAATATTGATGTTAACTTCTTTACAAATTTGGTTTACTTGGGAAGCAATAATATCATCCATCTCCCTTTTCCACACTTGCAGTGGCTTCACTTCATCATTGGTGAGCTGAATATCTGGAAATAGTGACAAATCTGCCAGATCATAATGAGCCTTCAATTCTCTAATTTTTTGCTCAAGTGGGGCAATATATCCCTGAAACTTTTTCTCATTCAGCTCACAGACAAATGTATCTATTGGAATCACCTTAGGATATCTATCCTCATGCAGATTAGCACTAGCTGCCATAAACGTCAATCTCTCAGCCCTTGGGATCCACTTATATAAGATTGGGATAGCCAACTCCTTATCCCTTTGAGATAATCCTATTGCTTGCAACATCAAGGAGTAATTGGCATGAACACCATTCAATTTGGCATTGATCTTCTTATTAAGATGTTTCAAGAGAGTATGAAAAATATTTGAGATGTTTTTATACATTGTGTCTTGTGCCTGTTCCAGCAACTTCTTATATGTTTCAACTTGTGAATGTTGTTCTCTTGTAGGTTCAACAGATGAACTGGGACCTGATTTGCTTAGATCCTCTGCTCAAGGTGGCTCTTGTCACAAATTATATGGCACTATTGCCAAGGTTTTATCTTGAGGGGAAGTTTGGGAGGATGCAATTAGAGAAGATGGAGGTGGATGGCTTGAGTTGGCTTGGGCTTGATTTCTCTGCATTTCTTCCCTTTTCTTATAAAATGCCAACTTAGTCTCTAGCATAGCTACCTTTTGTTGACTATTATCATATTCATTAAGGAGCTCATTATACTTATTCTTGAAATCATCCCTTTCAAGAGTGAGGTTTTCCATAGTTTCTTTAGTAAATATAGCAACATTAATAGCTTGTCAGCTTCCTCCAAGGCTGGGGTATCGACCACTCTCTTCACAAGTAATTTCCTATTGAAATCTGATGGTTCAACAAGTATTGGTTTCCTGGATCCCATGGATAATGACCAGATTTCTAGTGCATTCCAATCTTCACTAAATACAGGTCCTCAAAGTGCCATATTCAATTCCTCCTCTGTTTGCACTAGGGGCTTTTCTACCCTCCTTATGGTATCCAGAACTATTGCATCAGCAATGTCCCACTATGGAAACAACAACACACCACATTTCTTCATAAGATCTCTGCCATCCTGTGCAGTAATCTTTCAGAAATCATCCCTAATAACACTCCTCACATTGGCTTGAATGGCACTTTCAGGAAGCTCCAGATGTAAACTCCTTTCACTGGCTACATTTTCTGCATACTTTGCAGCTTTGGCTCTCCATAAGAAATCTCTAAATGCAAGTGTTTCAACAAATGAATCATCTTCCATAAGTTTTTGACAAGCCTCTAGAATCAAATCATCTGCACTATTTAAACCACTAATATCATTTTTTCCTAGTTTGAGACTACTTTCTCCTGAACTTGAGGCAACTACCCCTACAAGGGGAGGAATTCCTTGTATATCCTGAGGATTGATATAGATATCATTTTTATTTGTATCAAAATATTCAACCACTCCTCTTGCATCAGTCCTTTGTTTCTTAGGGGGTGGCTGCTCCTATGGAGTAGGACTTCCTAGAGGTGAATCAATATCAATTACAGGTGGGGAACCTGCCTTGGAGGTGATGGCATTACACTTTTAGAAGTTTCCTTTGATCTCTTAGAAGTGATAGGGGTCGGAAATTTTTTTTCTTCATCTATCGCTTTCTTCCTCTTGGAATAGATTCTTATTTGCTTGGGTGGTTGATAAGTGAGCCTTTCCTCCAATGCCATAGTAGTATCTTCTTCAACCACTCTTACTTTTCGTTTATATGTAACCTCTCGTTGCTCCCTTAACACACTAACTATATTTTCAAAACTTATCCATAACATACATGACTTGGCTAAATTCATCAGGTATAGTTGGCAGAGGGTTATACTTGGGATCCTTTTTCCATTTTACCTCCATCATCTTCTTGTAAGCAAGATACTTGGCTTTCCTTTCATCTTGTTCTAGAAAGCTAGAAATGTTCTTGATTACATCTTTAGGATAGTAGAAATTGTGCACAAAATCACCAAGCCTTCCATTTGCTTTTAATTTAGTAATAAATCCCTTAGGGTCATGATTCCTTAGGTGTACAGTCTATAACTTGTAGAGTGCCAACAGATGCACTAATTCCCTCCATGCCCTTTTCACCATAACATAATCAGCAAACGTTGTCCACTCTGGAAAGAAAGAGCCTTTCTTTATTATATCAGGCAAGTGTGTTGTCTAAGAGGCCCCCAATTGCCTCATAATTTCAAGAAACCCTATCCCTAATGGCACATCTCTTTGCAAAACATATAGATCTATACAAGTGCCATATAGTCTGAAGATTGTTTTATCAAGGTATAAAATCAAGTCTCCCCAGTTATGACTCAAATTAGATAAAGCCTCATCTCCTTAGGTCTCAAGAATTCATGAATTTCCTTGGGAATCCTTGGTGGTTCATATATTAAGGACCTCCTTATATTTGATGCAAAAGAATTCTCAAACATCACATATTTATACTTCTAGTCATTTTTATCCAGAATCTAGGTCCAACATTGAATAGAAAAATCAACACCTTCTGCCTTCCTTTTCAAAGTTATGTCTTTCTCAAAAACATTTGCCCCTTTATACAAGAACATATGCATTAACAATGAGTACCACCAGAATTTCACCCTTTCTTTCCCTTCCCTCAGCTCAACCAGAACTTTATGGATATGTTCCACCAAATATGTTCCATAATCATAAACTATGTTGTAAGCAGGGTGTTGTAAATGTGTTTCCATGTAGATATATTCCCATTGCAATGTGTCATGTGGAGAAAATTTGACGATTTGACACAAATACTATACAGTCTTGTTGAAATATCTAGCAAAATATTTCATTGGAAAGGTCTCAAGCTCCTTTTCACCGATTTTGATCTATTTTCTATTCTTCCCAGTACCAGTGCTAGCAGTATGCAAGGGAAACAAATTTTTCCTAATGACTACCTTTGTATTTTCATGTTCTTTCCTGATAGTATCCATATAAAGAGGAACCAGATCCTAACTCCAGTCATGCAAATTAAAAACATTTTCAACTTCTTGTCTGGTTATCCTTACCTTTTTTTTCCCATCAAATGTCCTGACAACCCTAGAGACCAGATCATACCTTGAGGCGATAGCCTAAAGTAAATCAACATCCATATATATGTTGGGAATGACCAATTTTTTTGATATCTAGCCTACAAGGATTATAGAGAAGAACTCCAAGGTTTCTATTTCTAAACCAATGCTGAAAGAGCTCCCATCGAGTATAAGGCACTTCAGCATCCTTAATGAAACATTGCTTTTCCATCACTCCCTCTCTGATCCTAGGGTCGTAGAACAATACTTTCCCTTCAGTTTTCATATTTGTAGAGAACGTTAACAAGTCAATTACATCCTAGGAAAGTAATCTAGGCTAGGCTACAGGGATAGCCACTTGTACTTTGGGAGACATGGATATTGAAATGTATTTTAGGTAGACCAAGGTTTTGATGAGAAAGAATCCAATTACCAACCTCCTAATTCAAACCTATGGTTTAATCTGAATGCCAATTTTGAAAGGTCTCATAGGGCTACGACCTTATATGGATAGAATTAACCCTAACTTTGAACAATTAAAGAAGAGCAATAAAACACATTCAACTAAAAGCAAATTGAAAGCCAACCCTAGTTCAAAAAGATAGAATAAAGCATAAAATAACGTTTATCATACTTACGACTTTCAATCGCAATAAAATCTAATGCGTATCAGACTGAACTCTACAAGTCGCCTTCAATTTTTCATATTGCTCCAGACACTTCCTCAAATTTCAGTTATGCAAGAACTGACCACATACACACATTTAAAGGATAATTGAGTATATTTTTGAGTCACTTCCGCCATTACTGCTCGCTCGCACAAAGTAAAACAATTATAACGAGTGTAATCACACTTTTGAATATGCACCATTGATCTCCTGCTGAGATGCCCACCTTGGACGACTTAGATTGAGTCAATCACATTTGAATTTCATTGTTGCTCCATTCTAAACAAATGGCCAATAAAGATATGCCAACTAGATCCTTCTTCATGTACTTCTCGACCCCACCATCCAATCGCCATAGAACAAACGTGGTGAATTCTCATGGTCCTCACATCCTTTAACAAGCTTGCATCTGAGCTCCACAAGATGGTGGGGGACGGTAGTGATCAACTCTTCCCTCTTAATAATCACCGTTGATCATAAAAATTTGAGCACCAAAATGAAAAGTGACGGTTGGTTCTATACCCGTGATCAAACACCTGTCAGCATCTCACATACCACACAGAAGTTAAAGATCCTTCACTTGGGACCTACAATCCAACAGGGAATGACTCAGATTAATCCCCATGATCAGATGGTCTTTAATCCTACACATATGACAAAGTTAATCATAAAAGGGGGTTGCGATTAGGCTGACAACACTTTTACCCTTGAGGATGAATGACTTAGACTTAAGCCATTTAGGAGCGATATATTAAAGCCTGACATTAGGAAAATTAAAACACTCTGTGATTGAAGATGACTGAGTAACCTAGAAAAGGGGATCGGTAAAGGAACACACTGTGATGGCTCAAATTACAACTTAAATGACTGATAACTAGGTCAAATAGGTTGACCCAAGATAAAAACTCCCAAGGTTTAAAAGTAAAGCATTTGAAGACAAGGTTACAGAGGTAAAACCCTAAATCCTACCTATGGGAAATATGAGACATGCCATTACTAAGCGTAAAAGGACCTCAAAATGTCAAAAAATTTAGGGACTCCATTAGTGGCTCATGCTTGGGGATGCATACCCCTGGTGGGTATGGTGAGAAACAAATCTCTTGGTGAATCAGACCAACATAGAGGAACCCAAAAAATACCAGGAGCTTTCCCAGACAAAGCAAGCAAACGCAACAGAAAGAAAACCTATGTACAAGATTTACAAAATATACAATGTACATGGAAATATAACCTATTTCAAGAGAAATAGGGTTTCAGGAATTGTCCATGTACTGGAAGTTCTAGAAATTCACCTCTTAGTGATTGTAGAAAATAAGAATCTTCCCCATGAGTGTCTCTAATCAAATAAGACCCAAGCTATAGGGGATCAAACTTCCCATGTTTTCCTTTGTCCTCCAATCTTGCATTCGACATCAAAAACATACACCCTACCTCAAACTTCCTTTGAATGGCCTTTTTGTCATACAAGTGCTTGACTTGGAACTACAACCTCTCATTTCTCTTGTGAGCTTCTCTTCTCATCTCGTCAAGCTCAGTTAACTCATCCATCCGATTTTGCATCTCATCACAAATATCAGTATCATACTCCTAAACAAATTTAAACATTTTCATCAGATTATTGTGTGGTATTCTGGCCTCAACCCCATATACCAAGTTAAGAGGGGATTTTCCAATGACTTTCTTCATAGTGTTCATGTCTTCCCATAGTGCCAACTGTAATTTCAAGTCCTAGAATTTCTTATTCTTCTCAAGCACCCACTTGATAATCTTCATAAGGCTCTTATTACTAGACTCAGCTTGCCCATTCCCTTGGGGATGGTATGGGGATGAATAAGATACATTTATGCCATGTTGGTTGTAAAAATCCATAAATTCCTCAGACCTAAAGCACATAGCGTTATAAAAAACAATTCTCTCAGGAACACCAAACCTACTCAGAATATTATTCATCAGGAAATCAATCACAACTTTACTGGTTCCTTTTCTGGTAGGGATAGCTACAACCCACTTTGTGAAATAATTGGTTCCAACTAGGATCCAGGCATGTCCTCCACTAGACTTCATCACCATTTCTCCAATAAAGTCAATACCCCATTGTTGGAAGGGGGTTGGTGTTGAGACTAACCTCAGTAGTAGGTTACCTGAAAACTTTAGTTTTCCAATAAACCTTTGACATGCATCACAATTTTTTATAAATTTATGTACGTCTTTGAAAACCATGGGCCACCAAAAACCTAATCACAATACGTTATGTGCAGTAGTATTGGCCATGTAGTGACCTCCACACACTTTCTTATGTATTTCAATTAGCAGATCTTTTGCTTGGTCACCATTCACACATCTGAGAAGCACACCCTCAGGGCTTCTCCACCAAAGGCCATCATCATTGATAACATACCTAATTGCTTGTAGTTTTAAAGTTCTCTTCTCATTATTAGGCATGCCATCAGGGCATTTCATGGTATGCAAATATTCATCTATCCTTCGGTACCAGCCACATGTCTGCATATCACAGATGGGAGCAATTTTTTCTTGTTCAACTTCATTAATTTGGTTGGCCTCCAAATTAGTTTCAGCCATGAGCTTGGCTAAGCCCTGGTGTCTTACTAGCTTCGTAATTTGAATATCTATATTGAACTCTTGGATTCTTTTAATCCATCTACATCTCTAACCTTTAGTTTCTTGCTGAGTGAAAATGTCCTTGACTGCTGCACTTGTAAAATAAATCACCATAGTTGCACCGGTCAAATATATTCTGAAATTTTTAACATCCTTAACTAAGGCATAAGCTTGCTTCTCAGTGGCATTATACTTGAGCTCAGCTACTTGCAAAGACTTGCTAAAAAAGGAAATTGGTTTTTCAAAGCCTTCATCATTTTTTTGTAACAACACTCCCGCTACAGTATGGAAAGAGGAAAATGTAAACAATTGGAATGGCTTGGAATAGTCTAGATTCTTCTAGACGGGTGCAACTTTATAGCATCCTTGATGGCTTGAAAATCTTTGAGAGGCTCTTCTGACCACACCACCTTCTCTCCTTTCTTGATCATTTTTGAGATTGGCCTAACAATCTCTGCAAAATTAGTAACAAACCTCCTTAGAAAGTTTATCTTCCCAAAGAAAGATTGAATCCTTTTAACATTCTTTGGTGGTGTAATTTTATCTATGGTTGCTACTCTTTCAAGATCAATTTTGATACCATCTTTTGAGACAATGTTCTCTAGCAACTTACCTTCTTTGACTCCAAAGGAAAATTTCTTGGGGTTCAACAAAATACCATATTCTAGTGCTCTAATGAAAATTTTCTCAAGGTGTGAATAGTGATCCTCCTCCTTCTTAGAGTGAGCAGTAAGGTCATCTTGGTAAGCAATAAACAAATCTATGAAATCGGAAAAAGCCACATCCATGGCTCTTTGAAAAGTTGCACCAACATTTATCAGGCTGAAAGGCATCCTGACATAAACATAGGTCCCCCATGGTGTGGTAAATGTTGTTTTATATTGTTCTGATTCCCTTACCATAACCAGGTTATAACCTAAATATCCATCCATAATAGAAACTAGTTCACAACTTGTTACCTTTTGTAACATTGCTTCCATGTTAGGTAAGGGGTAATTATCTTTCAAGGATGCAACATTAAGGTTCCTAAAATCCACACACAGTCTTAAGTCACCATTCTTTTTTCTAACTAGAACCAAGTTGGACACCCATGAAGAATGTCTTATAGGTTTAATAATTCCTGCATCACTTAGGTTAGCAATCTCTTCTTGCATTTTGGGACTCAAGGTAGGATTAATAGGTCTATGTTTCTTCCTAAAACGCTTTGTGTTAGGCTTCCATGGGATCTCATCATAGAAAAAATATTCCTTGTAGGCCTTTAAATCATCATAGGACCATGTGAATACATGTTTGTATTTCCTTAGTAAGGCAATTAACATAGTCCTCACATCAGGCTTCATTTTTTTTACCTATATACACCTTTTTAGGAGCATTTTTTGTTCCTAGATTTATCTCCTCTAGGTCTTCCTTATGCGTAGATGCTTGCCTGGAATTTGATCTATCTAGGCCATCAAAGACCCCTTGTAGTGTAACTAGTCCCTTGGGAATCTTGTTCTTTTTCAACTAAATTATCTCGTTCCCAAACAATGTCTCCTTTCCATCAACTTCCACCACATATGAGCTAAAATTCAATCTATTGACTTTCATACTGGTCAATACAGTGTAGGAAATTCAAAATGTCATTGTCATCCTCAAACACTTTCCAATTGCAAATGATTTTAGGAACTGCAAGTTGTGTTTTTACCTCTATTCTTGAGACACCATGAAAAGTTACATCATCTAGCTTGAGTGCAATGTTAGGCAATAAATCTGCTCTTACATTTTTTCCTCTCTCTATCCAACCTATTTCAAAGGAATCAAAGGCCTCAATAGTGTCCCAAACCTCATTCCTATATTGTCTCAACCTCTTGTCCTTAGTGACAAACCTAGACCTGACTTGGGAAACTACTAGCTCAAAATCCCCAAATACTTTTAACAACTTTATCCCATGTTTAGAATCTAACTTCAAACCAAGTAATAAAGCCTCATATTGAACAACATTGTTTGTACATGCAAATTGCAAACAAAATGAGTACTTAAAGGTCTTACCTTGTGGAGAGATAAGAATGACTCATGCTCCCGAGCCTTCTTTAGAACATGCGCCATCAAAGTACATAGTCCATAGGGCATCTTCTTGTGGTGGTCACAAGACCTCTTTAACAATTGTTGTCGGCTTAGCTTCTTCTTCTTCTTGCTTCAGCTCTTCCACACAAAAGGTGTCTATGCCAGTGTCCATAAAGTTCCTTTGGCTCTTCAATATGCTTAATCACATGTCAGAATCTTGATTCTCTGGCAATTTTGACATCCTTCTAATCAATTGAAAATGTGGCAAATGAAAAATCACATTGCATACTTCCTCCCATAGAAGCACACCATTGTCTTGATAGTAGCATTCCATAATTTGGTGGAATATCTACCACTGTGACACTCATGACCAACTCCTTTTAAGGGAATGCAACTAATTTATATGGGACTTTATAAATTACCCCGATAATAGGGACTCTCTGGAATCCATAGCATAGCATTTTCCATAGGTGCTATCAACCTTCAACCCCATTTCCTCCATTATCCTGACTGGCATGAAATTATTTGAAGCACCAGAATCTATCATACAATTCCATGGAAGACAGAAGGTAAAATGGCAGGTTAATGTGTTCCCCATGTCTAATGTTGTTTAAAATAGGAAAACGATAAGAATGAACAAACATATAACGACCTTCTAGAGTGAAATATCACATAACAAATAGACTCACAAGGGAAAAAGGAGGAGGAATTTCAAGTCTAGCATACCCATTTTGAAACCATTTGAGATTTTCCCCATGGTGCAGAAAATTATCCACAAAACGTTGATAATTAGCTCCACTCTTTTTGGCAACCTTCTGACCAGAACTTTGCATCCCTGTGGCCTCTGCTATAAAACAAAAATTTGCCTTAAAATTTCATAGCACCAATAGAAATGCAGCTTCTCCTCCAAGATTTTTTAAACTTTGTCATTAAATTTTCATTATAACCTTTGAGGGATTGGAAGAAGGATGCCATTCTCACATTTTTGAACATTCTCTAGAGGTCAACATTCTGCTTCAGCACCTGGCAATTAGGCGGTTCAGTTCTTTTCCTTGGGCCTCCCATCTTTCTCTTTTGTAAATTCCTTTGCAGAGACTGGCTAGATTTCATGCTCTCCTTGACACCCAACTGTCTTCCCAGACCAAAAGCAGCATTCAAAAACCAAGCTAAAAACTAGCTCACAAAAGAGTTGCAATTCAGGGTGTTTCTTCTTAGGGACGATAGCCTCACATTTCTAAGAGCCGAAAAGGCATTATGATTTTTGCAAGCAATAACACCCATAATTAAAATCTTTCCATTTCCCTCTGTAGAAATTTGTGAATAACTTACACAGGGAAAATTGACACACGTTGAAAAGAATACCTTTAAGAGAACTATAATCGGTATGTGATTTTTGATCAAAATCTTTCATGGGAAATTAATGAAAAAAACTCCCTGTAGGATCATCCTATGTATGCACATACCACTTAAGCCATCATTGTTAGGAAAGCTTGACAACACCACAATGTACTCTTCCATTCCGCCACCAACCAACTTTTCAGATATTCGTTTGATATGCATTTTCAAACTTTTCTTTTAGTATGATATCTCTCAAAGGTTGTGGCATGTTCCCATTGGTTCACCTAGTCCAACCCTTACACTCCAACCCCACATTAGCCGCACAGTCAACTGCATAATTCCCTTCCCTGTACACATTTAGGACTTGACAAATAGTAAAGTAAATTTTAATAACTTTACATTTGTCGATAATGTTTTTTAATTTCACAAGGGGAAGTTGCATCATTTAAAATATCAACATCAAGTTTTGATTCCCCTTCTATGATAACATTTATGAACCCCAACTCCTTTAAGAATTTGAAAGCTCTGAAAGTAGCCATGGCCTCAACTTTTTTGTTCAACAAATCCCAAGTTTCACACCAAAATACATTATGTAGTCACCATTTTGGTTTCTCACCAAGCCACCAACTCCAACCTGACAAGGATTGCCTTTAGAACAACCGTCAAAATTGCATTTCACCCAATCTTTCATAGGAGGACACCAAATAGTACCGAACCTTTTAAGATTCTTAGACTAGTTCAGATTGGTTAGGTCTCTACTTATACCCCAATTTTGATTTATTCTCATCTCCTTATAGTTCGGCCAGAAGTTGGAAAAGCTAAGTTTGCTTACCTCCATATTTTCCTTAATTTGAGTTCTAACAATTTGAAACACCACACTACTTCTCTCCACCTCTCTAAAAATTTTGTTGTTTCTCTCCTTCCAAATCTCCCAAGTAACAAAGGGGGTAACTTGATGCCACATATCCATTATGACATTATGGGAGAAATGACAGTTAGACCATCCTTCAATAAACAACTTCATAGAGTTAGGAAAAACCCAATCCGAAGACAACAACTACAAAACCTTGGACCACACTTCCCTTGCATAATTGCAATGGAAGAACATATGAGTTATTGATTCTTCCTCCTGCTTACAAAGAGCACACCAATTAACCAGATGGAGACCTCTCTTTACCAGGTTATCAATGGTAAGTTTATTGCCATGGGCCACCGACCACCAGAACCAGTTTATTTTAGGGTTCAGATTCTTAAGCCACACCACTTTCCAGAAGGAACTAGTAACAACATCCTAGGCCCTCACCAAGTCTTCATAGGTCCTTCTAACTGAGAAACAACTAGAGGGGCTGCTTTTCTAGAGTCATTCATCCTCCCTTCCCCTATCAAACCATTTTTCTTCTACAATCAAATTATGCAATTTGATGAGGAGAGGATCCCAATTCACCTATCTTTGACCCCTCATAATATTTCTCCTTAACAAGGCATCAAAATTCTTCCATTTAGGTTCATCCCCTTCCCAGTTTATGTATTCGCTCACCTTTGTGCCACAAATTTTGTGAAGGCTGCACTTTAAGGGATTCAATTCCTCATTAGCGGATAGGGTGGCATTCTCTATCCAAGGGTCCTTACAAAAGTCCATGTTAAATCCATTCCCTATTCTCTTCCTTGCCCCCAACTTTATCACATTCCTTAATCTAGTTAGGTGGTTCCATAGGAAAGATCCAGAAGGGAGATCCATTTGAGATAGAAAGCAGCCAGAGTTCTTGTTTCTTAGGTACTTAGCTTGGAAGATTTTGACCCAGTCTTTTGAGCCTTCTAGCAAGTTCTAGCCAATTTTTGTAGTTAAGGCTTTGTTTAGCATATGAATTCTTCTCAACCCTAACCCCCCACACCTTTTAGGCCTACAAACTTCATCCAAACTGACAAGAGAGAGTCTGTTCTTTTCCTTTGTTCCTAACCACAAAAATTTCCTCTAAATTTGTTCTATCTTGAACCCCCCTATATGAGCAGGAATTTTAAACAAGGAAAGGTAATACACTAGAATATTCTAAAGAGAGGATTTTAGGAGTTGGGTCTTACCAACAAAACTCGGCAACTTCCCCTTCCATCCCGCCAATTTATGTTGAATCCTTTCTAATAACTTATTCCAATAATTATTTTCTAACCTCTTGGAAAAAAAAGGAAGCCCCAAGTAAGTATCTGGAAACTCAGCTTCTTGACACCCCATAATTCTTTTCACTTTGTCCCTTATTTGTTGATCAGTGTTGAAGAAGTAAAATTTTCTTTTCTCATAATTAATGCACTGACTAGAAACTTCAACATAATCATTAAGAATCTGTTTCCAAGCACCTGCTCCCCCCACCGATACATCCCCAAACAACAAGGTATCATTAAAAAACATTTGATGGGACTCTGGCCTAAGAGAAGAAGCAACCTTAATACCTTTAAGAGCTTGCACATCCACCAACCTTTGAATATTTCTTCTGAGGGCTTCAACAACAATAATAAACAAGTAGGGAGAAAGGGGGTCCCACTGCCTAAAACCACACCCACAAGAGAAGAAAACCTGGGGAACACCATTAATAGAAACAGAGTACATAGGAGAAGTAACACAAGCCGAAATCATCTTTAAGAACCTACCATCTATCCCAAACTTCTTAAGAACAACAAAAAGGAAAGGCCAAGAAACCCTATTATAGGCTTTTGAGATGTCAATTTTAAATGCCATTCCAAGCTTTTTTGAATGATCCATGGAGTGGATTATCTCATGAGTCGAAATAATAGCATGAACAATGTTTCTACCTTCAGCAAAACCTTTTTGATTAGGAGCTATCATTTTACCTAAACCATTTTAAGTCTAAAAACCAAAATTTTAGAGAAAATTTTATACACACTATTACATAGGCTAATAGGCCTAAAGTCTTTCATTGCAAAGGCATCAGTAGATTTAGGAATAAGAGCTATAAAAGTAGCATTCAAATTGCTTAAAAACCTTCCTAACCTAAAAAAGTCTCTTGTAGAATTGAAGAGATCATCTTTAACAATTTCCCAGTAAGTTTGAAAAAAAAAAGGGGGAAACCATCAGGAACAGGGGCTTTAAGGGCTCCAAAAGAAAAGACAACCTTTTTGACTTCTTCCAAAGAAACAATATATTTGTCATCATGTTAAGATCTAACTCAGAGACAACATTAGGAATAACATTAAGAAAATCAACATTAATTTGGGGGTCATTGACATGGTTTAAAAGGTAGGAGGAAAAAAAATTTACAACTTCCTTGGAAATCTCTCTTTCACTAGTAACAATAGAGTCATCCTCTTTAACCAAAAATCTAATTCTATTTCTGTTTCTGTGCTTTAGAGTAGATTGGTGGAAAAATTTGGTATTCCTGTTCCCTTCAGTCAGCCATTGAACCCTTGACTTTTGTTTCCAAAATATTTCCTCCTTTTCATTGCATTTGTACCATTGGGATCTCAACTCTCTTTCCTTTGCACAAGTCTCTCCATCCACCAAACCAGACTCCATTTTGTCCTGTATTTCTTTTAAACTTTTTCCCAAAGCATTTTTTAACTAAAAAATGTTAGCAAAGGTTAACTTATTCCACCCCTTAACCCTTTTCTTAACATAGCAAAGTTTTTCAGCTAAACAATACATAGGGGTTCGAAGGATGGGTTCCTCACACCACGGTTGAACTAAAGCAGAAAAATTTGGATGAGTACACCACATAGCTTCAAATCTAAAAGGGAAGGGGCCCTTATTATGATCCACATGTTTTTTCAAAACCAAAGCATTATGACCAAAGCCAAACCTCAGAAGAGCGGAGAGAGAAAGGAATTGGGAAATATCCCAATTAGCATATATCAAAAATCTATCCAATTTAACTTGAATTAAATGGTTTCCAATCCTCTTATTTGACCAGGTGAATTTAGTGCCTTGGAGAGGAATATCAATCAACCCTGTCGAGTTAAAGAATTCAACAAGCTCCATCATACTATTTGAGTACTCATCCAATCCACCCGACTTCTCAGAAGGGAGGAGGGGGGAATTGAAGTCCCCACCTAGCATCCAATGTTCATCACACCTTTCAGAGATAGATTCACTAAGCTATTCCCACAAAAAATCTTTGTCTCTACTGGAATTAGGGGCATAGATATTTACAAGAATCCAAGACTCGTGAGAGCCTAGATATTCCAGAGAAATCTCAAGGTGATTCTTACTGTTAGAACGAAAAGTGCCTTTCAATTTAGAGGGGTTCCAGAGGGTAGCAATACCTCCAAACACTCCCTTAGCTTCACAAACACAAAAACCAACTCTAGGCCAAATACTAGCAATAGCTTTTTCAAAAGTTTATTTCTTCATCTTCATTTCTTGCATAAGGAGGACATCAATTTTGTTATCCATTATGCAAGTCTTAACAAAAACTATTTATAGGGACTGTTAAGGCCCTTAATATTCCAAGAAACATACTTCATTAAAAACAAAAGCTACCACAACCCCCAAAACAACCAGCATCTTGAACTACTTTTTCTTCGACTTCGATCCCATGATCAAATCCAAGGTTTTATGTTTAACTACAACCACATCCCTTACTGTATCTTTCAATCTTGCTTCCTTTTTAGAGGGTCTTCCCACCTTATTGCCCCCCCCCCAACATCTGGTTTATTTTTCTTCTTGCTTTTCAAGGTGGTTTGTGACCATCCCTCCTCATCCTCCTTATCATTTGACCCTTGGGGGAAGCCAAGAAGGGCCAATGACTCATTGATATTTTGAGCACCAAATTGGGAGACAAAATTCAACTCCTCTAGAGATGGAGATACCTCTTGAAGAACATAATAACCCTCTTCCAGGACTTCCATAGTACCATTTAATGACTTGTTAGCCTTGAGACTCTGGACATTCAAGGGGTCCTTAGCTAGGATCTTAACCTCCTGACCTTCAACAAAAGACCACTCGACACCTCAAATACCTTATCCTTTAGAAGGGGGATGGCGCCAATTATTATCCTTCAGAAGGGGAATGGACACCTTCTGGGTGGACACAAGAGAATGTTGCACTCTAGAGTCTATGGCTTTAGGTGAAGAGTCTTCTTTAGACCTCTTATCTTTAGATTTTGATCTTTCACCGAAAGCCACACAAGACTCAATAAGATGACCAAACCTCTTGCAATGCTGATAGAAGAGGCGAACATTTTCATACTCTAGGGGTTGGTTCCAGTTGGGAAACATTGACATAAGCAACATGGAAGAAGGAAGAACCATGTTAACTACCACATTGACACAAATACGAGCATATACAAGTCTCGATCTCTCTTGGGTGATTTTATCAATGGCCAAAAGGCTGCCAAAAGAGTTAGCAATACCCTAAAAAATTCCTTTCTCCCAAAACTCAAAGGGAAGCCCCGGAAGTCGAACCCAAGTAGGTGTAGATGCCCCCAAGTCAACTGACGAGTCAAAGACAGGTTTCCATTTACAAAGATAGAGAAATTTTTTAAAACTCGGGTCAAAGGCCCATAGACCTCCAGTTAAAACTTTCAGCATAGCCTCATAAACCACAAAAGAGAACAAAAAAATACCTCTAGGCATGGCATTAATTGTGACACTTCCTTTAAGGTTCCAGGTAGATGCAACCCACTGACGCACAAGTTCAATATTTGGCTCGAACGCCAAAAAAATTCCAACCAAATCCATTTTGAGGCTATCCATCGCCTTCAGCATAAGGGCCTTAGGAACATCGACTTCCCAGACAGTAACCAAGCAAGAAGCAGAATCCATAGGTTTTTATTCTAGGCTGGCGAGTCAGACCCACCAACTTGTCCATGTAGGAACCAGGGGCTTCCTCTGAAAAAAAAGAGTTAAGACCAAGTGTCCGAGAGAAGGGCGACTTCCCAAAGATTCTAATAGTCTTCTCCCCCGGGGAAAGGACAGTAGTACGAGGAGAAAACATCTTTTCAGAAGTAGGCAGGATGGCATCTGCCATCATAGGCACAAGAACAAAAGTAGGGAGAACATCCTTGGAATGGGGAGCCACCCCCCCGAAACACCCATGAAAAGCAAATAGCAAAAAACGGTACCGAAAATTCAAAAAACAACTAGCGTGGGAAGAGCAAAGCAGAGCAGAAAATAGAGATTAGTTGACATGACATTTGATTTAGATTTTTGGATCTATTTAAATTAAATGGGAGGAAATTTATGCATTAGTAATTTAATTAAATAAATCTAATTTATTTAATTAAATGAAGGACATTTGAAGTTAATCAAATAAAATTTATTTATTTAATTAAAGAGATTACTTTAGAGATTAATTAAATAAACTTGATTTATTTAATTGCAAAGAAGAATAGAATGATTTAATCAAATAGAATGATATATTTAATTAGATAAATTTGATTTATCTAATTAGAAGGGGAAATATGATTTAATTAAATAATGATTGATTTATTTAATTAAAAGAGGAAATATGATAAATTTTAATTAGATAAATATTATTCAATTAAAATGGTTTGTAGAGGGATGATTAAGGATGAATTGAAAGTAGTGAATTCGGATCAGATGTATGTATATTTCACGTGTCTACATTTTTCCCCTCTTTCAAGCAATGTACATGCTATGTTGGTTCAAAGAATAAACTTGCCGAGGTCAAAATTCAAAGAAAATCTAATTTTTTTGGATGCGCCAGCGGAAAGAAATATATTGGTACATTTCCCCCTCGAGAGATTGAGTGAAATTTTGATAGGAGTACTCCTGTTCACACTTGAAACACATAATCTTATTCAAAATGTAGTTCAGATATTCCAAACATCTCAGACCAAAACATAGAAAGGAAAGCCTTCCTATGTGGTCAACAAGACACCTAAAACACCCTCACTACACCCAAACAAAGCACATATGACCAAGGTTATATTATAAGAATATCCAACAAGCTCAACAGATAAAAAGATAATGATATTACTTCATTCCTTTCTCTCTAAATCCCTTTGTTTGGACATCATCGAGAGGTCACTGGAATGAGTGCAATAAGATAAACCAAAAGACCAAGGTCAAGTAAAAAAAGAAGCTAATGTTCTTAGGACCCACCCTACAAGTATAAACAAATAAAAATGTGCATATATGCCTTCAATGACATCAAGCAAACAAGAGAGTTAGATACGTATTCAAGCCAACCTAATGATTGAGCCCACACTAGTCTAAGCATTAGTATAAAATAAAACCTTTGTGCACTAAATTGAGATATAGTGGGTAACAAATACTTGATACAATGAATAAAGGTCAACACAATCTATTCACCCACAAGTATTTCATTGTTTAAATATTTGCTTCCACTTCTGCATTTAATTTCCAAATAAAGATAAAAGTTGATGGGTATAAAACATTTGTGACATAGAATTAGGGGAGATGATCCAGTAGTTGTGCATCCTAATTTCGTGCTTCTAATTATTCTACATGGAAATTTCAAATCACTCCCAATTTTTAGAGTAGCTTACTTGGCAAGTCCCCTACTTATAACTTTCGTTTCAGGGCCACATCATCAAATATGATGCCATATCAACATGTTTTTTGTCAAGGTGTCCAAAAAGCCAAAAGTGAGACCAATAATTGTGCATTCACATCATGGGTAGTTGAGTGTTGATGTGACATCACATGATTGGTTACTTTTTAGATCAAAGGAATACATTTTGTTTAATTATGGGTAGTCAAGTCACAACTATAGGGTATTATATAAATAACTACTATCACAACTATTGGGCATTATATAAACAACTACTATCACAACTATTGAAACATGCTCAACTAGTGGGTCCTCTCCCCTATAAACAACAAAGGCATTCAAACTGTTTTTGTTGTGTTGAGTTCACCATGTAACACCAAATAGTAGAGATAAGGTTTTTCAAGGATTCTTATCAAATTTTACTCACACTAAACAAGACTAAGAAATGTAGACAAGGGGTACAATAATTTCGTTGTTTTTTTTTTAACTAGATTACATGATCATATCAAATAGCTTTCCTCTATACCTTATCTATAAGAGTATTTTTCATGTATATTTTAGTTTAAATGTATCACATGAGTAATAATTGTCACAATGAAAATTTTCCATGTGGAGACAATTAGATGATCATATCAAATAGCTCTCTTCTATACCTTATCTATAAGGGTCTTTCTCCATGTATATTTCAACTTAAATGTATCAAGTGACTAATGATTGTCACAATCAAAATCTTCCATGAGGAAACATAGATTGGACATGGCATAGATAGTACACTTTCATGAAAGAAATTATTGATGTTGTTTTTGTTTGGTGTCTATGTCACATCATAGCATTTAATAAAAGTAATATAATTCTGAATGTTGATTACATATATTATCATGGTATGAAATAATATGTAGAGCATATTCATGCATTTCAAAAAAATTGATACATATGTCCATTTTAAAATAGTAGACAAGGGGTACAATAGCTTTGCTTTTTTTAAAGAACTAGATTAGATTATCATATCAAATAACTCTCCTTTATTCCTTATCTATAAGGGCCTTTTTTCATGTATATTTCAACTTAAATGTATCAAGTGACTAATAATTGTCAAAATGAAAACCTTCCATGTGGAGACATAGATTGGACATTGCATAGATAGTACACTTTCATGAAAGAAATTATTGATAAATAATGTTGTTTTTATTTGGTGTCTATGTCACATCATAGCATTTTATAAAAGTAATATAATTGTGAATGTTGAAATTAAATATATTATCATGGTATGATATAATATGTAGAGCATATTCATGCATTTCAACACCTTTGATGTGTGTCTATTTTAAAATTGTAACATCATATGGAATGCTTGCAATAAATACCTTTGCGGTGTACTCATTGATTGATTAAAAATTAATATGATGTCATTCCATAACATTTGAGGGAAAATTTGGGTCAATTTATAAGAAGTTATATATCTCTTCTAGCTCTCTACATGTAGTCAAAAGAGCAACTAGAAAAGAAGAGTCTTCATTAAATTATTGTTCAACATTTTTTAGATTCTTCAATATGTATGCATGTGGAGTGAGTGGTAGGATATGTAATATATTGTAAGAGTTATAGGGAATCATTTCTAACATATTTGTTGGAGTGCAAGTCAAAGTCAAAAGTGCATAATCATCAAACTAGACATCTTGTAGTAGGCATCATGTGGAATATTTTACTCTAATATTTTAGGACATGCATGCGAATAATAGAGAAATCATTATTTTTATGATCTACACTTTGTTTCCTTCAAATTATGATGTTCAACTAGTTCATACATCTAGGTAAGTATTTTATGATAATAAAAATGTCTTGTGGAATGTTAATGGTATGGCTAGTATATTTTAATTGCCCACCATAAGCATGCCTAATTGAATAAATGGATTCACCCTTGCTATTAATATATTTTCCACTTGAGCTTTGTCTTTGCAAAGTGGTTGGTTGCTAGGGTCCATGTTATTCCACTTGGAGAAATAGTTTTCATTTTCTCGATGGGGCATCTATAACATTTAATTATATCGTACAATTACCTAACCTAAGTTCCTAGGTAACTCTCTATGTAGATGGAACATATATGTATGAATGATAATAAGTTTAAACTTGACCATAAGAATTACATTCTACAAAATACTTAGAGATATGATATTTATGAGTGACTGGGAGAGAAAAACTTGGATCTTTTGGAATGAGTGACTATATTTGGGATGCATAGTGTGAACCAGTGAAGTTGACCTACTCTAAGTGATGCAAAATGAAGGAAAAAAACACCGACACCTTGAGATAAGCCTAGTTGGATTCAAAACAAAATAAATATAACAAAAAGAAGTTGATTATACCTTGTCTTGAATCAATCCTTTGGTTGGCCCTTGATGGTTGATTTTGTGTGCTCCCTTTGATGGAAAGAATGCTAAAGTGGATGCAAATAGATTCAAAGTGATGAGGGTTTGATAAAGAATGCAATGAGCAAAATGAGTGGTTGAGAAGATGAATACAATGGATAGGATTAAAGCTTGAATATGCAATAATGGTGGATTAAGGTAGATGCAAGAGTTTGATAGTTGAAGTTGGTTAAATGTTAGAATCAATGGGAAGTATTCTTGCAAGTGTGTGAATAATGCATAATGAATGAGAATGAAAGAAAATCTTTCATTTTATGGGAAGAAGCCCTAGGGAAACAGACAGTTGAGATCTTGCCACCATGGGAAATATGGATAAGGACACATGAGGTGGAAGATGACATGTGATTGGAAGGTACTTGTAAGTACCTTGGAATAAGGATGATGTGACCTTTTAATGATTATATGGGGAAGAGGAGAATCTTGGAAAGACAAAAGTGAATTTAAAATTCACAATTATTGGGGATTTCTTGTGGAGACAAGGTTCAAAAAGAGAGGCAAAAAGTACCTTGGATAAGATAGGGTAAGTACTTTTCCGCATGTGACTAATGTGACAAGTCAAAGATTCTAGAAGACTTTGGCACATGTGAGTGATGTGACAAGTCAAATTTTCTAGAACTTGCATGGGAATAATGAGTCTTTGAAGGATAAATGTGAATTAAAAATTCACATGGGGAAGAGAGGAGAGTTGACCAAGGTGTTGATTGGATTAACTAATTAGTAATTAGAAGACAATTAGTGGCTAATGAAGATTCAAAACCAACTTGCAAAAGTTGGAGGATGTGACACATCCTAATCAAATATTAGACATGTGCACATCCTAATCAAGGATTAAACATGTGTACATCCTTAATGATGGGATTAGGAGATGGATTAAGATTAAGGAAAAGTGACAGAGGATGGAGACATGTGAGGAATTAAATAAATATATTATTTATTTAATTATTTTGAGGAAAAGGAGAAAAAGAGTAAGGTATTTAATTATTTAACTAGATACCTTAGGGATTAGAAGAACTTTAGAGGTATTAATTAGATAATAGTCATATTACTTAATTAATGCAGATAAGGGGATATTTAGATGAAAAGGGGGGAATTTGGACAAATACAAGTGTCCAAATTTGGATGTCTACACATAGAATGCAAAGTTATACATTGCTAGAGCTATGCTTTGTGTCAAATTAATGTGTTCCTTTTGTCTACCCTTGTTCATTGCATCCCTTTTCACTCTACACCAAATACCATAGAATGCATTTGTGTGTTATCTATTATATATGACATCATGCCAACATGACTAGTGTTGAATTGTGGAGGAAGTGTCATAATCTATGCAATAGAATATCTACTATATAATAAAAAAATATGTAGAATCATTTAATGGGAAATAAAATTATAATTAAAAATTGCCTAATTAAACACCCATATTGTACACTATTGATATATTATTATTTGATTGTTAATTTTTATCTTGTCATGGTCTAATTTCTTTCAAAAACCCATCATTATAATTTAATAGTGTACTTTGGTTTATGTTCAATTTATGTTTCTCTTTAAATTCTTAGATTCTTAAATAAATAAAATAAAATAAGAAATATGGAGTTAAAACTAAGGAAAAATAGCAAACTTTAGAGGTGCAAATTACATCACGAATAAAAGAAGTGTGAAAATCACATAGAATCAAAACTATGACTAATTTTTGTCTTGAGGAACATATCAAAAAAGACATACATTTTGCAAATGCGACAAGCTATAAATAAAATCTATCGAAAGCACACTGCAAATCCTCATTCAGGAAGCATAGCACATACATATCAATCATTCAAATTGCGACCTAGAGGAAGGAATAGACTAATCATAGACCAACCAACAATAGACTTAAGAATGCCACACTAAATTACATGGCCAAATAACCTTGCCATAAACCCAATAGTGAAACACCCATTTATGAAAGCAAAAGAGAAACCAATAGATACAAAACCCTTGAAAGAGATATCTACAAAACAACTACAACCCCAAACTAAAACAAAAGAAAAACTTGGAAAAACCAAAAGTGTGGTCTCCAAAACAAAGAAGACAACTGAAAATGAAAGGAAATCCATTCCAAAGGACATTACAAGGAAGGGAAAAAGAAGGGAAGGAAAATACTAGAAGGAAGCCTTCAGCAAATCAAAATCAAAACCTAAAATATGGACTAAAGAAGTGAAAGTGGCGACCAAGCAGCTTGAATGTCCACCAATAGATATTGATGTACAAGAAGAGATAGAAGAAGATATAGATATATTATGGAATGTGGTGATCATCTATAAAATCATAGGACCCAAGATAAGTAGGTTGGTGATAGAAGAATGGGCACATAGGAACATAGATAGGAACCATGAACTCAATTTTTTCCAAACAACTTATTTATAATATTTTTCCTATCAGAAGAGGACAAAAATGTAGTCTTGGAAAAAGTTGTGAGGGATTTTGATGGCTACCCAATTTACATGCAAAAATGTGAAGCTAATTTTAATCCTAGAAACCAAGCACATTATAATGAAGAAAAATAGATAAGGTTATACAATTTACCATTGGAGTACTGGTCAAAACAATGCCTAGAAAAGAATAGAAGAACCCTAGGAACACTATTGGAGATATACACACCATTCCTAAAAGAAAACTCCTATTTATACGCCAGGATACAAATAGCAACAATCAAGCCAATCCATAAGGAGATCAAGCTAAAAACCAAAATGGGAGTATGGATATAAGAAGTGGAAATTGAAACCCAAAGGTTATATTGCACAAAATGTAGCAAGAGGAACCCTATAAAAGAAGATTACAAGATATTCCCATCATTTACCAAAGTATGGAGGAAAAATGAACCCAAAGGAAAAATAGAAGAAGGCTCAATCAAAGAAACATAAACCCCTAAAAATTAGAATCAAGAGATAAGCCTCTAGATTGCTAACAATGTGACAATCTCCACTCCAATGGACAAGAGCAAAGAGAACAACAAGGTGGAAAAAACAATAGAACCAACACCAAGAATATGTGCAGAACCATGCTTACAAGATCAAGAAGAGGAAGAAAACTATACCTCCAGGAGTGACAATGAAGAGTTCGATGAACTTGATATCATCAACAATAGGAGCATTTCCCAAATAGCTGCCCAACTACTGGACCCAGTAAAATAAATAAAGAAGAAGAAAGGTAGAAAAACTAACAAGTAGAAAAGGGAGGAACTAGCTTAGGAGAGGGGAATCAAAAGTATCATAAAATTTCTCAAAGAATCAAAGGGAGGAGAGCACTCCCAACAATAGGAGCCATGAGAATTTTAATATGGAATGTTAGGGAATAAAAGATGCCTAGTCAAGCATCAAATTGAGAAATTTGACTTAGATATAATTCTAATTAAGGAAACTAAACTAGAAGAGGTAGATGACTGAATCTTCAAAATTGCAAGGTAGGAAGAAGTATTCTCAAAATTATATGGAATGGTTAGTGGCCTAAGAATCCTATGACACCCCTACAACATGTTATATTAAGAATTCTAGAAATGAAGCAAACTAGATAATGTGTAAAGTATCAAGTCTGAACCAAAGCCTTCAATTCACATTGTTCAATATATATGGTCCTACCAGAAATTAGGAGAAAGAAAAATTATTGGCAACATTAAGCCAAAAGATAGAGGTGCCCAGTAGAGGAAAAATCATCATGGGTAGTGACTTTAATGTGGTGCTTAGAAAAAGGGAGAAATTTGGAGGCTTGAATAGGGTAACTACTTCTATGAATGATGTTGGTCATTTTCTAAACAACAATGATGTATTAGATCTACAAACAAAGAATGGCCTATTCACTTTATCAAATAGAAGAGAAGGGGCATGTTGCATAAAAGAAAAACTGGATACATTTATTTACTCCTAGGATTGGTTGGAAACCAATTTTAACCTAGAATCATAGATCCTTCCATTAGAAGGCTCGGATCACCTGCCCATTAAGTTGATAGTCACATATGAGAAAAATCACAAGAAAAGTGCATTCAAAGTTGAAAAAATGTGGTTCAGAAGGGATGCTTTGGAGCCCCAAATTGAATAATGGTGGCAAGATGCACCAAGATGCAAAGGAACAAAAAGCTTCATCTTCATGAAAAAATTAAATTACATCAAGAGAAAGCTTCGAGAATGGAATATGTCAGTATTCAAAAACATCTTTTCTGAAGAAAAAAAGGCTAGAAGGGGAGCTATTGGTGTTGCTTGAAAAAGTAATGAATAATGGCATGGGCCAAGAAGAGTTCAGAAAAGAAAAAGAACTAATGGAAAAATATGAGGAGATATTAGCAAGGGAAGAGGTATTTTAGAAAACCAAATCAAGGGAAATATGGTTATTTGAGAGCGATGCAAACACCAAATTCTTCCATAACACCTCCAAGATAAAAAGAGCACACAAAAGAATATCAACAATACAAACCTCTAATGGTAGGGTCATTGAGGAAGTGGAGGAAATTCAGGAAGAAGCAATTAGATTCTTCAAAGAGCTTTTAGCCCCAAAAGATGCAGCAGACACTCTAAGCTATGAAGAAATCCTCAAAAATATAACTAACCTAGTATCCCAAGAAGATAACAAGATGCTAATGACCCCTTTTACAAAAGAAGTGAAAGAGGTGATTTTTCAAATGCACCTCAAGAAAGAACTAGGCTCAGATGGTTTCCCAGCCTTCTTCTACCAAAAATGTTGGGATTTCCTAGAAGAGGAAGTTTGGGAAATTATAGAAGACTTCAAACAGAAGAAGCAATCTATCAGGGACTTCAACAACACAGTTCTAGTGCTAATACCTAAGAAAGAGGTTTACTCTAGCTTTGGGGACTATCAACCAATCTCATTATGTAACACAATTTACAAAATAATTTTGAAGGACCTAGCTAACAAATTGAAGAGGCTACTGGATAAGATTATCGCAATCAATCAAATTGGACTCACTCTAGGGTGAGATATTATTGATAACATCATTCTAGCCAATGAAACATTACACACAATCAATAAAGACAGGGTTCAAATCATGATGATAAAGTTGGACATAATTAAGGCATATGACAAAGTGAGGTGGAGATTCCTGATCAAAGTTATGAAGCAACTTGAATTATGTAAGGACTACATTCAAATGATGTATTACTACCTCTCAACAACAAGATATTCAATCTTAATAAATAGCTAGCCTTGTAGTTTTTTCAATAGCACGAATGGTTAAAGATAAGGGGATCCAATCCCCCCCTTTCTCTTTGTAATTATGGTAGAAGCTCTAAGAAAAAAAATTGAAAAATACCAAACACAAGGGTGCTGAAAAGGTTTACAGATAGCTCCAAATTTAGAAGCAATAACCCATCAACAATTTGTTGATGACACTATATTATACAATGAAGCCACAGTCACAGAGGTATAAAGGATTAAAGCATGCATGGAAGAATACATCCAATATTCAAGGCAACACATAAACAAAGACAAATCAAAAATTTATTTTTTCAATACAAAGAAAGTCCTATAGAAAAGGATAGTGTTGACAATGATGTCACTCGCAACAACAGTGCAAATAAAACCCTCATAGGCAAACCATGAAGAACCTATCTTTACTTAAAAGGCTGAACCAGGGTAACCTAAGGTGTCCGTGTAATAGGAAAAGGTTGACTTAGCTTAGTCCCAAGGCTCCAGTAGTCAAATCTTGACCATATTAGGTTTGTTTCAAGGTATGATGTGATATTTTTGTTAATCTCAAGGGGCCTACAATTATCTCTAGTTTCATTAAGAATTTTAAGCATTAGATACAAGGTTTCCAGTTTGATCATAAAATAATCTCATGAAATCAAAAGATTTGCAATAATATTTCATGAACATCAACAATTTTCGCTATCACTTAAGTAGATTTAGCTTTAAGCATTCAACAACTTCATAGAAACAAAATATTTTTAATAAATTTCCATTCATTCATCTATTTTTTGAAACATTTTGAAATTTAAACATATAATCTAAAATAAAGCATCAAAAATATTGAAAAATAAAATTTCTCATAGTTATTCTCCACACATGTGCCAAGATTTCATCAAATCTTGACGCAAACTGCTTTATACTTCATCAAATTATTTCACAGCTAGGCATAAAATGATGCGAGCTTTTAAAGAAGGGGGTTTAGTTTGGACACCAATTAGGTTTTCTATGCACCCTTAAATGACACAACACACAATCTTGTTTGGTTGAACTAACAAAACTAGCTACAAAAATACATGAGATAGGTAGCTATCAAATTGGCTGTTATATTGATTAATTTCTATGTGCATACAAGTTTTTAGTGAGGAATGATTCAGATTATGGGAAAAAGAGAACAAAACTTAGAGAAGTTTTGGCTCTTCTGACATCCACAAATTTTGAACTTAACTTAAAAAGAAGTATCCCCTGGCCTTTTATAGAAGTAAGACGTATGTAGGATAAGACAAATACATGAGGAAATCCAAGGGACAAATCACATCAATGCACATGGAATGTGGTGACTGGGAAGAGAATTGCAAATGAAGTCAACGAAGGTCAACCTTCATCTACATGTTAAAGTTCTTTGGGTTTTTCATCTTCTTTATTATCGCCAAGATAATAACTTGAATCAAGATAGTGTGTAGGAACTTTCCCATATATTTAGAATGATTTATTTATCATCCCGATCCTACACCTTGGTTCTACCTCGAGATTTTTACTCTCGAGAATGAGCTTCCTCAGAGGTTGGCACTTTGTACCACCATATGTGAAATACCAGGATCCCTAGTATTCTAGTGGATTCAAGCCCCTCTGCATATAACTTCCCAGAATATGCATCTTGATCTGGATATGATTCTATATGTGATTCAAATTTTCCTAACCTTCCATACCTGAACTCTGCATCACAATCTACTTCTCCTACAATCACAAATTCCACCTATTGAATCCCTTTAAAAAAGAACATTTTATAAAATCTCATGTAAATAAAACCATCATTAATTTGTTATCATATAAATCCATCATAAATAACATGCTTTCAAGAAAATATTGTATTCTTGTGTACTTATCCCTTTATACCGGGTTACCGGACTATTGGACTTCTTAGATAACCTCAAAATTTTAAAACTTTGCTTTGCATTGTTACTTGGTACCTGGTATTCAGCTTTACCCATGATTTTTCCAGACTTTGGTTTTATCGAAACTTCCATCTTCATTGGACCTCGACTCTTAGACCGGAGAATTTTGCTTTACCTTTACATTACCTTTTGCATTTCTAACCTTGGTTCCTAGTACTCAGTACCCAAAACTCTTAAATTACGAGGTACTCTTTCAAAAATATTTCTCTTTTCTTTTTCACTTCCGGTGACCTTTCCAACTAGCCAACACCTACCATAAGCATTAGTTTTCACTTGGGATCCCCAAGTCTTACAGTCTTGGGGCTTGTTGCAAGACCACACAACAACTTGCAACCAATAAAACCAAATTTAAACCAAAACTTGAGATTAAATCACTAGTTGTAAATTATAATTTATGCATATTTTTAAAAAATAACTCTTTACCTTTACCCAGATTTTGAAATAAAAATAGTAAAATTCATCTGGAAATATTCGTGTGTGCTTTGATTAATTCTAGTTTTTGGAACTCGGTAAAAAAAACAAGCTCATTAACATTGAACTACATAATTTGGTAATCCTCCAAAGCCAAACAAGGATAAAGCCTTGCTGCTAGTCAGTTGTCAATAGCCTTGACAAGATTATCTCTATAATTTCCCCAAACATAGTTGTACTGCCAACCAGGTGTCTATAGCCCCAATAGAGATATTTGGATAGCCTAAAGAGTTGATCTTTTTTTGTATATCTCTTTTGATATTTCATTGATAGCTCATTTTTCTTTTGATATTTCATCGATAGCTCATTTTTCTTTTGATATTTCATTGATAACTCATTTCAACTTGCAAACAATGAATCCCGCTATTAGGTTGGGAATTACAGTGGTAGCAAAGGTTGCCTTTTGATTTTTCATTCAATGCAAATCCCTTCATCGTTTCACTACTTCCCAAAAACTCATATAACAATTCCATGTTGGTGTGTATTCTTGGCTAAACTTTACCACTTTTATGTCAAATCCTAGCTAACTACAACTCACTATATGTTAGAAGATATGCATAAATTAAATTTAGCAACAAACAACTTAATCACCAAATTTAAATCTAAATTTAGAACCATTAGTTACCACCCTTTTGATCAAATTTTATGGCAACTACTAAATATTGGGCTAGCAATTCCAATTTTCCAGTGCTACACCACATTAATGGATCAAAAATATTATGATGATGCTTAAACATGATCACACTATTCTACATTAAATTTTCATGCCTCAATGCACATGTATCATTTCTTTCAAATTTCCCAAGTGATGACGTGTGCTGCCTTGCCGGCTTCATTTTCCTTTTCACTTTGTACACATGGGCACCTTCATGATTAATACGGCTTAATAAAAACACAATGAAATGACCACCATTAATTTCAAAATCTTTAACTTGCTTAATTCAGACTCTTCGTATTGGCCAAATTTGAAGAAAATTATCACCAATTGTGTGTAAAAATTAATTTAATTTAGCATTTCGCTCTAGAGAAAGTCATCTGATTGCCACCTTGCTTACGATTTCCAAGAATTCAATCTAGACAACTATGTATCATAACTTCCTCACGGTTTTCTATAAATTTTGCACTTATCTTGAATTCTTCACACTTTTGCTTTGCCTTGTTTTATCATTTTGCATTTTCTTATTTGCTAGTTCTTGCTTGCTTCCAGGTCATGGATACTCCAATTTGCTTGACCTGCTCTCACTACTAGAATGTTTTCTTGGGTCGTATCATGACTCAAAAGCTTGAAAAGGTTTTCTTTATTTGGACTACCAATTTCACTATGCCAAACTTGTGCTTAGTCCTTGGGGAACAATGTGTGGAATCCAAAGCTTACTACCGGTTTTATTTTGACTTGGCTTCTCGCTTTGTAGCATCGCTCTTGGACATTGGGCTTCATGTTGAAGATGTTTGATCAGCTATGAATTAGATAGTGTGGCCTAAATATTTGGGGAATCTGGATACTATTCTATCTGTTGCACATCTGACCATTGGAATCCCTTCCATGGATGATATTCCTCAATTCCTGGAACATGGGGAAGTAGTTCTATTTTGGTCATTCCTAACTGACCTCCATACTCTTGAATTTTAAGTTCACCGAGAAATTTCCTACGTAAGGTATTTAGCCTTGATGGACGAGGCATCCCAGATTGACTAAATGGCTACTCCTATCTACAACTCATCTCCCTCTTTTTTATTTTTTGATCCTCTTTTACAGCAAGAATTTTGATACTTCCATGTATATACATAATACACACACACACACACACACACACACACACACACACACACACACACACACATATATATATATATATTCAGCTTTGTCGTACATTTTAAAGCGTGTATTTACTATGTGTGGTTTTATCATTTTACATTTCATAGCATAATGTTACAAATATTTGAATTAACTCTCATGTGTATGATAAATTAAACAAAATTTGCTAATACGAAAAGGGACAAATAGGAAAAAAGAAATTGAAAACAAAACCCTACAAAAGAAAACTAACCCTCACTAACTAAAATTCTAATCTAACAAACGACTAACCCTAACAAAGTTTATTTTAAGTTCAATAACTATTTCCATTGTCGTTATGGTACAAATTACAGCAGGTTTATCCTTGAATTCACTGGAATAAATTTTAAATTCCTAGTGTAACAATGAATTTCTTTAAGTTTTTTGTGTTTAACAAACGTAAATTCAAAGGTGTACTTACCAATAATTTGGCTCATGTGTCTTAAAACAACATCATTAAAGGTTGATCATACACACTTTCTTCGGTTCGTCAATACTCTACCTTCTTTTAGCCCTGGTTCATGGTTTTCCTCTTTACTCTGTTCAGTTCCATGAATGGTTGCATCCATTTCTTGATTTTCTTCTCCCCCAAAAATTTTCCTGTCTTTGCCCCTATCTTCACTTTCAACTTTGTTAGACCAAGCAATATCACAATTTACATTGTTATCAAAGAGAGAAAAAGTAAAAACTTGATACTCTGTATCTTGCATAAAATCAGGAAAATTTCCTTTTTTAACCTGTGAATTTTTAGTTTGGAATGAAAAAAACGCGTCTCCCACTCAATTTTCCTGCTCCTTATCTTCACTTGTATTTTCCATGTATGAAGAGAATGATGACTCATCAATGTTGTTTCCTCATTTTTGGTGTAATATTTCTGAGTCTCAGCATTCTCGCCTGTCTTCCTACAAAACCTTAAGATTTTCTTCATAACAATTACAGTTATCAAACTATTTTGATATATCAATTGATTTTTTAACATTTTCAATTCCACTAGGGTTATACTCTCTTTCAGGATTCAAAATATTTCTTGCTAACAGTCTCTTTCTTCTAGCAGTTAATTTTTTTTCATTAACGGAATCAACTTATACATAGCCAAACTTACCCTAGTTAAAAAAAACTCATAATTGAGTTCACCGTGATCAATTTTATCATGAATTCTACACTCGATGACTACCAAAGGTGAATAAAATAAAAGGATGTAATCTATGATTAAGAATTTTCTGGAGTTTTTCAACTTCCATTTTTGAAATACCAGCTTGCATTAGACTTTCTCCTTACAAGCTCCCTTTTAAACCTGGAACCAATACAAATTCCTAAACAAAACACGAAGATAAAGATATAAAGAAAAACAAGAGGCCCTCCTTCTAGCACTAGTTCCTATTGACAATGATGTCTCTTGCAGTAATAGTGCAGATGAAATCCTCATAGGAAAACCACAAAGAACCTATCTTGAAAGACTGAACCAGGGCAACCTAAGGTGTCTGTGTAATAGGAAAAGGTTGACTTAGCTTAATCCCAAGGCTCTGGTAGTCAGGTCTTGACCATACTAGGTTTGCTTCAAGGTATCATGCGATATTGCTGTTAATCTCAAGGGGCCTATGGTTATCTCTAGTTTCATTAAGAATTTTAAGCATTAGATACAAGGTTTCCGGTATGATCATAAAATAATCTCAAGAAATCAAAATATTTGCAATAATATTTCATGAACATCAATAATTTTTGCTATCACTTAAGTAGATTTAGCTTTAAGCATTCAACAACTTCATAGAAATGAAATATTTTCAATAAATTTCCACTCATTCATCTATTTTTTGAAACATTTTCTAAAATTTAAACATATAATCTAAAATAAAGCATCAAAAATATTGAAAAAATAAAATTTCTCCTGGTTATTATCCACACATGCCCCAAGATTTAATCAAATCAAAGCAAACCACTTTATACTTCATCAGATTATTTCACAGCTAGGTATAAAATGATGCGAGCTTTTAAAGAAGGGGGTTTAGTTTGGACACCGAGTTGGTTCTGAATGTACCCTTAAACGACACAACACACAATCTTGTTCAATTGAACTAACAAAACCAACTACAAAAATACATGAGATAGGTAGCTATCAAATTGGCTTTGATATTGATTAAGTTTTACGTGCATATAAGTTTTTAGTTTGAAATAATTTAGAAAATAGGAGAAAAGAACAAAACTTAGAGAATTTTTGGCTCTTCCGACATCCACAAATTCTGAACTTAACTTAAAAAGAAGCATCCCCTAGCCTTTTATAGAAGTAAGACACAAGTAGGATAAGACAAATACATGAGAGGAAATCCAAGGGAAAAATCACATCAAGGCATGTGGAATGTGGTGACTGGTAAGAGAATTGCAAACGAAGTCAACAAAGGTCAACCTCCATCTACACGTTGAAGTTCTTCGGGTTTTTCATCTTCTCTATTATCGCCAAGATAATAACTTGAATCAGGATAGTATGTAGGAACTTTCCCATTATTCAGAATGATTTATTTATCATCCTATTCCTACACCTTGGTTCTGCCTCAGGCTTTCTACTCTCGAGAATGAGCTTCCTTAGAGGTTGGCACTTTCTGTTGCCATATGTGAAATACTGGGATCCCTAGTATTCCAGTGGATTAAAGCCCCTTTGTATATAACTTCCCAGAATATGGAGCCCGATTTGGATATGATTGTAACTATGATTCAAATTTTCTTGACCGTCCATTCCCGAACTCTGCATCACAATCTGCTTCTCCTGTAATCACAAATTCTACCTATTAAATCCCTTTAAAAAAAACATTTATAAAATATCATGTAAATAAAACCATCATTAATTTGTTATCATATAAATCCATCATAAATAACACGCTTTACAAAAAATCATGTATTCTTGCATAATTATCCCTTTATACCAGTTTACCAGACTATTGGATTTCTTAGATAACCTTAAATTTTAAAACTTTGATTTGCATTGTTACCCGGTACCCGATACTTGTTATTCAACTTTACCCATGATTTTCTTGGACTTCAATTTTACCAGAACTTCCATCTTCACCGACCCTCGAATCTCAGATCGGAGCATTTTGCTTTACCTTTACATTACCTTTTTCATTTTTAACATTCCTGGTTCCTAGTACCCGCAACCCGGAACACTTGAATTATGAAGTACTCTTTCAAAAATATGTCTCTTTGCTTTTTCACTTTTGGTGACCTTTCCAACTAGCTAGCACCTACCATAAGCATTTTTTTTCACTTGGGGTCCCCAAGTCTTACAATCTTGGGGCGTGTTGTGAGACTACACAACATATAGCTAATATCCTAGGATACACAATTAATGTAACCCCTTGCAAATATCTTGGGGTGCTAATCTTCAAATGCATAATAAGGACCAAACTATGGGAGTAGATAATAGAAAAGTGCAAAGAGAAATCATTGAGTTGGAGAGGGAAATGGCTCACTCTTGTTGGCCATATAACAATGGTCAAATCAGTCCTATCAACAATACCTATATATGGAATGTCAAGCATGCAACTAACATCAAAATTTGCAAACAATCTGGAGAGCATTCTTAAACACTTCTTATGGGAAGTCTCAAACGAATAGCATAAGGTACCCCTAATTCACTAGGACAAGGTTCATAGACCTCAAGATGAAGGTGGAGAAAGAATAAGAAATCTCAAAGCACATAACCTGGCATTGGGTGCCAAATTAATATGGAAAATGCACCAGAATCTAGATCTACTATGGTGCAGAATTATGCAAAAGAAATACCTGGATAGTATGGAGTGAGAGAGAATCCTAACAATTGCAAACCTTACAGGGGGGCTCACATGTGTATAATTTCATGCTAAGTTGTAGTAACATAATAAAAAACCATCTCACATGGTAGATTAATGATGGTAAGAAGGCAGACTTCTTGTTGGATTCTTACGAGGTACAAGACACTCATTGAATACCCAAAACTAAACCTAATCACATCCCACTTAACAGTAGCAACATAGGAAAATTTGTAAGGGATTTTATAAATATAGATGAGAATTGGGTAAGCCATTGGAAGGAACTCCAATCTCTCCCAATGGAGGATTCATCCAAAGCTCGCCTCATAGAAATCATGAAAGATAGGCATGTATGCATAAATAATAAGAGGGACAAAATAAATTGGAGTGGGGCCAAATCAGGAAGCTACTCAATGAATCTTGGATATCAAATATAGTTGATATAAGGAGAGAAGACATGGCCACAAAAACTATGTTGGGGTTGAGGGGTCCTTTCGAAAGCAGGTTCCTTTACATGGACGACCCTACATGATTAGATTCTAACAAGCGATAGACTAAAATCAATTGGAATAGAAGGGCCCAGTTGGTGTGTTATGTGTAAAGAAAATACTGAAAATGTAGATCATCTTCTTTTAAATTATCCCTATGCGGGGCAATGTTGGGATTGGTTATTAGAAAAGCTTAACTGGGCCACACTAAGAGCAAACAGGTTATGGTATTTCTTCTTGAGCTAGCCAAAACTAAAGGAGGAATTTTGGGGGAAGATATGGATGATTTCCCCATCATTAACAATTTGGAATATTTGGAAAGAAAGAAATAGGCGTATATTCCAAGAAAAGGAAAAGATAGCAAAGGAACTTATTTCATATATAGAAACAAATATCTTGGAATGGTTAAACTCACACATTAAAGGGAAAAGAAAAGAAAAATTCATAGCATGGGATGATCAGATCATGAAGAGTTGGAATCTCATAAAGGTTCCTCCCTTTTACCAATTTGCACAAGATACCAAGGAGAAAAGAGCTAAGGCCGAGTGGTACCCACCTCCAAATGGAAGGATAAAGCTCAACACAGATGGGGACTCATGAGGCACCCAGGGGAATCAGGTATTGGACCTACATAATAAGAAATGGAAAGTCCAAATGGTAGAAGCACTATCAGCAAAAATCCCAAAAGGAACAAACAATGCAACAAAAATTGAAGCAATCCTTAAAGGTCTTCAACTATGCAAAAATAAAGGTCTTAAAAACATATATGTGGAGTGCAACTCAAATGTCAACATCAATGTCATCTTAAGAGGATAGATTGAGGATTGGACATTATAATCAAAAGTATTTAAAATAAGGGAGATAATGTAAGATATCCAAGCCCAATCAATCAGTCACATTTATAGAGAAGCGAAGTAGCAGACTTCCTAGCAAATCAAGGAATAGATCAAGTGGAGGAAGTAAAGCATGGTAATCATGTTGATAACTGGCATGATCTAGAAGTAATAATCTCCTTAGAAAGCACAAAGCTAGAAGCTCTCCAAGCCTAAGGGAGCCAGGTAAGTCCATAATAAGGTAAGTACCCCTGAACTACTTGCTATATAATTCACTAGGAAAGGAAATATTACAATTAGAAAGAAAAAACAAAGAGGTAAGCTAAAAAATGAAAACAAGTAAAACAAAAACTTTGATAAGTAGTGATTGTGGAAATTAAGTTTTTCCATGAATAAATATGTGCAACAATATCCTAGCCGCTAAAGACCAAGCTATAACAAATACAACAATATGCCTCTTTCAAGAAATCACAAAAAACAAGGATCACAAAATCACATGACAATAGCATAATAGTCCTGTTGCATAGTCCTATGGTGGGATAATATAACTCATTATGTTGTACCTCATAGGGAACAAATTTCCTATCACTCAAGGTTTTGTGGCTCATTCAGGGTGTATTGGAAAGACAAACGAACACTAAACACTAGAACATACACAGTAGTGGTTTGCATTAGAGTCCACATCCCACTTGAACATATAATTGAAAACCATAGCTATGGCATTATAAAAAGAGTTTCCCTTACCAAGAGATTAATTAACATTCATATTCAAACATAGCTAATCATGACTCAAAGAATAACTTATTGCACTATCATTAGCACCTAGTAGCTAACACTCTGAATTTAAGTTTTGATGCCTAGTTTTAAATGAATGAAAGACCTAAATAGTTACCCCTAAGAATAGTGACAACCTTCCTTGAATAAAAAAGAATTTAGCTTTGAAAAGTAGAGCTTCTAAAATTAAGTATTCAAATCCAGAGATCAATAAGAGCAATTAACTCGTTGATGTTGTAGATCAAGAGAAATCAACATAACAATATGCATCTTTCAATAAACTCTAAATAACAAGGGTGAAAAAATCAATTCTTAATAGCATAATAGTCTTGGCACACAGTCCTACCACAATGAGGTGGGATTATCCAAGACAAATCCAAGTATCAGTAAAGGAGGATGGGCCTTGAGGGCCAAACAAGACATCGACCAGGTGTAACGCCCCACCACAAGACCCTAGAGGACAACACACTAACACTAAAAAAAAACAATTTTTTTTTGAAGTGCATTAAACACACTAATGCAATTGATCATTAACTCAAAGCTAACCTAAATCCTCTAAGGTCTAGGACTACGCTACGTGATTCCCATCAACTAACTAGCAAGAAACTATAAATCATTACATTAAATAAATGTTAACATCAATTATGAATTTACATATAATCATCTCATTTAATCAAGTAATCAATATGATACAACCATAACATGAATTCATAAAGATCAATTTATTCAATCCATTTAATTTACATATACAATAATATCTGATACATAGTCTATTTCATGATAGAGATTAACATCAGTTTACATCATTACATTTATACATCTGAACGTCAATAACTCCTCGTATACAAGCGAGGAGTGTACAACAAGGTACGATACCTGATACATCAGATTTATGATACAATACAAGTACATGAATAAAAAATCCACATGAGCTTAGTACAATGCAAAAGTCTTCAATCCAGGGGAAGTCACCACAATCACAAACATGGAGAGGGAACCCAATGGAGTATAATGCACTTTTCACCCAACCATGTGGAATCCAAAGGTCCACCCCCCGTACTAGGAGATAGCAAGGGGTCGCACGATCACAATCAGGTAGAAGACAATAGACAACACAAGGCTAACATGACAACAATGAACAAATAAAGTACAACATCAAATGACAGTAACACCACTTCCAGAGGCACACCACATCAAAGAGATACAAGAATCAAGAGGATACTAAGTTGTCATAGGAGGGAGTGTCATCGCATAATTTGTTATGGGTTACCCTGGCATAACCTTCCTAGGCTACCAAACCCCCATCCTGGGTTACCCTGGCTTCCTCTAATGGCCATCAGACCCCCATACAAACTATGCGGGGTCAACATACCTTCTAGTCAGACCAACAGTTGATCTTTCCATTCCAGGCCTTCTCAACTCATCTCAAGACTATACGAGCACTTGAGACATGAGTGAGACATTAACTTATCTTGTTTAGTGTTATTATTACCCAACCCCCTAGTTCATTTTAGGTTATCACTTATTTACAAAACTCCCACATGGGTTACCCAGACACCACTTTGGGTGTCATCCCCCCTTGAGAGCCACTCCCCTACTAACAACAAAGAGACCCCAATAAAAAAAAGAGAGAAAAGCCACTTGCACAATCTCAAAAACTCATTAACAAATGACAAGGCAAGGAATAACCCTTCCCGCTCACAAGTTTCAACCACATAGGTGAACAAACTGTGCAAGGCTAATGAACATCACATACTCGCTCAACGCAAACCACCATCAACAAGGCTTATCACAATTTCATCAAAAGAGAATTTCCCCCTAGCCTCTAGAAGATGCCTAATATGCAAAGCATTGGATGTTGAACAAAGCTCACAAATACTCTCATCACAAAATCAACACATCACTTCACATAATTAACTCAAATCCATAGTAGAAGCAAGGGATTACATAATGAATTTACAAAGCATCCATCTCAATTTCCTAAATAATTGTTATAGGTATCATAGGATACAAATAAATTTTACAATGAACTCAATCCAAGTTTTCTAAATATTCATTTTAAACAAAGAATAATTTATTTCCATTAAGAATACTCTTTCATTTATTCTAAACACGGATATTTTAATCTTCTATACCTAATGTTCTCCTCAATTATTTAATTATAATTACATAAGAGCAACAACACTTTTACAAAAAGATACCACCCACCTATGTGCATACATTTTCACACACACACACACACACACACACACACACACACACACACACATATATATATATCAATATAGATAAACATCGACTAAAGGCCGACTTCTGCATGGTTTAAAGTGCAAAAAACTAAAGTTTAATACATGCATATAACATACATTTACAACCCGATACATCGAATACTCTAACAATCTATAGATTATGTACATTTGGCACAAGCATAACATGAGACTTCACACATTTAACACGAGTTTGTAAGGATAGAGATGTATATATATAATACACGTACCAATTTATAACCTCATAGAAAACTAAATGCAGCAATGCAAACAATACATTTATAGCAGTGTGTAATCTAGATTTTGTTATCAAAGATTTGTCCTAAATCATGCCTTGTCAATCCATCTAACCCTGATATATGTCGATGTCTATGTTGTGAGGATTATGGCCTCATGGTTCTATTTCATGCAGCCACCATTAAGAGTGTTACAAGCCAACAAGATGGAGGGAATTCTTTATGTAAGGATAATTTTAAATGTTCCAGACACTAGCTTTAATGCCAACTACATGCCGACATTGAAATCCCCTAGCAGTATTTATGCTAAGGCAATTTTCTTTAGATTCAAGGATTCAAAGCACATCAACCATGCAGTACAAATGATTAAATCCCATAGTAGATCTATAGCAATGAAGAAGTCTAAAAAGGTAGAGAGAGCTACACTGGTGACTTGGGAGAAACTTCAACTTACAACAATGGGATAAATACTATGCAGCTATGCCAAACAATCCAAAGCTATTGACAGTGAATAAAGACTTGACCAAGGCGTATCACCTCAAGCAATAGGAATAGACGATATTTAATAGGTCTAAACTAAAAGTCAAAAACCAACTATTTAGGCCGATTCTATCATCAGATAAAACAAAAATATTAAGAGGCAAGCAAGCCATCGACCCCGAAGTTGAATCTTTCAGGAGAAAGAATAATACAAGACTTTGCATCATTTACCGAGAGTAGGAAATCCATAAAGTCCAACTGAACAAATGCTTGAATGGAAATTAATAGTAAGAAGAAAGAGAGGGTGATGACCAATGTAATATAAAAGAATAGTAACAAGTTAAGTCCAATGGTGCAGTTGTGGGAGAATAAATATTGATAGCCACAAGTCTAAAACTCGACAAATGGAGAAATACATATATTTTCCGAAACAAACTATCAAGAACAGAATGAATGACAAATCCATAGGGTAGAAGCTATAGGGGTGGCCTAATACCACATTAAATTATATATAAGCATGCTTTATTGAAACCACATGGTACGACTAAATGCATGTTGGTGGTTGAGATATGAGTAGATGATATACATTCATTATGCAAAGAAAACAAAACCATCGATTTCACCAAGTTGAAAATGGAGATATTTAACCATTATTGCAATTGAAAGCTTAAAAGGGAATACAGAGCAACAATAGATGGGTCACTCAATAATTTAACAATTTATCATTTTTCTACAAGCAATAGAATCTTGTAATATTCATTTTTGAGCAAACATTATAACTAGAAGAAAGCATGGAACCTGGATAATGTCAAGTTACAGAGTTGAAAATGTTGTCGTGTTTGAATCCTAGATGTAGCCTCAGCTTCCTCCTAAAAGCTTCAATCTTTTGATGAACCTCTAGTCTAGTACAAAGCTTCCAAAATAGTATAACCCCAAGCCTCCAAGCTACATAACCAAACTTTCAAGAGCCAAAAACAAACTTCAAGAACCAAGAACCAGAACAAGAAACTCCCGTACACAAAATGCAAAATTAGTTTTTTTCCCCCAAAAATAATCCAAAATCCCCTCTATTAATTAATTTCCACTATCTTATTAATTACTCCATCTGTAACTACCTTCCTCTCTTAATTTAATTAATTGATTTTCTTTTATATTTTCCCCATTATGCACAATTTATTCACTTGGTATCATTTTATAATTTTTAAATCATATCTTATGATTTATACACCAATAAATTGAACAATTAAATATTAATTTATTAATTTAATTCTTTAATTCCAACTTGTTTGCATATTATCATAATTAAATATATTTATATAAATATTTCATTTCTTTTTCTAACCATTAATTCCAATTTATTTAAATAAAATAAATACTTTATTAATAATTTGTTTAATTAATACTTCAATCATATACAAGCTTTTATTTAATTATTCTAAGGCCTTAAATACTTTCAATACTTTTCATCTTCACAAAATAATCAAACAAAGGCACTCAATAATCACATTACTCAGATAACACACTATCAAACAATACTAGATTGCACGTGAAATGAAAAGTAAAACAACAACATTGATAGCACAACTTGAACTGATCTTACAGATGGGGTGTGGCATACAAATACTCATCCTCAATGAGGATGATGGCTCAATGTGGGGAACTTGATGCTACCTCTGAATCAACAACCTCCATTGGGATTAAGGCACGCTCAAACCTGGCAACTTAGGTGGAGTCAATGTTTGGTACCTGCAACCTACAACAAATCACACAGTTGAACATAAGGGAAAACAGTTAATCACACCATGAAGGGAAAATCATAGCGTCGTAGGGCACTCACAAGTGAGTGATGCGACCCCATTCCCCTTCACCAATACATCAATACACAATAACATATATCAAAGCATGATAAAATATACATCCTATCAATGCATAGTACTCATATCAATGATAATTCACATAAACAATTAAACTAATATCTTAACCATGATATAAGCATAAAACGTCAGATATAACACTGTCATCAAGTATCATCATACTAAGCATCAAAGTATCACAATATCCAAGTGTCATCAAACAGTATCATAAAGTCCAAATACATCTAAGTCACTATCCAAAACAAAAGACAAATAAGGGGCACTACACAATGCATATAACTAATTATTTTATTTATTGTAGGGAACTGATAGAAGATATGCTAATAGTTTCCTTACGAAGAGACTAATTAATGCCCATGAATAAAAGCACATCCATAATGCCTTATTATTTTCATTAAGTAGCTAACATTTCAAAGTCAAGTTTTGATGCCCAGCTTAAACATACGGAAGATTTAAACAAAATTTCCTTAAAAAGAATGGAAGCAATTTCTAAAGCAAAAACTATTATATCTAACCTAAATAGTATGGCTTAAAAGAAACCAAATAACACATTCATATTACAGAGCTTTAAAACATTTTCAACAGAGCTTTATGAAAGATCAAAGCAAAACAAAGATATGATAAAATACCTCATGTATAATACTTATATATGTTTGAAAAGCTTTAAAACATTTTCAATAGAACTTTATGAAAGATCAAAGCAAAACAAATGATATGATAAAATACACTCTATGTATAAGTGGCACTTCATCATATGTTTGAGGCTTACATAATATGGAAACAGTGGTATATGCAACGATTAACAGAGTGGACTAGCAAAAAAGCATTAGAGACATTGTCTTCCCATAGATTCATTACATAATACTTCATTCGTAAGATGAACTAACAAACCCTAAAACTAGGTATTTACAATTTACAAAATTCCCCTATATGGGTAGTCCTAAAACCAAACAAAAAGATGAGCTTATCTATTTTTTGTGTAATGATCTTCGACCAAAGCTACCACATTCTCTGTCTCCACGAATGCATCAAAACTGGCATGATGTAATATGCAAACCCTAATCTTCATTGAAGGAAATATAGTTAGTGACCCAATAAAAATCTTGCACTGACATAAGATGATGGAACCTTTTCAGAAAGTCGTAACTAAACCATGCTTTAAAGCGATGCATCTAGTACTCCTTGTGGGTAAAATTCTGTCTAGGGGTCCATATGTTGATGAAGCTCCTTTGGGCGTGGAATCCCCCCTCCCAAATGAGCAGGGGAAAGTACCTCGTCTAATCCATAGAGTAAATCTACGTCAAAGAGATCCCAACAACCTCTTCAGCCACGCTCAAATCCAACAAACTCGGAGGTTATGTCGGAGGTTAAGAAATCCTTTTCCCAGTATCATTCTCAAGGCTTTAAGGGCTAAGAAATCTCCATCTAGTAGGATACCCTTAGCGCGTTGATCAGTCACTTGTCCAAAAAATGCTAATTGGATCCTATGGCGTGAGGAGGATAGGGGGTTTCCATTCTTAGGAAAAATTATGGGGTCTCTACATCGTAGGCAAAAATCAAACTATTGTTTATGGGCACCACAAAACAACTAACTAATGAAACAAGGGCTGATGAAACATCACAAATAATCATGATGCAATATTCATACAAGAGTATTAGAGGACAGATAAGCACAAACTTGCAATAATATCTCATCATGGATGAGAATGGGATGACATAAGTCAAAACTTGCTTTTCCTAATAAAAAACAATGCTACTATTAAAACTAGTGATAGTGTCATTTTCCCAACTTTTGAGGATCTTAACTCCAAAATCAAGGATCTTCAAAATATATTTAGTTTACAACAAAACATTCTCAAGTTGTTCAAAATAAATAAGAGGATGAAGATGAAAATAGTTTGCATCTATATGTGGTTTAATCATTAAAAATGCGCATAATCCTTCATTATTCACCTACAAGCAAACTTTTATAAAGAAAACCCTACAAAATAGAAATGTTTGAGGGGAAATAATCTTGATCAACTAGGCTTGTGTTTATTCCAACAAAATCCACATGCATGTATATATAAGAAAAATAAATAATCAAATATAATTATAAAAGGATAAGGCAATAATGGCTAAATGGCAAAATCCTAGAAGGTGAGGAAACTATGAGATAGAATAGGCCATAAATAAATAGATATCAAAAGGGAACAAAAGGGACTAGTTTTGTGAAAGGAGAGGGATGTGGGGAAATGTAAGTATAAAAAAAGGCAAGAAATGATAGAAATCCTAATGGTTATGGAAGAGGGAAAATGGACAATATGATGGCAAGAGGGGATAAAATGAAGGCAAAAAAGGCTAAAAAAATGCTCCAAGGGGCTGCAAATAAATGGTCCATCAAGTCTCCAAATATTAAAATCCAAAGACTAATATGCAAGATGATATCTCACAAGAAGATAAGAATGTGATAATAATTAATAGCTTGTATTTCTAAAATGAGAGATAGTAGGTGTCTATTTATAGATTTCTAGTAGAAATTTGGACAAGGAAGAGTAGAAACATAGTAGGTATGCACCAATGGACCTCACATTAAATTTTGAGGATAAAAGAAGAAAATTTTGGGCATGTCCCCCAATCAACTCTCTTAACATTTTTACTATATTCTCTCATGTTTCTTTTTATATTGATAAGAATAGCATAAGCTTCCCTCAATGTTTGAGGATTCTTATCTTGTAAGAAATAGTGTAACTTAGCATCAAATGCTCCACAATATATAACAAGGAACATAGATTCATTTGACTTCAGATGGAGAGCCACTTCCCTTATTGTTATCACAAACCTTTTGTTGAAATCAACTATTTATTGACCTCTTTCTTGATGTTAGTAATCTCATGGATTATAAATTTTTGATCCACTCTTTCTCTATATTGTAGTCTAAATATCCTCATAAACTCATCCAATGAGACTATGTTTCCATTTGGGATGCCTCTATACTATTCCTTGACACTTTCTTCTAATAACTACACAAAGAGTTTCAGCATGACATCATCATCCTCTATCTCATATTCATCTATTACATTGATGAACCACCTCTAGTGGTCCTCACCAATGATAACATTATTTCCCTAGAATTTGGGCATTATCCCTTTAATATCATTTAGAATTATATTAGGGTAATTTGAAAATCCATAAAATTCAAGCTATATGTATCTTTCCATTTCTAGTGGCTATCTTACTAAAGAAAATATTTGATCTTGTCATCAGGGATTAACTCCCACATTTTTTCTTGCATCATGATGTTGATGACCTTGTTGATTTGGATTGTTTTGTGTGTTTTTTTATTCATAAATCCTAGCTAAGAAATATTTTGATCTCGATTTATTTGTTATTTGTTTTGATCATGTCGGTTCTAATTTAGAAATTGGGAATTTAAATCAAGTTGATCATGTTGTATCTTAGGTTGTGCTTATATTTCACACAACCCCTGTATAAGTTGGGTTCATCGGATCTTCATGATGACCAATTCTTTCACTACATTCTATTTTTGACTATATAGCTACATTGACATCATAGAAAGGGAGCTCCTATTATTGTTTAATTCCAACTTTAGAAAAGGTAGTGATAGGAGAAGGATGAGGGGCCTGGAGCCTCAAATTCCTCACATGTGGGGGTGGGGGAAATTTAGTGTTCATATTCTCAATATACAACTATTGAGATGTTCTTATGTTTCTTACTCCTCATTTTATATATTTTGTGGCATGCCATAGTTATTTTAAATTTTATCCTACTAGTTCTAACCATGTTATCAACATATTCATTTGAAGTATATTGATTATGATCCCTTAAATCTACAACATTTATTTTTCCATATGTACCACCTAACTCAATGCTTTGAGAATCATGCAAAGATGACATACCTAGATTTTTAACTCTCTATTCATCCTACCTTCTCCTTATTTTAGCTAGAATTAGATCAACCTATCCTTGACTTCTAGATCCTTTTCCTCTCTCCTCTTTTTTCATTCTTTTCTTGCTCGTAATTTAAAAGTCTATCCTTATAGAGTTACCACTCCTCAAATAAAGAGAAATAAAATTTTATATAAGAAAAATTCCTAAAATTATCAACCAAGGACCTTCTCTTGGTTGCACATAGTTACTAAATAACCTGGGTCTTCAAAATGTAAATTATTCAATTTATATCCCCAACAACAAAACCAAGTTGTTGGTGATCTAAGTTATAAATCCTAAATTCTTAAGGTTGGATAGTCTTTCAAGTGCTAGGGGTTTCTAACCTAGGAATAATACCACAAAACCTATGCTCATGTTGGGAAACTAAGGACCAATTCTTGAAATGGGTAATACTTCCTTCACTTTTGATTCTTCAATACCAAGGGGGGCTTTCCTAAGGTGTTGAGTTAAATAAATCTACAAGGAATGAATAGTATCCTTTTCACAAACCATACCTGTTATACATAATGCCCCTATACAAGTTGTCACAATGTATCTATGGGTTAGTTTGAATATGCAAGGTTACGCCTTTACATAAAACAAAGGGATTACCAGCTAAATTATTTAAACTGTGGATATAACAACCCCTATTGTTGTTGTACACTTATAGATGAAAGTGGGGAAGAAAAAACAAGTAAAAATGAATATATTATGTTGGCTTATTTTTAAATGTTTTTAAATGATGGAAGGGGGAACAAATCATAAATTAGTGCTTGTATCTAGTTGGGCACATAGTATGGATTTTATACAAAACATACTATTGAAACTAAATGGGATACCTTAATCAAGATATACTTGAAGACTATATCTATTCAAGTGCACATATAAACTAGGTTCTACACATGCAAATGAGTAAATATCAAAAAATATAAGAAATTATAGGAGTCTACTTAATAATCCAATAATAAATCTATATATTTTTTATTGATCTTGAGAAGAAATATTATAAAATGTTTGTAATGATTTTATGGCCTTCTAGCTAACCAACTAATCAAGAATGTGTCAAAATAATACATATTAAAACTCCTAGAGATACTCAAATAATCTTGGATCTGCTAGTTACACCCTTTCTTCAATATTATAGAGAATATACCACACATTTGGGATAAACCCACAACAAAATAATCTAAAAAATTTAGTACCTAGAACTAGAAATAAAAACTAAGCCTTCCTATGAATATCATTGTTCTTCTAGTTTAACAAATACTCTCTTTCTCTAATTTTACATCTTATGAGATATTTTGGGTCCTTAATACCCTCAAAGAGAGATTTCACATCTATAATAAATTCCATGACCTACCATGGGTACATTACAAAGAACAACTATATTGGTTTGGCATCATTTTCTCAAAACCATGTGACAAATCCACCTAAATGTCCCATGGAAATGTGGGGGAATGTTCTTCCTAGATCTCCAAATTTTCTCTATATTAAAGACACCACTTAATCAAGTGTGACAAGGCATGGATAAGCCTATGAAATCCACTACAAATGTAACTCGTATATGGCGTGTAACTACCATATTAAATCTTTCCCTTTTTTTCTTTTGTCTTCGTTGGAATCCTCTATGTATTCCCATTTGAAGAACAAAAGGGCTCCCATCCTTCATGAAGGGCTTATATTGCTCATTGTGAAGCATGTTTAGTCTACGACTCTAGCCCTCGCAATCACTGGTAAGGGGGAAGCTATTGCACTCTCTGGGTCATTGGAGTTGGAGTCAGAGTCCTTGTTAGATGAGGAGGAAGAATGGAATGAGGATGAGGCTGGCTTGGCTTCGGGGTCAAAAAAAAGGAAGGTGGCGGGTTACAAAATTAACAGGGCCCCCAAGAGATTGGCCTTCTTGGGGAGTGAAGACACGAAAGTAGGGTCAGATGGGTCCTCTCCAAGAGAGGTGGAAGTGGTCGAGGAGAAAGGTGTTGTTGGTGGGGCTAGTGAGGTTGGGGCCTAGAAGAAGGTTGATGTGGCTGACAAACCTAGAAGGCCATCGAAGAGGCTGGCCAATTTGAAGAAAAAGGATTTTGATGTGGTGGAAAGGGCCCATACTAAGGTAGAGGTTAGCACTAATCCAGATGTTAATGTTGTGACTATGGAGGAATCCCCTGTCCATGATGATCCCAAGGTTTCTTTGGAAAAGGAGGTTGGTGTGCAAAATGTGGATGTCGAGGGCAAAGGGAATGTTCCACCCCTGAAAATTGATCCTTTATCGGAGGATTTATCATACTTGGATGGGGAGGATACCTCTATGTTTGGTATGTTAGACATGGATAGCGTGTGTGCTACTAGTACCTTCAAGTTGGCCAAATGGTCTTTGTAGGAATTTAACAAAAAATTATAGAATGCTCCAAAATCCCCATTTTCAGATTTACTCATTGGTAGATTAGTGGAGCTGGAACATACTCATAATGATTTCAAGGAGCAATGCAACGAGAGATTGAAATCCCTTGAGACTAATGTTGCAAGTTTAAACAATGATATTAAAAATTTACTACACGTTAGTCATGTCTCAGTTAAAAATAGTGTTGAAGCTCTGGAGACTCTCTTCAAGAAAATCAATCAGCTTAGGGAAGAGTAGGTCTTTTTCTCTAAATTCATGGAAACAAAGTAGGTTGCTAAGGCTAAAGGAAAAAAATCCCTTAAGGCTAATAACAAGGTGTTGGCCGCAAGAGGTTCGACTGAGTGGAAAAAAGTGTTTGAAGCTGAGAAGCAAGAACTGCTAGAAATGGTTGAAAAACATAAGTCCCAGTAGGTTGAAATGGCCAAAACTCTGGGTGGCCTTCATTAGTTTCTAAGTCTTTTTCTGTTTCTTTTTTTTTTGGTGTCTGGTTAGCTTGTGTGCTGTTGTTTTGCTATTGGGAGCCGCTGGTTGTTAATTGTCTCTCTTTTTCTGGCTCCCATGTTGGTTGGTTTTTTGTTGGTTGGGTGGCTACTAGTTGAGGATTGATTTAAGCCTTTAGCAACTTTTGGTCTCTCTCTTGTAAATGGTTTCGGGTCCCTTCAAAACCTGTTTTTCTTTTCAATCAAAACTGCCATATTAAATAGATAATTATTTTTCATTTATTTTCTCCTATAGATTCATGCCCTTTTAATTAAAATATGTTTTTTGGGAATTAATTTATCAAATCTAATGGTTGGTGAGAGCTGTAAACACATTAATGAAATTTTTGAGTTATTTTCTTCCATATCACTAGAAAACTACTTACAAATCCACTCCAAAATAATGAACGGCGATTTTTGGGTGGGAAATGACCTTTTCTAAGATTCATAGACCTTTTATAGCTCATTAAATGTATTCTAAGTCATTTAAGAGGGTAGGTGGCAGTATTATTAAAAGATGGCAAGAATGTTAGACTTCAAAGGTTAGGGGGAACTCATGCCATATGCCTATGAGTAGAGTGTTGGAGATTGGGGTTGACTAGGAATTCATCTCAAGAAGGGATGTGGAATGGAAAAAGATGGTACTTGAGAATGAGAAATTTTGAAGGTCCAACAAAAAAGGGGTTAATCTTAAAAGGAAATGACTGATAATTGAGGGTACTAGTGGAGAGTCAAGTCCAACAGCCAAATGATTTTTTTTATAAAGTATAACTAAACCTTTTTTAGACTTGGTATGGATGGAATGACATCCCCAACAACTCAATAAACTAGAAAACACAACACTTATACAAGTTTTACCAAGGGTATGAGCAGGATATCAAGATCGGTAGGAAGGGTATGATAGTAGGGATAACCTAGACATGTCTTGCAAACACATAAAACCTAAGGAATCGACCCTTATAGCTTCCATACTTATACATGTTTCGACCTTTTGAAGATATTGAAGACTTGGGAAAAATTTTGACTGAGGAAAACCCCATTTATACTTTCTTGAAGATTGGATATAAAATGTGGACTAATATAAAGAGAACATAGAAGATTGGTAAACACAACCAAAACTACAAATTTTGAGGCTTGTCAAAGCTAGGCTCCAACACCTTGGAAACTATTAATGCCCAAAATTTATTGTGATGGTGTTGTACAACCATCTAGATCATGTCAAAATAGCACTAAAATACTAATGACATATATCTAATTACAAATCCATATGAAGATGAGAAAAATTAGTATGGATGACCTAGATGTGATAATTTAACCTTATCATCTATAGGGATACAAGAAGTTTTGAAAACAAGGTGGAACTAAGTTGTAATATTAACTTATGTATGTGAATTTTGTTGCAAGTATGTGCAGATTGGTGTTGTCATTGATGCCAACATGATTGTGTTGTCGTTGGTGTCAACTATATGTGTTGAGGAAGATTGGTGTTGAAGATGAAAAGTTGGTGTTGTCTAGCTTTTATTTGTTGCATTATGTTGTCATTAGTTAAGCTACTGGTGTTAATCTTTGGTGTGACTGTGATAAGATTCTATCTATGGATGTAGTAGTGGTGAAGATGTGGATTTGTCTCTGGTACTTGGTTAGACCAAAAGAAATTTTACAATGAGCATAGGTGCCCCACTTTGTAGTAAAAGTTTTCTTGTGTTGATCAGATTCTTGAACTAGAATTTGGTTATAGCCTGAGTAACCATCCAAGAAAGAAAACCTTTTTGACCCACTAACTCTTTGTAAAATCTACTCCATGGAGGGGATGGAATAATGATCCTTTAGGGAGGCTCTATTTAGATCCCTAAAATCCACACAAAGCCTTATTTCCCCATTCTTTTTTCTGATAGGTACTAAGTTTTCCACCCATGAAGAATGATTGATAGGGAATATGATCTAGCCTCAATCAATTTGGCCAACTCATTTCTCATCAAAGGCTCAAATTTATGATTTATAGGCCTTTATTTTTGCCTTACAGTTTTGGCATCTAGATCTAATTCAATGGTATGTTGGGAAAGGCCTAGGTCAAAACCCTTTAGGTATTCATAAGTCCAAGCAACTACATCATTGTATATATTGCAAAGATCTATAAAAACTTGATGTCTAGTAGAAGATCATACCTTTCCCAAGTTCAAGGACTTTACCTCTACAATCTCAATTGGCTTGAAGTCACCCTTCTTTGTAACTAATTTCATCCTTTTTTTTAATTGATCATTAGGGTTGAGGATACCTTCAAGGGTGATGAGACCATTTGGTATCTTGTTGCTACTTAGCTGCACAATCTAATCACCGTACTAATTTTGTAACTTAGGCTAATTTCTTTTAGATAACTTTGCCTCCTCTTGTAGAAAATTCACTATTTGTTGGTCACTTTCAAAGACCTATATGTGATATTGATTATCTGAAATAGTAGGCCTCACAACAAGCCTGATATGTTGCTCCTTTTTGCTTGCAATATGTGTTGGTATGTCAAACTAAGCACCAATTGCTGCAAGTATATCAACATGCTTATTCTAATCTCTCAGAGTTGTTTGGATGTTAAAACCATCACAGACCTCAATCAAATCCCAAACCTTGTGTTTGTAGGATTTGAGCAGATTTTTATTGGTTGAGCGTTGAGATCTGACCTAATGAACAACCAATTCACTATTGCCAAAAAATTGCAACAATTTGATGTTCTTTTTTGTGCAAGTTGGAGACCTTGGATGAGTGCTTCATACTCAACCACATTGTTAGTGCAACTAAATTGAAGCTTGAAATAGAAGTAATATTTATCCTTGCTTGGAGATACAAACATTACACTCGCACCATCACCATTCTTGTTTCTAGAACCATCAAAAAACATCTACCACAATCCCCCTAGACCCTCTTAAGTTTTTATGAGATTGGGGATAGTAGAATTTTCTTCATGAATGTAATAGGTTCCAAGACCAATATCCTCCACTTCAGCAACAATTAGTGGATCAAATTGTAAAGCATTGCCCCATTCATCCAACAAACAATCAAGTACATCCTCTATAGGATCTGCAGGATCATGAATAGAACACTCCTCCTTGTGATCATGCAATGTACAATTTATGTTTATTGGACTAGGAGTGTAAGGCTCTAGATGATCCCTTTCTTTGGGCTCAAATTTGATGGTTGCTTTAGTACCATATCTAGTTCTAAATAAAATATGAGACCAATCGGCAGATAGGTATCCACCTTTCTTAGCAGTGAAATCTCTAGACAAACAAATGGAAAAATGAGTAGGGAGGTCTATGAATGAAATATCGTGCAACACATCATAGCTAGGGCATGCATGCAAGGTCAATTTTAGGTTCTTAATTAAACCCATTGTTTTGACAGTAGTTCCATCCAATTGTAAAACCTTCCTAGTCATCAATTCATACTTGATGCCAAGCATGTCAGCAATATCCTTATGCATAAAAAAACTACTTTCCCCTGGATCTATCATATAGTTACACACTATATGATTTTCAATAATTAGAGAAAGATAGAAGGGAGGTGGTTTACTAATTTTTCTAGAGTTCCCTTCTTCTTTGGGTTGCACCAAGCTACTTGATGGGGTAGTCTTCTCCTTTTCTTGTACAAAACCTAATTGCTTATGCTCTCTCAAATCCTGATGTAGCAAATCCCTTTGTGATGGAATGGATAGAGCCTCCCACATAGTAACATTCAAATTGGATTTTTTCATTTGATCCACTATGTTGAAAGGAAGCTGACTGGTTTTAGAAGAAATATTTGGAACAAGAAGATATATTCTTGTTACTTGGGTGATCTTAGGTTGCTCCATTGCTTGTTTAGGCCCACTAGTAGGTTGATTTTATTGTGGAACATCTATTGTTCTACTTGTTGGTCCACCATTTACAATTTGTTGAGGTTGTTGAGAGACTAATGCTTGCTCTACCATGGAAGATGCACCACCCTCCATTGCTCTTTTCTTTGATCTTGTATTCTAAGATATTGTATCAACAATTGCTTGATTTACACTACAACAATCTTCTTGATGCCAATTGACTAATGAGGAGTCCTCATATGCATGATTTTTACCACTAGCAGTTGGTTGATTTGTGCCAATTTTCTGCCCTAAAGTAGAGGTTTCATTTTGAACCACTGGAGTTTGCAAAAACTCTCCATTTTGGCAAGCATTTTGATTATGATCTTTCTCACAAGGGTAACACCACTCCTACTCTTGGGCTAGATTATTTTGAATTGGGACCAAAATTTTTGAAGTGTTGGTAGTAGATGGATGTATGCTATTTAGGGGTTTAGCATGATTCTTGATTTTGTCCTTGATAAGGTGGCCTATTTTACTGATAACCCTAATTTTGAGGCTAATAGGCCTACTATTTTGAGCTTTTTTCCCCTTCATTGATACTAAATCATTATTCATACTTCAAAGTAAGGTGCCCCAATCTTTAGGAAATGTAGCAAAAGTAAAAGGTTGGCTTGTGGAAACCATTAGAATAAGATCCACTAGGATAGGGGCCACTATTAGCTATGAAAGAAGCTCTAGAAATAAAGGAATTGGTGACTTAGGAGCTATCTTCCCAGCTTGCATCAAGCAATTTTCTGCCCTTATGACAATATCATATGCACATGGTAAGGTAAAACCTTCCATAGATTGAATCTTAATAACAACATCACTGTTGAGAGCTTTTAAGAAATAAAGGAAGGTATGCTCAAGAGAAGGTTTCACCAAGGCAAGAATTCTATCCCAAGTCTTCTGAAATCTATAGTTGAAGCCACTCATGAATTGATGAGGTTCCCTCTTAATTGTTTTCAATTGTTCTACCAAGGATAAGTGGTCACTTTTGTCTTCAAAATGTTTGCATAATTTCTCACCTAACTCATCCCAATTGTGAATGGAGTTGGGTGGAAATAATCTATACCACTACAATGCCTTACCCTTAAGGGAAGTGGAAAACAACCTAACAATCACATTTCCTTTTGTTACATCATGCACTAAGCATATATTTGCCACATTTATGATGTTCTCTACTGGAGTTGTGGATGTTTCACTAGTGAAATGAGGGATACTTTTAAGGGAATTGACTGGTATATCATCCTTTTGGGCTAGAATTAAAGGGTTTCCACCACTAAAAGACACAAAGGATTGATTTCTAGGTAGAGCTATATAGAATAAATTCCTATGTGTATAAGCAACAAGTGTTCTAGCTTGAGAAAATATACCCACAAGTGGCATAGATTGAGCTCTAGAAGATGGATTTTAGCTTTTATCTCTCTTAATAGGTGACAAAGACTGTCTAGCATTTCTTCTTCTTCTAGAAGAAAAAGATGGTAAAGATGGTAGTTGAGTATATTGATAAATACCTCTAGAAAATTCTCTTTTTTGAATTTGGGGCATGAATGCATAGGTATGATTTGTAACCAGGAGTTCTAAGCGGAAATTGAGTCACCACATTTGATGTAGAGTCCTCCTTTGAACGCAAAGTCTTCAAGTACTTTGTTTGAGAGCCTCTTCAAGGTTGGAATGTTGAGAGCAACACCACGAGCAACAAGATGAAGTGAAATTTCTTCTTGTCTCATCACACATGCCAAAAAATGTTCACATAAAACTGCACCCTACTGAACAAGAGTTTAGCATTCTAATGACACAATGGAAACAACTTCAAGGTGTGCTCGACCTTGCATGAATGAGGTTGAGTCTTCGGAGGAGGCCAACTTCCTCTTCTAATCTAAGTGTAAATGTGTTGTTCTAACCCAACACATTGAAACCTATCACTACTCTACTCTAACAACTCATGACAAAAAGAGATATGAGACATGAAATGGAAAAGAAAGTGATGCACAATGATAGAATTATGTTTCTTATTTGCTTCATATTACTCAATATATTAACAAATAAACTAAAACACACATCCAAAGATGAAGGTAAGAAGTTTTACTCAAAAATGCAAGAAATAGCTATGACAATAGCTATATTTCATTAATATAAGGCATAAAGCTAGACTTTACAATGGTAGAATGTAGAATACAATGTTTGCAAAAGAAAACTATGAGAAGAGCCCAAAAGAAGAACCCCTAAAAAGAATACAAGTGTTGCCTTTAAAGTTCAGGCATAACTTAATTGATCCCAACCAAACCCTAACCTTGCCAAGGGTTACCAACTAGCAAAAATTGGTCTAGACTAGGGTTGAGGCAACTGGATCACCAAAAACATGTTAAGGATGAGCCCAAGATGTACAAATACTTGCACACCATGCCCCTGCAATAAATGTTGTCCAAAACCCCTAAAAAATTCCCTTGTGAAATCAACAATCTAGGTATGGGGCAAGAACAAAGGACAAATATTAGCTTTTAATGAGCATGGGTTCCCACAGGATCAACCATAACCATCAAAAAGTGCAATAAACATTATCCTCGAGCCTCAATAATCAAATAGGTAGGTGAGAAGGTCACTCAGGCATTAATGACGCCACCATAAAAAACACGCCAAAATGTAGAAGGTCAGGGCGTCAGGCCTGAAAGGAAACCCTTGCTAGCTCAAGAATTAAATGGCTTGGAACCTTGGAAGACTATCACCGTCGAGAGTCGAGCATCAGAGATACCTCATACCACTTGCTAAAGAAGAGAAGGCTGGAGTAGAGAACCACGAACATTGGAACTCGTTGAGGGTCATGATTCGGGCCTACCTCATACCACAGGCCGAAGACCGGAATGAGGGAAGACGAAACCACCAAGTTCACAAGCTGGAACCTATTGGTAGTTAGGCTTGTGGCTTACAGCTTACTGTGAAGTGATAATGCATAAGGGGAAAAGGGAAGGAAGTAAGGAAGAAATCCAATCCATGATCCCCAAAAGGTCATTGAAGATTGGAGGTCGAGAGGCCAACTTATCGCTTACTGTAAAGTGGTATGAGGTAAGACTAAAGAGTGAACCCTGAAAGTCTGAAAATAAGGACTTAGTCAAATTTTGAAGAAATGAGACCTTGAGAGGGAATCCCAAGGTTTTGAGAAGGAAAGAAATATTAAGAAGGCAATAGAAAGGAAGAATTTTTTGGGGGTCAGGCATTGGGAGGATGCCTTACCTCTTACCATAACAATGGTAAGATGTAAAGGGTAACCTTGACCTTCAAAGTCCAAAAACATCAACACTTAGTGCTTTTTCATGAGGGTGATCCCACAATACTGGTTTACAACTCCCTTAGCAAAAGAAAATTGCAAAAAATATCCAAAGATTTTTTTTTGGGTTTTTAGGGGTTCACTCGAAGGGGGGGGTTGCATGAACCCAAAAAGGGGTTCGCTCGAACCATCCCTTCGAGCGAACCCCCTTGTGATTTCATCCCTTTTTTTTTTAATGAAAACAAAGGAAAATTGCAAAAAAAGGGGGGTTCGAGCGAACCCCCCTTCGCTTGAAGGGGTCCAAGGGTTTCGCTCAAAGGGGGGTTCACTCAAACCCCCATTTTTTTCTCTTCTCCCTATACCCTAGCAATTTTCTACATTTTTTTTCCTTTTCGAGCTTGGGTTGAAGATGAAAATAGAATCAACTTCATAGACCCAACTGGATGATGGTAGTCCTTGGAACAAGCTATCCATCAAATATAATTTTAATATATTTTCGTTTTGTTATGTATTTTTTTAGTTTAATTAAAAATAAGTTTTTCATCGAAAAGCAAGCTCTCTATTTTGCACATGTGGAAAAATAGTATATTATAAAAAAATTTGATCATGCTAGGTATTGATGTCCTTGATCCAACAAAAAAAAAGAATTTCAATACACACAAAAAAAGTTATCTTGTATACAGTCCGCCTATGTCTATATTGCAATTGGTTTGACTTCAAAACTTAATTAAGAAAAAATAATGCAATAAAACACTATGAAACCAAATGAACATGCTAGATATCGTAGTTACAAAGCTAAATTTGAAAAAAAAGAATTTAATCCTTCATAGAAAAGAAGTTATGTTGTTTACGGTGAACATCACTCTTTAAAAATGGTGTTTACTGTTAAAAACAAGTTTTTGAAGGAGATGGAAAGAAAATGAAATTTGATTCCAAAAATTAAAATATATATATAGTTATAATATAGAGACAAAATGTCACATATCACTAGTTTGCATCATCTTCAAATTTCTCATGATTTAGCAACTATAGGTACCCGAAAGTGAAGATTTAGTTAAAAATATTAGTTCAATGTCCATTTTGGCCAAAAAGTGTAAACCAGTATTGTGGGATCACCCATGAACGAGACTTTGGTGATTGGGCCATGGGAAGAATGACTTCTACTTGTGAAGAAAAGAAGAAGGGGTAAAGGGGATGCCCTATCCCTAATGCCTGAAAGGTCAACACTTAGTTGTCTAAGTGTATATCGGGGGGTTGAGGGTCAGAGGATAGGCTTACCTCTTTCCTTAACAAAGGTAAGAGGTAAAGGGTAAAGCTGAAGTCTGACCCCTGAAAGATCAACACTTAGTTGATTTTCAGAAGGAAGGATAGGGGGTAGAGGGAAAGGGTTAAGCCCAATGGGAAAAACTCAAAATTCCAAAGGGAGAAGAAGGAGAGAAAAGGGGAGAAGATGGAAGAGGTCAGAGGGAAACCTGCCCCCTTAAGTTCAATTAATCAAGTCTTAGATAAATCTTGAAAATCATATTTGAAACTTCAGTGATCGGGGTAAGGCTTAAGGCTTACCAAAGGGAAGTGGTAAGGGTTAAAGGGTAAGGCTGAAGGCCGAAACTTGAAACACTTAGCAAAAAGTAGAAGGAAAAGAAGAAAGAGCGAGAGCAATGGAGAAGGCATGCGAGTAGAGAGGTAAGTGAAAACCTGAAAAATTAGGACTTAGCCAATTTTAAGAACCTTCAAGGAAGATTCATGCAAGATGGCCCATGTAAGATCTCTCAGATTGGTTATCAATGATGGGTCATCAAAGGGTGGCATGAAATGTCAACAAAACCCAACAATCAACTTTGTAGATATTTTAAAGTATTAAAGCATATATACCAACACTCCCACATCTGAGAAGGTAACAACTAATCTCTTCAAACCATGCATGAAGCATAAATATAAATTTATAATTATCTCCATCCAAAAAAACCTAAATAACAGCTTCTTAATAGATCTATAAAACCACAAATTTTGGTTAACATGTAAAAATTTCAAAACTATTTATGCAAATCTAAATCCACATAAATATATTAGAACCCAAAAATCTAAAAAATACCAAATTTATAAACCAAAACAATCTAATGTCACAAGTAAGAACAACTACATATTTTAAATTAAAAATCCCGAAAACTCACATATCCAAGCAACATGAATTTGTAATATATAAGCAAATATATCTAAAAATATTAGAGGGTTGTCTAATAAATCTAGGTCATGAGAAGAAAAATTCCACAATCATCACCAAGTATATGAAAATGGAAGAACTAAGTTGTCTAGGAGCTTCCAAGTCACCAAAAGACCAATTCCACATCCCACGTGCAAGTAGGGGCTAATCATCTAGTGCTTTCATGTTCAACAAAGTTTGAAAGCATGATCCCAACTTAAGCACTTGATAAGATAGTTAACACAATTGGTGCTTTCCCATGTGACCAAGGGGTTGAAAGTAGGCACTTAACATGGATACTCTTTTGCTACACATGACTATAAAATAACAAAAAAAATCTACCATATCAAAATAGTGGTCATGTAATACCAAAATAAGCTCCAAGTCACCGCCATGCAACATTCAAACACACAACCAACTCCAAGATCACTACGTTGAACTTCCACAGTTCAATATATGTTCCATTTAACCTCTCTACCATTCCACTAATGCCCAACATGTACTCTTTCATAAAATAAAAAACTAGATCCTCTACAAAATCCAACTAATATAAATATTAATTAAAAAAAATAGATTCCCACAAGCTTCTAAGGCTAAGAAATTAACAGCAAAAGAATACCTAGAACAAAACCACCATGGATCCATCACATGCAACAAAATATAAACGCATGTTTCCAAATGTAAGTAAATGCAACTCACATGTAAGAACATGTGCTACCCACAAAACCACCTAATTTAATACCAAATATGAGGAAAAGTATCCACAAACACCTTAGCAAGTAAACTAAAAACCAAAAATAATAATTAAGTATGCAAGTATATTCACATTAACCCTTGAAGGAGAAACCAATCAAATCTACAAATATTTCAATAGAATTTTGGCATGTAAATAAAACTTAGAAAAGAGAAAATGAGAGATAGAATAGAAGAAACCAAAATAATAAAAGTAACATAGATATACCATACAAAAAAATATTTTATGAAAAACCAAGCCTCCAAAGCAATTAATGCAATGTATGAACAATAACACCAATGTTAAGCTTCATGTCTCCCATGAAGATCAGTTCTTTTCAATATTGGAGAAAAACCAATAGTATAATCTTGCATAAAATACTGCATAATGCCTTCATCTCAAGCCATCAATATATAAACTTCTGGAGGACCAAAAAATGCCAAAGGAAATACCATAAGCCCAAACAAGGTCCCAAAATACCATGCTAAGAATTCTCATGGGCCACTCAAGAAGTATCCTCCAAAATAGAATATAACTCCCCACACAAGCATATTTGACTTACATTATGCAAATTTGTATATGTAACTCCCAAGCACCCCTAATTAAACATTAATTAGATACCATGCATATACATGATAGAAAATACTTTTACAAGTCCACTATATGACCCCTTATTTAATGCCTCATTACATATAATATTTCCAAGTCCTTAAAGAATAATAAAATAATTATATGTGTTCCCACACTCACATGGATGTTTCATGAACTTTGAAGATGCATACGGGTGTTGGCAAGAAGTTGAGCCCACTTTTTGGCCATTTAGTGGAAGTGTTTTCCCTGATTTTTAGAATTTGACATATTTGACCTTAAAATTTGAAGCACTTAGAAATGAAATCTTTAAAAAAGTCACTAATCATAAAATGTAGTACTCAGAGTCTAGTTTCCAAATATGAAATTTATTTCAATACCCAAATGATACAAATTGATTTTCAATAGGCGTTTCTAAAAACCACTATTTAAAAGTAACTTTTTTTTACCATACCATGCACGTGTATGTCATCCATATTTTGACCTAAATAATCATATTTTTCTAAATATTTTTGGGAAAAGATTGGTAACTCATTGAAGCATGCTTTCCATATTTTTTTGTAATTTTTTATTGAATTTTTTTTTCTTAATTTTTATTGGCCATAAATTTGGTATTTTGAAAATTTGTCATGTACGTCACACATAAGATGACCTAAAATTATCATTTTTTGATTTTTTTTTTAAATTGAAAAGAATTGTTTGAAGTATGCTTTCATGCAATCCGTTTGTCAAAAACTTATGTTAATAAAAAGTTATTAAAATACTAAAAAACCATGATAATTCAAGTTTATAGAACTATTTCATTAGAAATTAAATGAAAAATAAAAAATTAATCCAATTGTAAAAAAGATAACATATTTGGAATCTACACTGTCTCATCTATAATGGGTTTTAATTTTGTTGAAATTTTTTGCCAAAAATGTCTTCGGACGTATGTCGAAAGTCACTATTTTCTTGTGACATTGCTAGGACCTTCAACTTGCAGGTCAAGCCAGGTCTAGGGCCTAGGTTCAGATCCCCAAACTTTTTCCTGAACCAAAAAACAAAACAAAAACCTGACAAAAAATTCATATTTTAAAAACAAGATCTCGTTCTAAAAATATTTTTTTAATGCTTTTACAAACGGGATCCCGTTTTGAAAATTGCCAAAATGGAAATTTTTCAAAATAGGATAAACGGATCCCGTTTTCAAAAATTCAAAAATGGGAAATTTAAAAAATTGACAGTTTCCAAAAATAGAAAATTTTGAAAACAGGATCCTGTTTTGAAAAGTTACCAAAAATGGAAATTTCCATTTTTAGAAAGTTTTCAAAACGGGGTCCTATTTTCTGAAAGGCGAGATCTTGTTTTTTGAATTTTAGGCTTGAGATCTCGAACCTAAACGGGATCTCATTTATTAAAAAGCGGGACCCCATTTTTTGTAAGTCAATTTCATTTTTTTGCCTAAGGCAAAAACTTCCACGTTTCATGGACTCATATTCTTGCTCTTACCCATACATAGTTAATTACGTATGAATAATTAGAAATTAGGATATGCAAGGTGAATAACACACCTAGTCCTAACATTGAGACCATTTGTTAATTTGATGGAAGGATTAGGGGAGTTTGGGTGGAAGTAGAAGTAGTAACAAACTAAGGTTGGGGGAAGAGGAGGCTAGAAGAGTTACTCCAAAGATAACTTGTTGACTTGGAGAGGGACTTGGATGAGAGGAAGTTGACAGGGAAGCTCTTTGTCAATAATAGGAGGAATCATGAATGATATGGGAGTGATCTCAACTTACTTAGTAATGGGAGGGGGGAGATATGTAGAAGAGAGAAGTGGAAAAGGGGACAAAATTGTACATGTGGTATTTCCCACTAGGGTTGATGTTACCTCTTATTGAGACTCTTTTTGAACTAATTTAATACTTTTATCTGCTCATTCATACATAGTTTCTATATTCCTTTAAGTTGACTTTCTTTGTGAGCTTGTAGTGGGCTATTTTGATCATTCCTTTCCTCTCAGGGAGGATCTCCTCTATTTAGAAGGATGTGTCATTGTAGTTGGGAGAATAGGTCTACGTTTTTCTAGAAAGTTTATTTTCTACTTCATTTTCAATGCTTGAGCAATAATTGTAGGTGTTAGCACTTATGCCATGGAAAATATACTTTGTACTTGGGTTTGGCCATCTCCACTACTCTCCTTTTCTAGAGGCTACTAACTAGGCAATGGGTTGGCTAGTGTTTCTTTCTTTAATTGTTAGGTGGCTCCTTACGATACATCTCCAATTGCACACATCACAAGATTTATTTTCTCTCATGCTAAGAGATTGGAGGCTAGGTTGTTTGTGAAGCTCTCTTCATCATATAAATTAGCCACTTTACATCTAGGTTGTAATGGAATGACATAACTTTGGGTTGGCTAGTTCTAATTTAGAACCTCCAGTAGGCATCAATTTGCTTATTATGCCATTATTACTTCGTTAGTGTGGCATAGAAATTAGATAAAATATTTTTCCTAAGGTCATGACTTGATACCATCAAATTTTGGTAGAATATTTCAATAATTCTTATTATATGGATTTCTTGCTCTATTAGTGATAACTTTCCCTGAATTTATCTTAGATAAAATGAACTTAGCATATCCATCCTCTTAGGGCCTTCTCTTATAGGGATTATTTCCTTGTCATGATCTTTCAACTCCTAACCATCGTAGGCCACATGACTTGAAATTACATGTAAAAATTCCCACAAGGAAATATTTGTCCAATCGACTATGAGAAATATGGCTAGCTTTACCATTCTTCATGGGACATCTGTACATATTTTTATTACTTTTTATTTATTATCATTTTCCTCTGGTCTCTACACTAGTAATCAAGACTAAGCATGGCTTTAAGGTTGACTATACCTATATGAAAACTGTTACTATTAGCTAGAGAATATAATCTCTATAAGATTACTTAATTTGAGGAGCTAGTTCATTTGTAAATTTAGTAGATTGTTCAATAAAATGAGCAATCCTAGATCATCATTGTCAAAGACCATCCAATGACAATTATAATCCAATATATCATGCCTAATGATTGGCTTCATATGGTTCTCATCTACAAGAAAATTCTCCACATGATCAATCTAGGAGCTAATCATGTCCATATGATTGGACTCATTATTTTGCATCCTTGAAATTGCCTAAAAATTTATGGCATCATAACATTCCAACAAGTCCCAAACACTATGTTCATAATTTTCATCATAGAGTTTTTTTTTACATTAAGACCTTGCCTACTTAACGACCATTTTAAAAGCTTGATACCTTTATTTTTATTTGTCTATGAAGTAGTGCTTCATATTCAACATTATTTATGTAGTTAAATTATAATCTACAAGGTTGTTGTACCTTCCATCGTTAAGGGAAACTAAGGAAACACCAATTCCTAATCTAATTCTAATCTTAGCACCATCAAAATATAAATTCCTTATCCCTTATTATAACAAAAATTCATGAACACATTGTATTGATGTCATTATTCCAACAAAACAAGTTTAATTTGAATATATATAAAAAATATGCATTATGACATAATATTACTCTAAATTACAATTAACATGAGTTAAAATTTAATAGTAAATAAAGTATGTAATAGAAATTTATGAAAAAATATGTATGCTCTAGATATTGGTGTTAATGCTATATGTTTAAGAAATTATAATTACTTTAGCAAGAAAAATTATGTATTGTTGCATAATATCACTCATTACAAATACAATCAAATATCTAAAAAAATTATTAAAAAATGTTTAAAAATTTAGACAAATTATTAAAAAAAATATTTAAATACATATTTAAAATCTACACACAAAATCTCAAAAATTCCTAGATCACACCACCTTCACTTAAAAAAAAAAGTTGATGTCATTGTTTCAACAAAATATGTTAAATTTGGATATATACAAAAAAGATAAAGTATGTATTATGGCATGATATTACTCTAAATTATAATATCTTGAATTAAAAATTAATAATTAATAAAGTATGCAATAAAAAATATGAAAATTTGTGTATGTGTTAGATACATGTGTTAATGATCTATATTTAAGAAAATATAAATTTATTTTATTAAAAAAATATGCATTGTGGCATAATATCATTCATTACAAATTCTATAAAATAAAAAAATAAATTTTTAATAAATGTTTAAAAAATTAGATAAATTATTTTTTTGAAATATAGAAAAAAATACAAATTTAGAATCTACACACAAAATTTCAAAAATAGCTAGTTCACACCAATTTTTTTTACCAGCTCCAAATGACAGAAAATAAAATTTTGATTTAAAATGTCCCACTTGAACCAAAAGCTACGACACGTTATTGTGAAATCACTCCATATTTAAATATGAATTTAGAAATTTAGAAGTCAAAATCACACATCTAATTTAAAAAAAAGTGTAATCACAATTTTAAACTAACATAAACAACATATATAAAACTTAGGTCCAAACAACTAAGAAAGAAAACCTCCATAAATTATATAAAACTTAGGTCATAAACAACAACATATATAAAATTTAGGTCCAAACAACTAGGAAACAAAACCTCAAAATTATATAACACTTAGGTCATAAACAATAGCATATATAAAACTTAGGTCCAAACAACTAGGAAAGAAAACCTCAAAATTATATAAAACTTAGGTCCAAACAACTAGGAAAGAAAACCTCAAAATTATATAAAACTTAGGTCATAAATAACAACATATATAAAACTTAGGTCCAAACAACTAAGAAACAAAACCTCAAAATTATATAAAACTTAGATCTAAACAATTAGAAAACAAAACTTCAAAATTATATAGGTCCAAACTAGATCTAAACAATTAGAAAACGAAACTTCAAAATTATATAAGTCCAAATAACTAGAAAACAAAACCTCAAAAATAAATCAAACATAAATTATATGCCATGTGATACTCAAATACCCAATTAAAAATTAAGAAAGACTGAGGCCAAAAATGAATCCTCACCCTTACAATAGGAAACCATGTTCCTCCACAATTAAGTTGATCTAACCCAAGTTATTTACGAGTGAATAGTGAATGACCCATGTTCCTCCACAATTAAATTGATCTAACCGAACATATTAAATGTGGTCAAATTTGCTGGACTGTTGCACGTTTATATAAGTCCCATGGACTCATTACCCAGAGAGAGGGGGGGGGTGGTGGAATATATTTGCGTGTTTGGTGGAGCAGCTAAACCTCCTTCTTGATGTAACTTTGACCCGAATTACCACAGAGCAGTTTCTTATGATGATGATAATGGGGAAAGAATCACAGTTTAGAATGTATATACAGTCACCTAACGGTCTTTTTTCAAACAGGGACACTTCTTATGTGTTTGAATATACTATGAAGGGCAGCTGAGCGTGGAGCGTGGTGTTAGTTGTATCTAACAATGGTTTGGCAGGGCAGCGAACCCCTCCAGACGACAAGGAGAGACGTCATATGTTGACCTGATTCACAATGTAACCAAAATCTAGCTGGGGGGGCTCTGAGTTCAAACTTTATTTAAGAGCTTACCAAACCGCCCAGAGTGTCGCACACTTCCACAGTTATTGTTTTCTCCCTCTTTGTTTTAAACAAAAGAGAGAAGAAACAAAATGGCCTGTGCTCCCAACGTCGTGCACCAATTTAATCTGGCGTGCTTACAGCCGCCAAAAGATGGTGGTTTATCCATTAACACCATTCTTACCAACAGCAATGGCGGCTGCAGCAACACCGAGAATTCTTCCTCCACCACCCAGGTGCAGAATGTTAGCATTTCTAATGGTCATGTTAGTATTTCCAAGGACAAGGATGTGGGCTGCAATGGTCTTCTTGCTAATGGGCTTCACAAGGATGTGGGCTGCAATGGTCTTCTTGCTAATGGGCTTCACAAGGATCTGGGCTGCAATGGCGGTCATGTTAATGGTGGGCACAAGGACAAGGAAGTGAGCTGCTTTGCTCATGTTGACGTCCTTAACAAGGAGAAGGAAACCACCAGCAATGGTGATGTTAACAAGGACAAGGATGTGAGCAGCAAGGTTCTTATTATAGGAGCCACTGGTTTCATTGGCCGTTTTGTTGCAGAGGCCAGTGTTAAGTCAGGGCGCCCCACTTATGCACTGGTGAGGCCTACTACTTCCAAGCAGAAGCTTGTGCAGGAATTGAGCGACTTTGGTGTTCATATTCTTCATGTAAGTGTTAAGTTGGTATGGGGTTTTTTGTTTCTGGTTTTAGGTAGAGTTTTTGGTTAACTTGATCTGATTCGAGATTTCATAAGAAAGGTTGTCAGATTTCATAGTAAGGATGTGTAGTTTTAGCAGATAGAGCTCCCTTGAAAGGATCCTTAGATTCCAATTTCTGAGTTTTCTCAGCTTACCAATCCTAGAAACACATACCATTTATTTGGATAACAGTGATAAATTGGTTAGGAAAGTAATTTTTTGGAATTTGAACTGAAAGTGTTTAAGCGTTTGTAAGTGTAATTTGAGGCTGCCCTTAAAATTTGATCACTGGTGCAGGGTCTTTTGTGTCTCTATGCTCTGCAGTGTTCAATTTATTTTAAAAATTCTTTACATCTGGTATTGTTATTTTTTTTATCTACTTTTCAATTTGATAATGAATTCTTCTATTCTTTTAATTTTTTTATTTTTTTTTGTTGATGTTACCCTCATATACATATATAAAAGTGTAAGTGAATTTCTTTTGGGTGTGGACTTTGCAATTATGAAGTCATGAGAATTTGATTGGCTATTTCATGTTGATGGACTTTGTGTTTAAACTTGTGAAAAATCATGTGTTCACAATCTTTGGTTTTAGAAATAATAAACTAGATTATTTGATTCTTGTTATTTCTAAATTAGATCATGTAAATATTTTTTTCATCAATAGTTGAAATCATATTCCATGATCCATCATAAAAATGAGTTATGTCAATAAAAAAAATAACACAAAATCTAACCAAGTCTCTAACGATCACTTGTGTCTATCACATGGTAGACTTTGTTACAGATTTGTACTTCTCTAAATCTCTTCCCATCACTACGTGTCATCACAAGCTAGACTTTGTTACAGATTTGTACTTCTCTAAATCTCTTCCCATCACTACTTGTCGCCATAAGCTATGATGGTCAATTTACTGATTTAGAAAATCTGATTCTAGGTATATTCCTTATTTGTTCTCTATTTGTAAGGTGGTACGTTTTTTGTTCTGAACTGCATTCATTAATGAATTCTACGGACTTATCTAGTTATCTGATTATGAGATTAGTTGTATTCGGTTCTCTTTCTAAGATACTTTACTTTTCAATGGGGTTCAATTATGAACAGGTACCAGTGCAATCAGTGCACTAGGGTTGCGTTTTTCTATGTGCTAGTCAATAATTATTGCAAGGGTACGACCTATATACTGACATGTATCTGTACAGGGGTGCGTGGAGGACTACAATTCTCTAGTGAAAGCCGTAAGGCAGGTGGACATTGTTATATCCACCATTGGTGGACCCCAGATTCTTAGCCAGCTCAGAATCATAGATGCCATTAAGGAAGTGGGTGCGACGGTTAAGGTTTGTCACTTTCTTCCCTGCTACCTGTCAGATTGGTACAATAACACTATTATCGTATATGGCAGATCTCAGGTACAGAGATTTGTTTTATTTGTTTGGGAAGATGTGGATTAATTTATTTTTTCAATGTAAATTTTGCAGAGGTTTCTTCCCTCTGAATTCGGGCACGATGTAGACAACGCAGACCCAGAAGAGCCTGCCCTTGCCTTCTACAAAGAAAAGAGAAAAATCCGTCGTGCTGTGGAAGAAGCCATGATTCCCTACACATACATCTGCTGTAACTCCATTGCAGGCTGGCCTTACTATTACCACACACATCCCACCGAGATCCCGCCTCCCTCTGACCGCTTTGAAATTTATGGAGATGGTAATGTGAAAGGTAAATATTTAAAACCAATTAAGTGATTGCTTCTGGTGGGGAATAGGGTAGAGATCCCCAAAAAGATAATACTGTCTTAATAGTTGTTATAGTATTTGTTGATTTTAGGTTTAATATTTTTTACAATATTGGATCAATAGTTATGACTTAAAGTTGTTAAGAGTTGATGATGACTACCCATAGTTGAATGAGATGTCTTCTTAGATCTAAAAGCAACAAATCATGTGATGTCATATCAGTGTGCCAATAAAATATAATTTGGTGTATGGCTCATTATTTTTTGGGTATTTTAGGACCCCTTGACAAAAAGCAAAAGCATGCTGATGTGGGTCATATTTGATAATGTGGCCTTGAAATTTTAGTTATAAACAGGAGACTTGTCAAATAAGCTGTTGTAAAACATTGACAGTGATTCGAAATTTCCAGGGAAGATTTTGAGAAACGTGTAGCTAGGGTGCTCAACTACCATGGCCTCTCCCTTATAAGACCAACAGCAAACAAAATTGTGGGTCTACAGAATAAGAATAGAATAGAAGATTTTTAACATTTTCGAGATTCAAGATAATTTATAAGACAGCAGATTCTGATATTTTTACTTTGCGAACCCATGATGTGTTACTATTCAATTTAATATAACTCTCCCGTTGACTGTGAAACAGCATATTTTGTGACTGGTGAAGACATTGGAGCATACACCATGCAAGCTGTTGACGACCCACGAACACTGAACAAGTCTCTGCACTTTAGACCACCTATGAATTTTCTGACATTAAATGAAATGGCCAGCATATGGGAGGCAAAGATTCAGAAAACCCTTCCAAGGGTAGTCATTAGCGAAGATGATCTTCTGGTGATAGCAAAAGGTAACTTAAATTCTAGATCAGAGACATTAAGTTGTCACAGTTTCATTATAGGTAAAAGTACTGAAAAGTTTCCAAAAAAAATAATGTGCTGAGTTTTCTTGAATCAGAAATCTAACATAGTTACTTTGAGAGCATTTAATATATTCAATTCTTAAATTTAAGCCTGTACCATATACAAATGCTTGTAGCATATGGACACTAATAAATATGTCTGATTTATAATAACTCCTATTGTTTGCAGCTAACATAATGCCTTCAAGTATTGTGGCTGCACTCACCCACGATATCTTCATCAATGGATGCCAATACAAGTACCCAATCCAAGAGCCACACGACGTAGAAGCCTGTGAGCTGTATCCTGCCATTAATTACACTACAATTGAAGATTTTTTCAACCAGTACCTTTAAGCACAGGCAGTCAGTCCATTCTGATTCAATTATAGAAATAAGAAAACCGTTGAATTCAATGTATTAATCTTGTTTCTCTTCTTAGGGAAGTAGGCCTATGTATTAATCTTGTTTCTCTTGTTAGTATGTATCTCAAAGTACTGCCAATTATAGTGGTGGGAAATGTATTGGCAGTCTAATCGACTTTTGTCCATTGTGACATCATGGATAGATCGATGTGACTTCGATTTTTTAAATAATAGAATTGGGGAAATCCAATTTTATAATTCGGGCCTACTTTCTTCTACTCTCGTTTTCCTCAAAGTGGGTTCCTTTCCCTATGAAGTTGCAGGTAAGCCGTTAATTTTACTTTTTGGATGTTTCCATGTTTCCGCATTTCCTTACGTGGGTGCACTGAATCTCGTAATAAGTGGGACTCGGCGTTGTTCACAACCGACAGCTAGAAATGCTGGGCAGAGTGTTTGTTTTTTTTTTTCAGATCTTATCCATACCTATAATTTAATGAGGCAACTCAGGGTTTTGGTCTTAGCGACCAGACTCCATGGTAATGGCGAAGTATTGTTTGTGGAGGGATTCAATGAATTTTATTTGACTTATTCTATGGAATATGATTTAGACCTTAGCCATGGAGTACACAGAGAGAAGAGCATTGTATATCGTGGGCCTGCACGAATATTGTACTGGTTTTAGATGATTTTTAGATGGATAGAGTGGTAAAACTCTTTTGAAAACTCTTTTGCATCAGGTATGAATTAGTCCAAGAACTTAACTTGATTGGCACCACGATTATATAAATTATCTAAGTTTGTGTTAATAAAGATACAAATGAGTTGAGTTGTTGGTTGTCTATATTAGCATAGGGGGATGGTTTAAATCTGGTGTTTCTTTTGTCATCAAGATTCAAATCTTTTGGAGTGTTATTGTCCAGTGTTTGTGTTGGGGATGAGGTCCCCTGTGTATGATCTCACTGGTTCATAGCTTCGAATCTAGTTTACCCCTTTGAGAAATAAGAAGATATAGACGAGTTTGAATGTTAATGATATTGGCATAGTGTGATGGGTTAAATCTGGTGGTGTTGCTTTTGTCACCAAGATTCAAATCTTTTGGAGTGTTATTGTCCAGTGTTTGTGTTGGAGATGAGGTCCTTGTGTGATCTCATTGGTTCATAGCTTCGAATCAAGTTTACCCCTTTAAAAAATAAGAAGATATAGATGAGTTTGAATGTTAACGATATTTTTATGAGAATTCATCTCTATTGTACTAAGGAAAGAAGTATTGGATTTAGTTCTATTGTACTAAGAATAGAAGTATTCTACAAATGAGTTTGAAAGTTATGATATTTGCATGCCAATTCAATTACATAGTAAGACGGGAATTTTCCTAAACAGTGAAGAATTGGAAAATGCTCTTTGTAATAAGACTTTGGTTTTTCTATACGATAATAAAATTTGATAAGAAGACATGGATTCCAAGTTAAAACAAACCATTTTCTTACTTCTTATAATTAAGTTTTTTTTTTAAATAATAAGTTTCTTTTTTCACATGAAAATATAGTTTAACCATGTTGATTTATGAGTTTCAAGTTAAAATGTGAGATTTAAAAATAAAAAGTTGAATCTTCTATTTATTTTTAATGTGAGTATGTGAGATTTTTTTTAATAATAGAGGATTTTTAATTTTATATATATATATAGTGTAGATCTTTTTTTTGCTAAATAAATAAGTTTTTTATTTGTAAATGTAAGATGTGCATGTGCTTTTTTCTTTTTCTTTTTTTTTTTTGGTATAAAAACGTGAAATTAAAAAAAAATGTAGACTTTTAATTATATATATATATTTCATTTGTAAATATGATTTTAAAAAATGTAAGAATTCTTTTTAGAGATATTTTTTAAATATGTAAGTTTTTTATTCTAAAAATAATAAGTTTTATTTTATTTTTCCTGTGAAAATATGACTTAACTATAATGATTATTTAAGTTTCTTTTTCATCTGAAAGTGAGACCTTAAAAATAAGGCAAGTTTATTTTTCCTATAAATAATTAAAAAAATCATGCCAAAAGATGAGATATTTTAAAATATCATGCAGATTTCTTTTTCCTATAAATAATAAGTTTTTTCTTTCATGGAAAAATGTGACAATTCTAAAAAAATGAAAGAAGTACGGAAGAGGGCCCATAGTAGGGAAAGGACCAATAGTAGGGATAGAAGTAGTCCTCAATGGGTCTCACAGTGCAGCATTTAATATCCACTTGAAAAACAACTTTTTTCCATGAAGTACATAATCTGACAAATCTTACGATGTCACATCAGCAAAACATGTTCAGGGGACTCAGTGCCCTACTATGGGTCCCTGTGTGGTTTTACAAAAGCATGTTGAGGTGACATCATATTTGATGATGTGACCCTAAAAATAATTTATTTAAGCAAATGAGTTGGCAAGTAAATTGCTATACAAAATTGAGACTTTTTTGAAAACATATGTTATGAAATTCAAAAACCCATAAGTAGGCTGCCCTACTATGGGCCCCTCTCCCCTATCTTTTCTTATAAATAATTAGATTTTTTCATGAGAAAATGTGAGATTCTTTTTTTCTAAAAACAATATGTTTTTTTTCATGTGAAATTTAGTTTAACTATTTTCTTTTTAATGTGAAAATGTGAGATATTTGTAAAAATAATGTAGCCTTCATTTATTTGAAAATTATATTTTTTCATGTGAAAATGTGTGATCTTTTTAAAAATAATGTTAACATGAGTCATACAAATTAGTCATTTGCACTATTTATTGAAAATATCATTTTTCTTCTATCTATTACTTTTCTCTACTAATGAGGTTGGTAGGGATATTTATTGTATTGATTATGACTTACAATCGATAATCTTAGAGTTTATTTTTTAATGAATTTGTGCTATAAGCATACTATGTGCTTTTAGAATGATTTAAGGTTAACATATGTTCTTACGAATCAATAACTCTACATCAAATTTATCAATTTTATTTACTTTTGATGCATTAGCATTGCCTACTATAATGTAGTAAGGCATAGAATGTCATGTTGTGATTGTCTACACAAAAACCAAAACATAACTAACATATATTTAACTAGCATAGCTATATTTGATAAATTTATGTAAAAGATGATTAGAGATATCATTCTCAAGATATATATTCCACTTATATGACAAATCTACAGAAAAATAGTTGCCTAGAGAATAATATCTTTCTGGGCCTTTTGCATATATTTATTTAAGACATATATGCTAGTTTTATATTATCTACATTGTTTCCTTTATTTTTATTTTGAAGAATTATTTAACTAAAAATTTAAATTTTGAAAATTTCACTATTAATAGTTTTATTTATAGACATCAATATATGTTTTAAAATTTGGATGTCTTTATATTTAATAATTTTTTATTAAAAAATTAATTAATGTATAATTATAAAAGATGCATTCTATAAGAGATTGGACGTGAATAAAATAAAATAAAGTAAATAAAAATATAGGAAATGTAGAGAAAATAAAATAAATGATTCTAAAGTAAAATAAGGGTGAGTGTAGGATCATAAGGGGCCAAACAATGGTGATAGATTTTTTTTATTTTTTTTCACATAGTCAAAATTGCAAAATGAATGTGACTTTTTACTTGGTTTGTGAAAAAAGTCCAACCTTCTTTGATAAAAATTGCAGCAAAACGGATATGCGTTATTTGAAATAATATATATTTTGAATGAGAGTTATATGTACAATATATTTATGAGCTATATATAATATAAAAATATATTAATATTATATTATAATAATATTATATATTTAATTTATATTAATATAATATATATTATTTTTGATAGGTAAATTATGGACAAGGGGTCCACTCTCGTATAATTGAATAAAAAATAATAAATTTGCATCAACCCTTTATTGGGTGTGTTCCAATGAACTACACAGTTCTTTAGAGATTTCTCCTTTCTTTAATGATCTTAGGAACATTTGATGCTTAGGTTTGAATGGAGGAGATTTATTCCTCTTTATTTCCATCCATTCTTGTTTCGTCCAAGAAGAAGACTTAGGAGCATGACTATTTACTCCATTTGTGCTATCAACATAATCCACTATCACTAAAGTCCCTAGTGTGTCTAGGGAGATCACGAGGTTAGAGTCCTTTGTAATAGATTTTGATGGAGTCCCTAAAATTTTTGACATTTTGAGGTCCTTTTGTGCTCAGTAATGGCATGTCACATGTTGCCCATAGGTAGGGTTTAGGGTTTTACCTCTATAACCTTGTCTTCAAATGCTTTACTTTTAAACCTTGGGCATTTTAATCTTGAGTCGACCTGTTTGGCCTGGTTACCAGTTGTTTAAGTTGTCATTTGAGCCATCACAATGCATTCCTTTACCGACCCCCTTGTCTAGGTTACTCTGTCGCCTTCAATTGTGGAGTGTTTTAATTTTCCTAATGTTGGGCTTTAATATTTCGCTCCTAAATGACTTAAGTCTAAGTCATTCGTCCTCAAGGGTAAAAGTGTCATTGGCCTAATCGCGACCCCCTTTTATGATTAACTTTGTCATATGTTCAGGATTAAAGACCATCTGATCGTGGGGATTAATCTGAGCCTCTACTCACTGGCTCGCAGGTCCCAAGTGAAGGCTCTTTAACTGTTGTGTGGTATGCAAGATGCTGAAATGTGTTTGATCATGGGTATAGACCGAGTCGTTACTTTTCATTTCGGCGCTCAAAGTTTTATGATCAATGGTGATTATTAAGAGGGATGAGTTGATCACTACCATCCCCTGTGATCTTGTGGAGCTTAGATGCAAGCTTGTTAAAGGCTATGAGGACCGTAAGAAGTCACCACGTTTATCCTATGACCATTGGCAGGTAGGGCCCAGAAGTACACAAAGAAGGATCCAGTTGGCATACCATTATTGGCCAGTTGTTCAAAATGGAGCAACAATGAAATTCAAATGTGATTGACTCAATTTGAGTCATCCAAGATGGCCATCTCATTAAGAGATCAACAATGCATATTCAAAGCTGCGAGTACAACCGTTGTAATTGTTTTGCTTCGCACGAGAGAGCAATAATGGAAGAGGTGACTCAAAAATCTTCTCGATTATCCTCAAAATGTGTGTATGCGGTCAGTTCTTCCATAATTGACATTTGAGGACGTGTCTAGAGCAATATGAAAAATTGAAGAAGGCGACTTGCAAAGTTCAGTCTAACCAACATTAGGGTTTATTGCGATTGAAAGCCGTAAGTACGATAAACACTGTTTTATGCTTTATTCTAGCTTTTTGAACTAGAGTTGGCTTTCAATTTTCTTTCAGTTGAATGTGTTTTATTCCTCTACTTTAATTGTTCAAATTTAGGGTTAATTCTGTCTTTAAAAGGTCGTATCCCTGTGAGAACTTTTGAAATTGGAATTCAAATTGAACCATAGGTTTGAATTAGGAGGTCGGTAATTGGATTCTTTCTCGTCGAAACCTTGGTTTGCCTAAAATTCATTTCAATATCCATGGCTCCCAAAGTACAAGCGGTTATCCTTGCAGCCCAGCCTAGATAACTTTCCCAGGATGTAATTGACTTGTTAACGTCCTCTACAAATAAGAAACCCGAAAGGAAAGTTTTGTTCTACGACCCTAGGATCAGAGAGGGAGTGATGGACAAGCAGTGTTTCATTAAGGATTATGAAGTGCCTTATATTGGACGGTAGCTCTTTCAACATTGGCTTAGAAATAGAAACCTCAGAGTTCCTCTCTATAACCCTTGGAGGCTAGATATGGGAAAATTAGTGGTTCCCAAGGTATATATGGATGTTGATTTACTGAAGGATATCACCTCAAGGTATGACCCGGTCTCTAGGGTTATCAAGACATTTGATGGGAAAGAAATGGTAAGGATAGCCATACAAGAAATTGAAGATGTTTTCGATTTGCATGAGTGGATTCAGGTTTTGGTTTCTCTTGATATGGATACTATCAGGAAGGAACATGAAAATACAAAGGTATTCATCAGGAAAAAGTTGTTGCCCTTGCATACTGCTAGCATTGTTACTGGGAAGAATAGAAAACAGATCAAAATCAGTGAAAAGGAGCTTGAGCCATTCCTAATGACATATTTTGCTAGCCATTTCAAGAAGACTGTATATTCTTTGTGCCAAATCATCAATTTTTCTCCACCTGACACATTGCAGAGGGAATACAACTACATGGCAACACATTTACAACACCTTGCTTACAACATAGTTTATGATTATGCCACATATTTGGAAAAACATATCCATAAAGGTCTGGTTGAGTTGGAGGAAGGGAAAGAATGGGTGAAATTCTGGTGGTACTCATTGTTAATGCATATGTTCTTGTATAAAGGGGCAAAGTTTTTTGAGAAAGACATAACTTTGAAAAGGAAGGCAAAAGGTGTTGATTTGCCTGTTCAATGTTGAACCCAAATTCTGGATAAAGATGAATAGAAGTATAATTATGTGATGTTTGAGAATGCTTTTGCATCAAAGATAAAGAGGTCCTTAACATATGAACCACCAAGGATTCCCAAAGAAATTCATGAATTCTTGAGGAATCATGACCCTAAGGGATTTATTACTAAATTGAAGGCAGATAAAAGGCTTGGTATTTTTGTGCACAATTTCTACTATCCTGAAGATGTAATTAGGAACATTTCTAGCTTTCCAGAATAGGATGAAAGGAAAGATAAGTATCTTGCTTACAGGAAGATGATGGAGGCAAAATGGAAAAGGATCCCAAGTACAACCCTCTGCCAAATATACCTGATGAATTCAGCCAGGTCATGTATGTTATGGATAATTTTGAAAATATAGTTGGTGTGTTAAGGGAGCAACATGAGGTTACAGATAAAGGAAAAATAAGAGTGGTTGAAGAAGATACTACTGTGGCGTTGGAGGAACGACCCACTTATCAACCACCCGAGCAAATAAGAATCTATTCCAGGAGGAAGAAAGTGGTAGATGAAGAAATAACTTTGCCGACCCCTATCACTTCTAAGGGATCAAAGGAAACTTCTCCTAAAAGTGTAATGCCATCACCTCCAAGGTAGGTTCCCCCACCTATATTTTATCTTGATTCACCTCTAGGAAGTCCTGCTCCATTGGAGCAACCACCCCTTAAGAAACAAAGGACCGATGCAAGAGGAGTGGTTGAATATTCTGATACAGATGAAGATGATATCTTTATCACCCTTGAGGATATGTAACAAGGAATGCCTCCCCTTGTAGGGGCAGTTGCCTCAAGTTCAGGAGAAAGCAGTCTTAGGCTGGGAAAACTTGATATTAGTTGTTTAAATAGTGCAAATGATTTGAGGTTAGAGGCTTGTTAGAAATTTATGGAAGATGACTCATTTGTTGAAACACCTACATTTAGAGATTTTTTATGGAGAGCCAAAGCTACAGAGTATGCAAAAAAGGTAGCCATTGAAAGGAGTTTACATCTGGAGCTTCCTGCAAGTGTCATTTAGGCCAATGTGAGGAGTGTTATGAGGGATGAATTCTGAAAGATTACTGTATACACCTAAAAATGGTCACATCACGTTGCCTGGTAATTAATTAAATATTTTTAAATATTTAATTAAATCTTTGAATTCCATCTGCGTATAAATAAATTTAAATAATTTATTTATATTGTTCATTCTTCCATTTCGATTAAATAAATAAGTTTATTTAATCATCTTTTCGTATTCGTTTCTTAATTAATTAAATAAACATTATGATTTATTTATATTAATTATCAATAATCTTAGCTTGAATATTTTATTCAAATAAAGATTAAACTATTTCAAATTCTTCAAATATATATTCATAATTAAATATCTCAAAATATTTAATTAATTCTTCTAATATTTCATATTCTTCTAAAGTCACATCACAATTAAATATTTCAAAATATTTAATTTAATCTTCCATAGTGCTAAAATTAAAAATCAAACTCAATAAATGAAATTAAATAAATTTATTTATTTAATTAATTTGGGAATTATCTTCAACAGCCGTGAAGCAAACTGCCGAAACAGAAAAAATCAAATTCCTCTGTTTCTGTGCGAGCTTGTTCCTGTGGGTTGAAGACAAGGCTCCATTCTTCTCTCCAACCTCCCAACATTCTCCATCTTCCTCTCAACCTCTCCATCTCTCACCTTTCAATTCTACCAGACAATCTCACAGTCGTTGATCTTTGCCAGCCAGGATTTTGCCTGCAAAAAACTATAAATAGGACTGCCAAGTCTTTGAAATGGATATAGAAGCTTTCAGTAGAAAAATTATAGTCAATTTGTAATAGCATAGCCTTCATAGGCCTTTTCATTTATAGTATTCTCATTTCATAGCAATAGAATCATGGCATATCATAGCATATCCATAGCATCCTCCATTTATAGCCCCTGTGCATAATCCACAGCCCCTGTCCATATCCGTCAACATTCTCACCTTCACCAGCATATAGGATAGAGAAGCTTTATCACTTTGCATACTCATTCTGCAGACCACCATTTGGAGAAGCCAAGCTTACATAATCTAAGAGCAGCAGTTCGAACAAATCTCTAGAGATAGAGAAAGATGGAACGCTTCTGAAGAATTTCTGTTTTATTTTAATTTCACTTCAATTTCTTTAGTTTAAAGTTCTTTCCATTGTGTTTATTATTTTCAATTAGATTACATATTAACATATACACATTTTTGGTGCCCACCGTGGGGCTCTTGCCCCTAAATTAACATCTTTTTGCAGGTTTCTCTGATAGGTTACGGCCAAAAATAGCGGATTAGCGCAAGAAACACGTTTCAGAAAGATCATACCCAGTTCAGCGCCCATGAAGAATCCTGCAACGCATTTGAGCAATCTTGCAGTGCTTTTAAGTAATCCTGCAGCGCATTTGAGACATCTTGCAGTGCTCCTAATCCATTTTGTAGCACTCCTGAGCCATCCTATAGCGCCTATAAAGATTTTTGCAGCGCCCTTAAGGATTTTTGCAGCGCCTGTAAAGAATCCTGTAGTGCCTATAAGGTCTATTATAGCGCATGTTTCACAGACCTGTAAATTGTAATTTGTACTTTGAAAATAGTTTAATTGAATCCGACGCAACCGCGAACAGTTAATAGCATTAAAGTAAAGCGAAGCAATCCTAGGGTAGTCATATAAAGTAAAATGAAGCAATCCTAGGGTAGACATATAAAGTAAAACGAAGCAATCCTAGGGTAGTCACATAAATTAAAATGAAGCAATCCTAGGGTAGACACTTCATATTTTATTTTGGGACTAAAATGAATTCTATGTTTGTGTGAAGCAACATCTTCACTTAGCTTAACAAAATCTTTATTTTGGGCTTAAAATAAATCCTTGTTTGCTTTGTTTTTTGGTGATAGGCCTATGCTCTCCCCTTAACTGGGTGATCAAAATGCCAAACTCACCTATTTTATTTTATACAATTTTCTGTTTTATTAACACCTTTTAGAAGGCCTGTCGTAGTGGGAAAAAGTACTGACCCTACAGGAACGACCTATGTGGGAACAACTAAAGCCAAGTTTTCCAACCCACTTTAATCAAATGCGGATGGTTGATGAAAATCCCATTCGATGGTAGTGTGCATTAATAACCATCCCCAAAGCCTTTGTTCTAAAGGTAGGGAGGTCTCTTGAGGGAGTCTATCATTTGCTGCACCGAACGGAAACCCTTACTACGAACCTAGTGTAGTATCTAACTTGTCAATTTTTGAACATCATAATAATCACAGTGCAGGGGAGGGAAGAATCTACCCCCAAGATACTCACCATATAACTGCCAAGGATTGTTTGCTCAGGGGATCTGGTATCCACTTCTGTCACTCTGAGTATGCACCTGGAAAAGACAAAAACACGGGCGCCCTTTTGGGGGTGACACGACTGTGTGAGTCGACGCAGTTTTAAGATGTGGGCTGTTGATTACTATGATGACCTACTTGAGAACTAAGAGTGAGTCTATTTGAAATGCTTATCATGTGTAAAACCCGTTAAAACAATTTTTGAAAAACATTTTGATCATACACTGGATGTTTAGCATAGGACTTAAGATAACTATTCTACAAATTGTTTGATGTGTTTTCAATACACTAATTCATATAAGATCATCCAAAACTCATAATCACATTGATTACTCTCATGTTACGAGATTGGAAATCCACAACGTTTGTAAAGAAATCCATTTTCAAAAGGATTAAAAAGCCAAAGAAACCCCTTAACCACAAGAAACTATTGAAGAAGAGACGATTTTTGTATCAAAGTCAAAAAGTTTTACTCAAGTATAGAACCTTTCTTCATCGATATCACGATTGTGTTAGAGGTCTTTCTGATGATTATGCTATAGAACCCTTGTATTCACAAGCTTTCTTTCAAAGAAGAGCCCTTTCTCAAAGGCATAACCATAGTCAACGCATTCGTTTCAGTTATATTCCCCAACCTGCAATTGAATGTTCTACTCGTCCAAATCAAATTTTGCAATAGAGAACTTAGATTACATTAGGCATTCATCACTAAATCCATCCTTTTACAAAGCTATGATCAAAAATTTATAAAGTGCAAAATCATCTTTTTCTTGATCTTTTGCTTAAATTCCCTCCAACAGGATTTTCATCCTTTCACTTAGGGAACAACACAAGCTAAAGGTTAGAAACTTTTCAAGTCATAGAATTTTCATTCTATTCTAACTTTTATATCTATCACAAATTGCACTATTTCACTCTTTTGATCAAAAGTGAGTAGAATTTGGAACAAAACTTATGCCTGTCTTCACGAGATCTAAAAAACACATTGAGAAAGACGAGGGAGAAACCACTACAAGCAAAATGGGTGACCATACTGAAAAAGAAGAGTATACATTTAATGTTGACGAATTAACAGAAGAAAAGATTCAAGAAGCAGAGCAAGATCCTCAATTCCATACTCTTATGGAAAGGATTTTAGAACAAAACAAAGAAGGATATTTTCTTTCATTAGCTAATCAAGGAGCTAAGTTACCTCACAATTTTGACATAGAAGGGATTAAGCAAAATCCTGAAACTCCTCCTACCGACTTTAGTGCCCTTACTCAACAGATAAAAGAATTACAAGGGCAAATAAAAGAGATGCAAGGGGGTACAACAAAGAAGTATGTTTTGGAAGACATATTTCCTTATCCATTCAATAGGAGTCTTCAAATGATCCCATTTCCAAAACATTGCGAAATCCCTAAGTATGATAGGTATAATGGAAAAACTGATCCCATTGACCATGTGAGGGATTTTCAAAATGAGTCTAGAATTCGCCTATGACGATACCTAATTAATGCGATTATTTCCATGAAGTCTAGGTGTACAATCCATGGAGTGGCTTTCTAAGATCACTCCACCCATCAAAACCTTTGAGGAGTTAATAAATCAGTTTATAACACAATACGCTTACAACATTCAACACCCGATAACAATGCTTGATATTTGTAAAGTGAAACAAAAAGTAGAACCCTTCACTACGTTTTTGCAAAGGTGGAGAAGGTTATTTGCACGATATTCCCGTCCTATTCCTGAAAAGGAAAAGATGGATATCTTCATCAATAGCCTAGATCAAGAATTAAGCTATAGGCTTAATCTTCATTGTCCTCATAACTTTGAAAAGTTGATTGAAAACACAATCACCATTGAAGGGGCTTTGGTTAAACGAGGAGTGATAAAACTTGATAATCCAAGTACATCAAATCAAAACAACAACGATAAAGCAAGGTTTTGGAACCGAAATAAAAATGTTGTCAATCATGGTATAGTAGATGCAAATAATCTACGAACAAGACCATCTGTCTTCAATCTATCAAGTGCTCCACGAACCAATCAACAAGCAAATACCAACCAACAAGGAAACAATAATCAACAAGGACAAACCTCCAAGCAAGAAACCATGACCAATCAAAACACCAAGGATAATCATGGTAATTTCAATAACAATCTTGGCAATACTCAAACATCAAATCCATCTAGACCTTCATTCTTTTCAAATCAACAAAATTTTACCGCTTTGGGTCAATCTCTTGAGTCCGCTCTCAAGGAGTTTCTTGATAATAAGGTTATCACCTTACCTCCACAAAGAGATTATGAGCCACGAGTCAAACCACCATCATGGAATGACTCGTATTATTGCAATTATCATCAATGTAAAGGTCATAGAATGAATAATTGTCAAGCTTTGTGAAATCTAGTACAAGATTTAATTGACAATGACACAATTACAATCAAAGGACATCATACCAATGACGATCATCAAGCATTCAAAGATCCTTTACCGAATTATCAAAAGGGGGAAACATCAGATGCAAAAGCCAAAAGTATACATAATGTTGAAGACAATATAATCCGTCACCTTTATGTTGATGATCAACAGGTTAATGTTATCAAAATCAAGGGAAAACAAGAGTATCAACAGGTTAATGTGACTACAAGAGGACAAGAAAAGGTTGTTCTAAAAGGAAGTTCATCTAAAGCAACTATTCCTTCTCCAAGTCAATATAATCTGGTTGATCAATTGAGAAAAACATCAGCTCAAATCTCCATCCTTGAACTTCTTAAAATATCCCCCATACACAAGAATTATTTAGAAGAAGCTCTCATAAACACAACTGTCGATATTGATTTGGATGTAAACAAATTTCAAGCCATGGTGGGACATTTGTCTTCCCCCACTTGTCTTTCATTTTATGATAAAGATGATGCCTCCATGACACATCCACATAATTCCTCGCTCTATCTCGAAGTTATGATCCATAAACACCGAATTAGACGTGTCTTAATAGATGGAGGAGCTGGTTTAAACATTTGTACCTTAAAGCTAATACATGCCTTGGGAATTTCAGAAAATTCTATTGATCCACGAAGGAAAATAACTATCAAGCTATATGATGATGAAGAAAGAGCTTCTAAAGGATTAATATTGTTGCCTATCAGAGTGGGACCTGTTGTGAAGAACACATTTTTTCAGGTTCTAGATTGAGATCTTTCTTATAACATACTTTTGGGTCATCCATGGATTCATGATATGCAAGCAGTACCATCAACGTATCATCAATGCATCAAGTTTCCATATGATGGACATGAAATAACTATACAAGTTGATTACAATAGTACCCAAACTTGTTCAAATCTTCGAGCAACTCAAGATGTCTTTGTGCCACACAATAGGGAGGCTCTTGCTATTTCTTCTTCTAATCTACAAGGCCAATTGCAAGAATTGACAAAGAATCTTGACACTAAGTTAAAATTTAAAGACAAAGGGGTAGGTGAATATTCACTGTCTCTTTCTACTTTACCTCCTTTTCCGAGGTCACATGGTCAGCCTACCTTATCAAATCAAAAGATTGCAATAGCCGCTGCATCCCAAGCTTCTATGCCAATCACAAAGTTTGACGGAAAATTCATTAGAGTCAATACCATTGAAGAAGAAGCTGAAGATAGGGACATCCTAAATTGGCTATATAAAGATGAAGATGAATCTCTCTTGCACGTTAAGTTACCTACACAACAATATGGTAAGGGATACACTATCATGCAGAAGATGGGATATGAAGGAAATTGTCCTATAGGAAAGAGAAGAGAAGGAATTGTGGAACCAATTCAACCTATTTCAATACATCCAAGTGATAAAACAGGACTTGGATATGGTAAAGATAAAGAAGAATCTACTTCACAGCAAGCACAATCAACTCATGAAGTAGGGTCAATGTTAGATAAACCTCATGAATCAATTTTCCAATTGTAGAATAGTTCAAATACTGATTCTAATGAATATGAATGGGACACCATTTATAATGATGAATTTTGGAGAGACAAACAAGTTGATACCATACACAAATATGCACCTGTTCTCATTCAAGGAGAAGGTTCAAGGCCTCCACTTGATTATGTTTTACAAAGCGATCATGACTCGAGTGAGGACGATTCAGATTTTAACGAGATTGATGATCAACAAGAGAATACTATCATAGACCTTGTCTACCATGAAGATGATAGCCACATCATTACTTTGACAATTCAAGATCTTACCCAACCTAATGATCCCATGCCTTTAGTTTATCTAGAACTTATTGATTGGGACATTGACACACCTATCCATATCCCTACGTTCCATGATGATGATGATATTATAAATTTCCTTTGTTCCTCTAATGAAGAAAATAATTGTTTCATCCAAGAATTTCATATTCATGATTTTGATAAGGAGGGTGTCAAGTCTCTTAGCTGCAAAATAAATGAAATAAAACATGGATCTATCGGTGAAAACCAAAAAATGGCAGTGGTAGATCACAACAAGAGAAAAATAAAGAGCGAATTTGACAGTGAAAACCTTTCTGAGGCATTGAAGGATGAGAAACTTGACACTCTTCCCAAGTATTATCACGAAAGATCTTCTATTTTGATCAAACCAACAGAATCAATCAATATAAGTACAACAGAGCAGCCAAAAATTTTGCAACTTGCAGCATCATTAATAGTTGAAGAAGTCCTAAAATTCATGGAGTTCTTGAAAGAGAATCAAATTAACTTTGCTTGGTCATATGCTGATATGCCAGGGTTAGATCCTAATCTGATAATGCATCATTTATCTATCAAACCAGGGATAAAACCTGTGAAGCAAAAACTCAGAAAAATGCATCCACATGTTGCATTATTGGTCAAAGAAGAATTAAAGAAGCTTTTGGATGTTGGATTCATTCGAACTATTGACTATGCAAAATGGATTTCCAATATTGTACCTATTTCAAAGCCAGATGGAAGGATCAGAGTTTGTACAGATTTCAGAGATTTGAATAAGGCTTGTCCTAAAGATGACTTCCCTTTGCCCAACATAGATATGATTGTTGATTTAACTGTTGGCCATGCAATGTATTCATTAATGGATGGATTTTCAGGATACAACCAAATAAAGATTGCACTAGAGGATCAAGATAAAACATTCACATGTCCTTGGGGTCTATTGCTGGAATGTAATGCCATTTGGGTTAAAGAATGCTGGAGCCACTTATCAAAGAGAAATGACAACAATTTTTCATGATATGATGCATACATTCATGGAAGACTATGTTGATGATTTACTTACCAAATCTCACACATGAGAAGAACATCTAGAAATCTTATCAAAAATTTTTACCAGAATGGAGAAATTCAATGTTCGACTCAATCCAAAGAAATGTGTCTTCGGCGTTACATCTGGAAAACTCCTAAGATACATTGTTTCAGAAAAGGGCATAGAGGTTGATCCAAAAAAAGTACAAGCTATAATGGACATGCCGCCACCACGAAATATCAGTCAGCTTCGATCATTGCAAGGGCGACTATAGTCCATCAAGCGGTTTATAGCTCAACTGGCAGACAAAAGCTTACCCTTTACACATTTATTGTATAAAAATGTCCCATTCAAATGGGAAGAAAAATGTGAAGGAACATTCAATCAGATTAAGCAATATCTTATACACCCACTAGTTTTAATTCCACCCATTCTAGGAAAGCCACTCATACTCTATATTTCAGCAACAGAAGTATCCTTGGGAGCATTGCTAGTACAAGAAGATTCTACAAGCAAAGAAAGGGCTATATATTATATCAGCAGAACTCTAACAAGTCATGAATTAAACTACAGTTTCATTGAAAAAGCTTGCCTTGCAGTGGTGTTTGCTTCTCAAAAGTTGCGGCACTATATGGTGGCTCATACAGTTAAGCTGATAACCAAGATTGATCCATTGAAATACCTTTTAAGCAGAGCTACTTTAACAGGAAGACTTGCAAAATGGGTAATGATCTTAAGTGAGTTTGACATTCATTATGTAGATCGAAAAGCTATTAAAGGACATGTCATTGCAGATCAGTTGGCCGAAGCACCTTTACAAGAAGAAAATCCAATGCACATTGAGTTTCCTGATGCAGATGTCTTCACAGCAACAATTCAAAAATCGTGGACATTGTACTTTGATGGATCTCATACACAATATGGCTCGGGGGTAGGGATTCTCTTTGTTACACCTGAAGGACATACCATTTCACGATCATATCGGTTGATGTTTCCTTGCACAAATAACATAGCTGAATATGTGGCATTCCTCATAGGATTGAAAATAGCCTTGGAATGGCGGATTACAGAGCTGCAAGTTTACGGTGATTCACAACTTGTCATTAATCAAATTAATGATGATTATCAAACTAAAGATGATAAGTTGTTATCTTACAAGAATATGGTGGATGATTATAAAAAGTATTTTGTGTCAATCAAGTTTTCACAAATCTCAAGGATTGATAATAAAGCTGCAGATGCAATGGCTACCATTGCTTCCTTATTACAACTATCAGAAGATCAAACCAAGTATGAATTCTTGGTGGAACAATTGTTTTCTCCCGCTTATGATAATCCTAAGACTCAAGTCATATGTCATTTAATCGGTTCCAATTCACCTTTATATGGCAAGACTTATACCTATTTGAAAGATAACATCTTACCTCCAGATTTATCTTGCAACCAAAAATGGAACTTTATACGCCAATCATCCCGTTATACCTTAATTGCCGATATCCTTTATCGACGTGGTCTTGATGGTACACTCCTTCGATGTCTTGAACGTGACGAATCTAAAAAAGCCTTACAAGAGGTTCATGGTGGTATTTGTGGAACTTATTCAAGTGGTTTGACCTTAGCCAAGAAACTTGTAAGAATGGGATACTATTGGCCTACCATGGAGAAAGATTCTTTTACTTTTGTCAAGAAGTGTTCTAAATGCCAGATTCATGGGAATCTTATTCATGCACCTGCACAGGAACTACAACCTTTCACTCCAACATGGCCTTTTTCTCAGTGGGGACTAGATCTTGTTGGAAAGATACATCCTTCATCATCAAATGGGCATAAATTTATTATCACAGCTACGAAGTATTTTACAAAATGGATTGAAGCTGTTCCTCTGATAACAGTGACTGGTAAACAAATATCTTCATTTATCCTAAATTACATCATTTGCAGATATGGAATTCCTAATTCTATCATCACTGATAATGGAAGGCCTTTCAAGAATCAGGATGTTGATGAACTTTGTGAAAGATTTCACATCCAACACAGGTTCTCTACACCTTATTATCCACAAGGTAATGGTCAAGTAGAAGCTTCCAATAAAACAATCTTGAAGATCTTGAAGAAAACAGTAAATGACGCCGGTCGTGATTGGCATGTCCAATTAAATCCAGCTTTGTGGGCATACAAAACTAGCATTCGCACACCAACATGAGCTACCCCATATGCCTTGGTCTATGGAGCAGAAGCAATCTTACCACTAGAGGTTGAAATACCTTCGCTTAGGGTCTCACTCAAGGGATTGATAAGTGATGAAGACTATAGAGTATCCTGCCTCCAAGAGTTGGAACTGTTAGATGAAAGACGTAAACATGCAGCTGATCATTTGAAGGGTTATCAATAGGTTATGTCTCGTAGTTACAATCACAGAGTTAAACCACAGACATTTCAAGTAGGTGACTTATTCTTGAGAGAAAATCCACGTAATCAGCAAGATAGAGAAAAGAAAGGGAAATTTGAACCTAACTGGCTTGGTCCATTTGTCATCATTGTAGCATACGGTTCTGGTGCATATCAGTTATCCATGTCAGAAGGGGACCTATTTGAAGAGCCGATTAATAAAATTCATCTGAAGAAATTCTATGTCTAAAATCAGAAAAAAGTCCTAAAAAAATTTAAAAAAATAAAAAAAAGTCCTGAAAAAATCCAAAAATCCCAAAAAAAGAAGAAGAAAAATCCTGAAAAAGTGCAATAAAAACAAGTGGTGAAAAACCTGGTAAATAGGCGCTACTTATGATCAAAATGGGCTCCTCCATCTATTATCTTATGTCTTGCATTCACTTTAGGCATCATCCATTCATATCTATCATTTGTACATATCTATCATATCCATATCATGCAACGGGAATCCTTATGTTTCATCATGGCTTGATGAAATTTGTACATATCCTTAATCTTTAGGTTGTGTTCACACTGGGGGAAAAAGCTGAAACATAGACTAAACAAGAGAGGGGCAACAAGTTTTTTTTAGAACATCACAAATAGACACAAGACGGTTTGTCAAAACGTAACAAACATTGTCATATCAAATCAACCACAACATGCTTATTCAATGCCAATGGAAATCAAAACAAAATGATCCAAACAAACTATCGAAATGAGAATATCAATGATGATAACCAACTTGGATGATCTTAATCTGAATAAATGTTTGAAATACTTTAAACAAAATTTGAATGGTTGTTTGATTTTCTATCATATCTCTGGAGCAATTCAATGATGTACTGAACTAGAAAAGCAAAGAAGGAGAATGATTTTTCTTTGTCTGTTGTTTGTGAGGAAATCATTAGTACTATGCAAATTGGTCGTGAGACATGCTCTACTAAGTATCATTGATGACATTTCATAATTTTCATGGGAAAAGGGTTAACTCTTGTTTGTTTATGCAAGCAATACTCAAGTCATCTCGGTTCAATTATACCTAGATGCTTGTATTAACTTGCTATATTAAAAATTATGAAAGCAATACTCAGGTCATCACTGGTGCTAACATACCCTTTGATACTTGTATTAACTTTCAACATTTCAATGCTCTATGATGATACAAAAAGAAAAAATAAGCTCTCTAAATGGCAATATTGTATGAATATCCTGCATGGTTAGTATAGATTACATTTATGTTAGAATCTGCATTTTGCATTCATAGATTTCTCAAAATCTGGCAAAGTATCAAATGGTTCATATCTTTTTGATTACATGACTGAGTATATTTTGACATTCACAAAACAACATTTCATACATCATTTTATACATATTTGTATCAGAAAAATCATAAAAATAAAGCATACATCATAAACATTCATAAAGATGTATAAATTGTATTGTACATCATGTTTATACAATCATGCATTAATAGATTTTCACTCATCTCATAAATCATGCATACATATATATCATAATCATAAACATAGGGAAACCATCATATCATAAACATCATGCATATAAGAAAATAAATGCATTTATCTCATCATAAATTATCGCTGCATTTCATATATCTCAAAAATGAATGTCAAAATGTACAAGGATGTCAACTATACATGATATAACATCATCAAAAATGAGATCATCTCAGGGTGTATACAAATGTCTCAAAAGAGTATCACAAAAAAAAATCCTCTACAATGCACTAGGTAGTGCTATCCTCTGATGGAGCTAGTCTGGGACCTGTACCACCTACCCTTGATGGACCTGCTTCGCTTGTCCCTGATGGCCCTCCTGGAGGTAATGGATGTGTGACACCCCTGCTGGTAGTACGAGAGCAACTATGAGAAGATCGTGAATGAGTATAACTCTCCCTCCGCTCAGGTGGAACAACATCATGATATCTGGTCCTGTAAAACTCGGCCTCTCAGGTGGCTCTAGTCACCTCTCTCATCATGTCACCAGGTAGGGTGCTAGCTGCTACTCTTTGTAGACTATCTACCAAAGCAATGGCCTGCTCACCCTACTGTCTGACTGTATCCCTCTCAGCAGTAACTAAAGTCAACTGTCCCTGCAACTGTGTAATCAAGGCCTATGCCTATGCTAGCTGAGTCTGTAAACTCTGTACTGTACTCTGTAGAGAGGATATTTGACCTGATATTGCTGGATCTACTAAAGAAGAGGGATTTGTGTGTCTCATCCGTGGTCCACCTCTACCACCTCTCTTGCCACCTCTCCTACCACCCCTACCACCACCACCCCTACCTCCACCCTCCTCCTCATCATCTCCTCCACTCTCATCATCATCCCCTCCTTCTGAATTGTCACCCTCTGAAGCTGAATCTCTCTGTCGTCGTCTCTGTGCAGCAACAAGAGCTATAGGCTCATCGGGATCAAACATACGTGGTGTAGGATGCTCTAGGACATACTGGCTATACTCTGGGGTCGTCCCTGCGTCAAGGACATCAACTTGATAATCCCACATCACTGCTCCTAAACTGGTGAACTCTGCCACTACTGTCTCATAGGAAATCCGTGGACCCCACACTGCAAGCTCTGGCTATCATCGTGCATAAATGGCAGAACCCATAGGCATACCCTGAATCCGACCAAATTTCTGACATACTCGTCCAGCAAGAAATCTCTCAATGATCCATGAAGTACGCCCAATCAAAAATCTGGACGTACAGACATAGGGCATCTCCCTCACATCCTCTAGCCATGCCTCACAATCTAAATATGGTCGCCAACATACTGTATCCAGATCATCCAAGAGACGCTACCAATGCTCCAGTTTGCCTAGTCTCGGCTGAGCAATAATACTAGCATATCTCCATCTGTACGATCGACTTGCTGGTCATTGTCCTCGAGTCAATGGTTGCAAAAGAACAAAGTGCTCCCATGCCCATATCTGTAATAACGAGCAACCAACAGCAAAACTCCGGCCTTTACCATAAACAATATGATGTAACTCATCATATAAGTGAGCAAGCATGCATGTACCCCACGCATATCGTGTCCCCTGCATCACCATACTCTCCAAAACATGACCCCACCCGATCGTGAACCCCTTCGACCTATGGTAGGGGCACAAAACACCTCCAATAAATCCTGCAAGTACAGATGGTAAAGGTGGATATGTGTCTGTCAACTCGGCCCATGGGATGAAATATCTGACAATCTAATCATCTCTGAAAATCCTCCTCAAAGCATCAGTGCCTCCAACCTCTCAGCTATCAAAGACCACTATCTCTCCCATCACTGGGATCCTCAGGATATGATATACGTCCTCAGGGGTCACTGTAATCTCTCCAGTCGGTAAATGAAATGTGTTGGTGTCACTATGCCATCGCTCAGCGAGTGCTATCAATAAAGCCCTGTTGAGGCGAACCTCGGGCATGTCAAGCAATGAACTCAATCCACACACATCAATCACATCTCGATCTGACTATAACAGATGTGGAATCAAACCTCATGTACTCGGAAAAGTCTACCGTGACTGCAAAACGCCCAATCTCTCCTGTTGACACATCATCAAAGCAAAATCAATATCAAATCATCACGATTTATCAATCAAATCTAAATATCAAACTATTTGTTTTTCATTTTCATGGAAGGCAGATAATCAACATCATGTTTGTTTTTAACAACCTTAGAAGCAAACAAATCAATCAAATTGTTTGTTTTTCATCATCATGAATGCAAATAATCAAAATCACATTTGTTTTTAACAACTTTAAAAACAAATTTATCAGCTATTATTTGTTTTCCAACAACTTTGGGAACAAATTTATTTATCACAACAACATCCAATTAAAGGCGCTACAGAAAGCATCATATGCGCTACTATATCAAATGCGCTGCAAAAATGATTAAGGGCGCTACCATTTTCATTAAGGGTGCTACAGGAATACATGTGCTACAAAAAATGTTAAGAGCGCTACAGAATCTATCATATGCGCTACGAAAACAAATGCGCTACAGAAAAAATCAAATGCGCTATGAAAACTATTAAGGGCGCTAAAACACATAATTTCACAGTCAAAACATCGAAGAACGTGCAACGAACGAATTTTTTTTAAAAAAGCAGAAGTTTCACAGGGTACATACCGGGGGTCCATAGTGTGTCGGCCGCTGATGTCGTCGGATGCACTCGAAATGGTGCTGTGAATCAGAAGTGCCATAATTATCTCTCTAGAGCTCAAAATTTGCAAATTTTACTAGGTTAAAATGGAAAATGACATGGAAAATGACATTTTAAACCTATATAATGGCAAAATTGGGGCATTTTTATCACATTTAAACATAGCAGGGGCAATTTTAGTCATTAATTTTCATTTCACATCTCTCCGGGTCAGTTTCTTCATATTATTATATTCGAACGATGAATCGACATCTTCAAAAATCTAAAAATTCAAAAAAAATAAAAAAAATAAAAAAAATAAAAATCTTATCAATTCATCATTCAAGGGGGCATATACCTATCAACATTCGACATTCAAATTTCTGGGGCAAATTTCAAAATTCTTTGAAGCAATGCGTAAAACACATCACTTCAAAGAGGGGCAAAATGTATACACCTAAAAATGGTCACATCACGTTGGCTAGTAATTAATTAAATATTTTTAAATATTTAATTAAATCTTTGAATTCCATCTGCATATAAATAAGTTTAAACAATTTATTTATATTGTTCATTCTTCCATTTCGATTAAATAAATAAGTTTATTTAATCATCTTTTCGTATTCGTTTCTTAATTAATTAAATAAACATTATGATTTATTTATATTAATTATCAATAATCTTAGCTTGAATATTTTATTCAAATAAAGATTAAACTATTTCAAATTCTTCAAATATATATTCATAATTAAATATCTCAAAATATTTAATTAATTCTTCTAATATTTCATATTCTTCTAAAGTCACATCACAATTAAATATTTCAAAATATTTAATTTAATCTTCCATAGTGCTAAAATTAAAAATCAAACTCAATAAATGAAATTAAATAAATTTATTTATTTAATTAATTTGGGAATTATCTTCAACAGCCGTGAAGCAAACTGCCAAAACAGAAAAAAATTAAATTCCTCTGTTTCTGTGCGAGCTTGTTCCCGTGGGTTGAAGACAAGGCTCCATTCTTCTCTCCAACCTCCCAACATTCTCCATCTTCCTGTCAACCTCTCCATCTCTCACCTTTCAATTCTACCAGACAATCTCACAGCCGTTGATCTTTGCCAGCCAGGATTTTGCCTGCAAAAAACTATAAATAGGACTGCCGAGTCTTTGAAATGGATATAGAAGCTTTCAGCAGAAAAATTATAGTCAATTTGTAATAGCATAGCCTTCATAGGCCTTTTCATTTATAGTATTCTCATTTCATAGCAATAGAATCATGGCATATCATAGCATATCCATAGCATCCTCCATTTACAGCCCCTGTGCATAATCCACAGCCCATGTCCATATCTGTCAGCATTCTCACCTTCACCAGCATATAGGATAGAGAAGCTTTATCACTTTGCATACTCATTCTGCAAACTGCCATTTGGAGAAGCCAAGCTTACATAATCTGAGAGCAGCAGCTTCGAACAAATCTCTGGAGATAGAGAAAGATGGAACGCTTTTGAAGAATTTCTGTTTTATTTTAATTTCACTTCAATTTCTTTAGTTTAAAGTTCTTTCAATTATGTTTATTGTTTTCAATTAGATTACATATTAAAATATACACAATTACTGCCCAGGATGGCAAAGAAATTGTGAAGAAATGTGGTGTGCTACTGCTGCCAGAGTGGGACATTGTTGATGCTATAGTTCTATATACCATAAGGAGGGCTGAAAAGCCCCTAGTGCTAATAGAGGAGGAATTGAATATGGCACTTCAAGGGTCTGCATTTAGTGAAGATTGGGATGCACTAGCAATCTGGTCATTATCCATGGGATCCATAAAACCAATACTTACTGAGCCATCAGATTTCATTGGGCAATTACTTGTGAACAGAGTGGTTGATACCCTAGCCTTGGAGGCATCTGACATGGCTATTAATGTTGCTAGATTTACTAAAGCAACTGTGGAAAACCTCACTCTTGAAAGGGATTATTTCAAGAATAAGTACCATGAGCTCCTTAATTAATATGATAATAGTCAGCATAAGGTAGTTGTGCTAGAGACTGAGTTGGCATTTTATAAGCAAAGGGAAAAAATGTAGAGAAATCAAGGCCAAACCAACTCAAGTCGTTCACCTCCATCTTCTCCAATTTCATCCTCCCAACCTTCCCCTCAAGATCAAACCTTGGAAATAGTGCCATATAAATTGGGAGAAGAACCACTATGAGTAGAGGAACTAAGCAAATCAGGTTCTAGTTCATCTAATGAACCTACAAGAGGACAACTCCTTTCACAAGTTGAAACATATAGGAAGTTGCTGGAATAGGCACAAGACACAATGTATGAAAACATCTCAAAGATTGTTCATATTGTCTTGAAACATATGAATAAGAAGATCTAGGCCAAATTGAATGGTGCTCATGCCAATTACTCCTCGATGTTGTGAGTAATAGGATTATCTCAAAGGGATAAGGAGTTGTTTATCCCAATCTTGAATAAGTGGATCCCAAGGACTGAGAGATTGAAGTTTATGGTAGTTGGAGCTAACTAGCATGAGGATAGATATCCTAAGGTGATTCCAACATATACATTTGTCAGTGAGCTCAGTGAGCAAAAGTTTCAAGGATATATTGCCCCACTTGAGCAAAAAATTAGAGAACTCAAGGCTCATTATGATCTGGTAGATTTGTCACTATTACCAGATATTCAACTCACCAATGATGAAGTGAACCCACTGCAAGTGTGGAAAAGGAATATGGATGATGTTATTCCTTCCCAATTAAACCAAATTTGTAAAGAAGTTAACATCATTATTTTGAATGAAACTTTGGAAAAGTTGACATTTATCATCAACTTTCTGGAAGATTTTGACAAAGCATCCAATTCTATGATGACAAAGTATTCCCCATACAGGAAGAAGCTGGATGAAATCATCGACTTCAATTGGCCCTCTAATGATGAATATGAAGAATTGGGAAGGGTATTTGTTGGTCGACAGGTCTGGCCTCAGAAATTGCAATGTATAAAATATATGTTTCATAGGTAAATGTTAATTTTTGATGATGTGGAATGTTGATTCACTTTTTGTGTTGCATTGTTTTTTCGTCTTGCTCGATGGAATGGATGCGCTACAACATAGAAGATTATTCTTTTTGACATTTTTTTTGGAAGGCGAAGTTGCTTCTCACAACAAATGTAAATAATCTTTGTCTCATATATATTCCCTCCAATTTGAAAGATGTAAATATAACTAAATTTGGGAATGTGTTTTGTAGTGGTCAAATCAGAATGTGACATGTGTACATCTGGCTTGAAGCTTGTTTTTGCTCCCTTATTCTATAAAAGGGAATTCAGGGTCATTTGTACAAGTCTTTTGTTGAATTTTGGAATCAAATTGTGAAAATAGAGAACACAGAGCAAATATGTTAGAATTTATTGTCTAATGATTTGAGTTTAGATAGTAAATTTAGTCAAATGTATGGTTCCTGAGCATATTTGAATGTTAATGATGCAAGTTTTCTGAGTCTATAGTCTCCAATTTAGATCTGTACTTGAATTATTAATGACAATTCTAATGAAAGATCATTTCATCAATTGCTATCACTTTCATACTTTGGTATATGTTTTGGTTTTAGTTTTGGTTCAAAGAATTGGTTAAAATGCTTAGATCAAATCATAAATTCATGTTTAGGGATATTAGATTTGGTAAGTATTCTTTAGAATCCGATTACAGAGTTGTGAATTGCAAAGTAATTTCACTTAGATCATGGATGTTCAAAATTAATAAACCTTATATTTCAATTTGCTTAGACTCCTAGCGCATAGATAATGGCACTGATCTTAATCCCCATAAGTCTTTCTCGTGATTCAAGATACCCGACTTGAGAACACACTTTTAAATAATCATTGATCTATCTTTAATTTGTTGTGGTTGGTGTTGTCTTGTATTCGAGCGGCTTAAGATGCATAATTCATTCAAGGAAATGCCAACTTCTTGAAGGATTTCATCTTATTAGTCATTGGTGAGAATATATATGCTCGATTATGCAATGTATATGTAAGTTGGTTGAAAGAATTGTATTATGTACATTGTGGGACCACCCTCCTAGGTTTTGCAGAGCCCGGAGTGTAGGACATAAAGCAATTGGTGCTATATCTCATTTGTTGGCCACTTATCTTGTAGGTATTTGAGAATTGATTTTGGAAAACCCATAGGTATTTGGCGAGATCTGATTGGTTCGTTGAAAACAACCAACAAAATGGTGATTCTGTTGGAGATGTAAGCTTTACAATTATTAGTTGTCTAAAATGCCTTATCATAGAGCACTATGTTATATGGTGATATTTACTTATAGAGTCAGTCAAATAGAAGTGTCTGTTGAATTTAGCTCAAGTCTTTGTCAAATATTTCACCATAATTCCAAATAGGTTTATCGCTCCTTTGTTTTCAAAGCTCGTGTTTAAGATTTATGCAAATGCACATCGTATGTGTCAAAGTTTGTCTTAGTTCCTAAATATTTGTTGAAATTTTCAAAAAGCAAAATAAAATTGCTACTAATTTTTCCCAAGGAATTTGGGTGGCGACTCTGAAGTCTCTACACTAGTGCAAGCCGATGTTTAAGGATATTAAAGAAATAAAGAAGAAAAGTGTAAAGAAATCAAATAAGTTGACGGATATGAAGAAGATTTATGTGCAAATGTGAGGAACACGAGGCCACATGAAGAAGCATCCAGAGCAGAAGCTGGAGGGTGAATTTCCCAAGAACAAGAATGCTCATGGGAAATGGATAAAAGAAAAGGACACTAAAAATTGTAAGTGTACTCATCATCCAATCCTTGAATGTGATATTCGTTCTAGTTCTAGTTTAGAATATGAAAGGAATCTGTTAAATTTTAGTGATAACACTTTGAATGACAGGGGAGAAGTTTTTATGAAGTCTGTTATAAATGATCACTCCTCAGACCCAGGCTATCAAGCTATGAAGTGGAGAGAAAAGGAGAGAATAAAAAGGGATAGAATACAAAAAGATAATGCTAGTGCTAGGCTTGCTAGAGCTAAAGGATATGTGACCCCAAATTATCATACATATACCCCTATTCCTCCTAACCTGCTAACTAGAGATGAATATTCCCATGTTGTTGTTCCTCACCAAGTTGAAATTGCAGTAGTATCTGATAGAGATTCTACTTTTCCAAATGAAGAAGAGGTGTTGAATGATATGCAATTTCTCAATCAAAGAGCCTCTAGGTAAAATGAAAATAGAAAGAAGAGGGATGTAGAGAAGGAGAAGAGAATTAGAGATGTTATGATGCAGAGGGATATGTTAAGAACGAAGGTTGAGGAGATGGAGGCATTAGACAAATTAGCAGCCCAAGCTAACTAAGAACCTAGCCCAGTTGTGCGAGAGATTGTAGGAAAAATCCATGTAGCTTCCTTAGCTGATAATACTATTGCAAGTCCACAAACTAATACTGTTGAAAAGAATTCTATCCCATCTATTCCTCCTCCCAAAAATACAAAGCGTGAATCCCATGATGTTGATAAAGGAAAACAACCCATGGAAGAGAAAAAGGAAAATGAAGGAGGTCCTTCCAAGAAAGATACATTGCAAGGTGATTATATTCCATTACTGGATAAATTGATGAAAGAAAATGAAGAATCTGATAGGAAGATGAGGGACATGGAGTGGCTTGTTGTAAACAAAGAGATGAAAAAGAAGCTCAGTTTCTTGGAATCCACATTGAAGGACTCTATCCGTGAGACCCCGAGCCCTCAAGTCTGCACATCATCCTCAAGCCCGCATATAAATGAAAATTCATCATCCACTGACAACCCCTCCAGTTCTTCCTCACAAACTAAAGATAAAACTAGAACAGTTCATTTCAATGATCAACATGATCCCCAACATAGACGATTTGGACATAATAGTGATAGAAGGAGAGATAATGATAACCAAGATGGGGAAGAAGGACCTGCTGGGAGGAGATTGCTACACATTGATAGGTATAGGAAACTATGTTTTGAAAAAATCCCAGGATACCCAAATCCAATGCTAGATAATGCCCGAAAACATTTGCCCAAGTTTACTGGCAACAATGCCCTCAGTGGTGAAGACCACTTACAAGATTTTCAGAGTTTTGTAGAAGACTTTGAATTGTGGGATAAGGATGTGGCTATGAAATACTTTATGCAATCCCTAATGGAGGATGCAAGGGATCGGTATAGGAGCTTGCCAGATGCAAGTATTGATTCCACAGATTCATTCTTTCAATTTTTCAGAGAGCGATATGGAGACCAAACCGATCCATGGTTTAGGTTGAATGACTTTAATAATATCACAAAAGGGCATAATGAGATGGCTACTGAGTTTAATGTGAGGTTCCAGAAGGAAATGTATAAAGTCCCTGGATTCTTGAGGCCCAATGAAAGAGCATGTTTTGTTGTGTACTATAATGCATATGGCTCTAAGATGTGTTATCTGCTTAGGAACAAGAATCCACAGTCCCTGAGGGAAGCCTACAAGATGGCAGTAAACATTGAAAACAAAAGAAGGGCATCTGGTAAATTTGGAAGAAGGGATGACCCTAGGCCTTGGAAGAACTCAAAATCTCAAAATGATAAAGCAATTAAAGTTGCAACCCTAGATGAAAAGTTGGATCAAGTTCTCAATCTGTTACAGAAGCAGGAAAAGAATGACAAACCCCAGTTCCAGAGAAATGATAGGCCCCCAAGGATTCAAGATTATCCTTATCATACCAATTGGCATAACGGGAAGCCGATTCAAAATAATTAGAAGAACTTTTAGGCTACACCCGACCCTTTACAAAAAATACCACTGTAGACATGTAAAATATACATGCATCCGATCCAGATTCACTAATTTCAATTTTTCCTTAATCATCCCTCTACTAACCATTTTAATTGAATAATATTTATCTCATTAAAATTCATCATATTTCCTCTTTTAATTAAATAAATCAATCTTTATTTAATTAAATCATATTTCCCCTTCTAGTTAGATAAATCAACTTTATCTAATTAAATATATCATTCTATTTGATTAAATCATTCTATTCTTCCTTGTAATTAAATAAATAAGGTTTATTTAATTAATATCTAAAGTTATCTCTTTAATTAAATAAATGAGTTTTATTTGATTAACTTCAAATGTTCTTCATTTAATTAAATAAATCAAATTTATTTAATTAAATTACTAATGCATAAATTTCCTCCCATTTGATTTAAATAGATCCAAAAATCTAAATCAAATATCATGTCAACTAATCTCTATCTAAAGTTAATTAAATCCTAATTAACTCTAAATCTAATCCTCAAATCCTCTAGCTTTTGCAATTTGCACAATAAATCAATTTATTTGATTTATTATTTCTTCTATTTTCATTCAAAATGACATCTTTATGGAATATGCTTCAAATTTGAAGTCTTCCCCCAAAAGGGACTTGTCCTCCAACATGGCATTAACTCCTCTTACATTATCTCTTACATAACTCCAGCTTGGCATTTAAGACACTTTCTTCTTCCTCAACAAGCCAACTTTCAATTTTCAAATTTGAACCTAATAGCATTTATCATGCACAATGACCAAAATGTGCACAACCTTCCTCCATTGACATGTTCGCAAGTGACATCTTGTCATTGGTTTTCCTTTTGTCCCACATTCTTCCATTCTTCTCATTTCTCCATCATTCTCTCATATAAATAGAGCATCTCTCTATTGATTTGGGATCCACAATCTTATGCACAAATTCATTATTGTCATTTGAATTCATAGCATCTTCAAAGCTTTTTCATCATTTAGCTTATCAAGAGTTGGGAAAGGGATACTTTCCACATCAAAGTAGCACCAATCCACTATGGGATAGGTTTGAACATATTTCACATGCTTTCAATCAATCTCTTTGATATTTTATTACTTTGTTTTCATTTGTTTAGCATGATTCAATATTTCATAGGATTATTTAATTTTCTTGTTTAAACTAACCGATGTGATAATGGTTGTCAAATTTTAGTATTTTGCATATTAGGTGCTTACATCTGGCGTTAGAAGGAGTACCCCTTGTCTTTTTTTTTTCTCTTGGTGGAAGTTTTTCTTTAATATTACGATGTTTCTTGTTACAATTTTTTAAAATTTTGTCTACAATTTTTTTTTAGCACTTTGTTTACAAGTTTTGAATATGAAAAAGTGGTTTGCCTTTGATTCTAACGCTTTTGGATTCTTAATGAATGATATATGAAAATATGTAGGCTATCTCTTGATGAGTTTAACACCTAGTGGTTAGTTGAGTTTCTTTTTAATCCAAAATATTTTACATGTGATGGCATGCTTGCAAAGGTCCCAAACATAGATCTGTCATTTACATTTGTAGTTGCTTCCTGTATATGTTTGGCCTCACTGTGTTCATACCATTTTCTCATGCAACCCCCTACCATTCTAGCATTGAATGAGGAATTTAAATAGATTGAAAGGTATTAAGAGAGTATAAGAATGTGGAAAGAGTAGCCGTTGGCAATGTTAACTCAAATCAAATTTAAATCATTTAATTGTGACTTGAAAGAGGCAGTTGTGCATGAAAAGACCAATGTCATCCATACCAATCATAAACAACTGATTGATGTATTTTCCCAACCATTATTCCTTTAATGTGTATGATGCTTGCCTAACTAACACAGTCTTCACAATAAATGGTTCTTTCATTTTGTAGGGGACCATGTTGGTCAAAGGTTGCAGAATTCAGTTTTACACCTATTAATAGCATTTGCTTGAAATTTTCTTATGCCTTTTTCAAATCCATCTGTGCAAACCCTACAATCAATGCATTCCATGAGATGACATTTCTTAGAGCATTTCTATCAAATAGTTCACGTGCCTTGTATATGCACCCCCATAATTTGGCGTGCTTAGTGGGTGTTTTGTTTAGCATTTGTATTTGACTTTGTAATATTTTGTATCTAACTTTGTTTAGCATCTGTATCTGTATCTGATATTCTATTGATAGGGAATTTTTTTATTGCTAAATTATAGAAACCATTGACTCCTTACATACAACTTAAAGAATTATAGAGACAGAGTCCACAACCCAGAAGCATAGGAAGTGGAAAATATTTGAATAATTGCACGAACAATTCAGGTGCAGGGTGAATCAAGGTATAGACTATGGTCAATGACACTGCACACTTTCTCTCCTCCACCTTCGAGCATGACCACACGTTACATGTCATATGCACCCCATCCACACCCTTCATTTTTGTGAATTCTGCCATTGCTGAGCTTCAAGGGTTTTGAATGCGTGGGCTTTTTGTTAAACAAGATTTCTTGTTTGTTGCGTGTTGTTCATTAAATGTCGATTGGTGCATTTGGGAAATAAAATCTACCTATATTGAATGTAGATTATTTGATATAGAGTGGAATCCTACTAAGCATAATCAATCCACTGACAAGATTTACAATAGGCTTTGCAACATTTGACATACACACTATTAATCTATGTGCAACTTATGCTTTTTTGGGCATACCTCTAATAGGTTCTAGAGTAAAAGAAAAAAATGAAGAAATTTTTAGACTCACGACTAGTGGGTAAATGTGGCAGTAAGAGGACGATCAAATCCTAGACTACATATGTACCATTAAATTTTTTATTTCACTAAGGTGGCAGGTAGCATATGATTATACGTGGAGGAGATGCAATCTTGGACCACCATCCAAAACAATGCTATTTTCTGTTTTGGAGTTTCATTAATGCTTTGTTGAAATCAAAAACAATATATGGTGCTCTCTTAATCTAGTTGCATATATTTAAATCATTTTTTTATGTTAAGGTCTGCATTTTTTATGCTTTCCTAATCATGTGGGTATATTTAAATCACTCTTGTGCATATATTTTAATGTTTAAGCCTTTTTCATGGTTCACACACATTTAGGAGATCATCAATAAAGCTTTATTGTGCATTTAGAAGATTATCAATGCATGATTTAGGCTTTTTATACATTTTCAAGGAAGAGGAAATTTTGCATTAAAAGTTATCATTGAATGCATTCATTTTGTTTGAAAGTTTATTCATTATGCTAAATATTATCATAAATCCCATCTCTAAGATTTTACTTTGTAATGTTTATAGGTTGACATTGGAATCAAGCAAAAGCAAGCAGAGGGAGTTGAAGAAAATGGAGCATTGAACTTGAAATTGACAAAGCATTTTTAAATGCTTAGAGCTTCAATTTTCTACTTTCGTTTTCTATTTTAGGCCAACTCACTTCTTTTTGGGCTCTAAAAAGAACATTACAAAACCTTTCTTTTTGTTACAAAGGGTTAAAAAGAATCTTAGGAACTTACTAAAGTTTGTTTTTTGGGGGATTTAACAATTGAACAAACAAATCTCACACTTCAAAGTTGGTGCTTAAAAAGAACTCATTTCATGCTTTGAATTTAAAATGAATATGTTCCTTTTATGTTTTGTAATCTCTTATCCAAAGTAATATCATTTAAAAGATGTATGTGCTTCTCTCGTGTCTCACGATGATCTTGAGAATCAAAAGAATTTTTTTGATATTAAGTTGTATAAGTGATTACCTTCACACTTCAATTTGGATTCTTAAAATTGAGCAAAATATTGCTAGTGTGAGTGGAGTATATCGCTCATGTTAGCTCTTTGTTTCTCAACAAATATTGATCAAACTATGGATGTGCTTTCTTGCTTTTGTTTATCCTTAGAGGACTTGCTTGGTGGGAAAAATTAATCACCCCAGGTAATGGTCCAACTAGGAACACACTAAATCCAAGCGAATTCCACCCAGTATATAAGTGTGGGTACTTGAGGAAAGTTCAAGTATCATGAGGATTGTTCTGACAAGAAGGGAAACAATGGTCTCTTGCCATATGGATGATACCTCATGAATGAAATGCCTATAATAGAACCTTTTTTTTAGAAGGCCAAATCATTATCTATTTCTCGGTGCAAGAACAGTTGTTATGAAGCTGTCCCATAATTTTTACGGCTCTTAGTAAAGATAAGAAGTATGCCATGGGCGTTTCATGGGTATGTATGCTTGGATAACTCGAGAAGTGTGTGCCATGGAGGGGAGCCAGTGTGGTCAAGCATCTAATCATCTGCTAAAAGTAGGCATAGCTAGATTTATCCAAGTCAGAACTCAACAAATATTGTCTCATTCTATCTTAGGGTTGTGCATCATTTTGGAATCAAAACTCTTTGTTTGGGTCTGAAGCATTGGAAAACAAACATTCAACATGAACATCAAATACCTTTGATTAAATTTAAGTGCTATTGGTTTCCCTAGGGATTCTATCCTTAGAGGCTTCTAAGTATTTGAATTTACATCTCAATTTGCTCTCACTAAAGTCAACATTAGGGAACTTTTGCCTTGATTTCCTTGATTTCCACATAATTCACTTTGTGGGATGAGAAGAAGTTAGGACATTAGACATCTTGTTTGAAAATATAATCAAGAGAGTGTTTTTGGTAAAAAGAATCCATTAAGAAATAATTAAATCAATTGGACCCCACACATGTGCTTGTTATCTTTTGTCTTAAGATCTTCCAATCAAAACATTGGTCTTTTGGTTTGAACTACTCTTAGGGAAAATCATGTTCTTCAATATCTTGGTCTCATAAACAAAGTTCTTCTTAGGTTCATTTAGGATCAAATCAAACACTTCATTCATCTCAAAAATTTATCATATCCATACCACAAACAACTTTAGAGATTTGGAAACATCATTATCTAGACTTGGGTACATCCTTAAACCAAATCAAAACCATTTGTTTAGTTAGGTGTGTGTGGATGAATCCTTCCTCACACACTTAGTTAAATTATCACCCTTTCAAACGAGTTCATCCTAAGATCATATCTAACATCTTAGGGTTTACAAGTTCATTATCCAAATCAAACCAATCAAAATCAAATCCTAAAGTCTAGCATTGATCCAAAGTTCCTAGAATCTCAACACCCATATCACCCACCCCTTTGGTCCTAAATTCCTTAGAGGTCAACATGGTCAAGACACAAGAAGAATATGGAATATAAACTTGATCCATACATCATGAGTGATCTAAGTCAACCAAACTATCAAATCCTTACAAAACCAATGGATTATCAAAAATCACATTTATACAATCCATACATAGGATCATTATCTCCTACAAACCTCAATGGTACAACAAATGTGAGTATGCCCACTCTAAAGGTTGGAACACCTTTCCCTATGATAGATTTAAATAAAATTCCAAACCTACAAATCTATCAACCAAACAATCAATGCACGAGTCTTCAAAAAAAGAATGTTATCCCACTGAATTCATACATGCCAAATGTGAAAATACCAAGTACAACTTTACCAAACATGAACATTTCAAATCCACACTTGGTAAAATTTGGGATAGATATGTTTGCGAATCTTACAAATGTTGTCCAAAGTCTAAAAAATATGTTAACAACTCTATGTATTGATCCAAATCAAGGTAACACCATGCAAAATAAAAGTTAGCTAAATCAAGGCAATGTGATTCCCAACCACAAAAATGTTCAATTTCAACCTATAATGCCAAATCTAAACATCATCCCAAATTAGAACATTGTCCAAAATCAATTTTTCCATGATCCCATACAAACACCACAAGTATACATTTGCAATCTTCTTGAGCAAAAACAAAATCAACTATATCAAGGGTTCCAAGATCAAAATCAAGATCAAATTTTGCGAGATCAAATTGCTACACTTACCAAAATAGTTGATTCATTGTGCCAAGATACATCTCCACCCCAAAATCAATACACTCTTCCATTGGTTAAACCATGTCATCAAAACACTGAGTTGTGTCCACAACCACATTAAGAACAATATCTCCAAAGTCAAGAAGTTGGATATCAAGATCGACAACATCAATAAAAAACCCAATCACCACATCTCAAATTTCAACCACCACATCTCCAAAATCAATCACCACAAGGTTAATTTAAAGTAAAAATCTCACAAGGTAACAAAGAAAAATACACACCACTTGGGGGACCAATCAAATCAGTCATGCAACAATTGGTACAAGAAAATCTAACCAAAATCCCCTTTTACGAAAACTATCAAGAGCCTCAAGTTAAACCACTAGGGTATAATGAGAATCACCTTTGTGATTTTCACAAAATAAAGGGACACAACATCAAATTTCATTTGACTCAAAAATATCATCCAAGACCTTATTGATAAAAAAAAAAAACTATTGGGGACAATGATGAAGATTCAACCACTACTGATAGCATTGACAATCTCCACGCCACAATTGTTGAAAAAAATAATCAAGATCTATCCATCAATAAGCCTCTTGAAGATGTCTCTACCTCATCCGAAGATCAACTCAACATACATCAAGAACCACTTTTTAGTCATGATCAAAACCCCTCAACAATATTTGACAATGATCTATTTCAAGTAGTGTCATAATTATTTGATCCTATTGACATAATCCATGATCCATCAACCAATGATCATGTTGAAAATGTCTCTACATCACCTAATGAGTTAGAGGACATGTCTCAAGATTTTACCCCAAAGCATGATCAACATCTTTCACCAAAGTCTAGGAATGGTCTTTTCCAAGACATATTGACATCCTTTGACCTCATGGTTATAGATATTGAAGGAATCCTCAACTCAACATTTGATCCAAGTCCACTCAAAGATCAAAAGGATATTGAGCCACTTCCCATTCCTAATGAAGATATCCAAGAAACCTTTATAAGCAATCCATCCTTTGAAACTAACCCATTCCAAGAACTTGATCCAAAGCATGACGAAAGCAATTATGAAATCATTCAAGATCAAGAATTCGTATCTCCAAGATACTACAATGATCTAATGGACACTCTCCTATCTATACATGATGTTGCAAATGATGATCATATCCATATAGCATATATTCCTCCATTTACCCATGAGATGCTTACTCCTAATGGACATGTAGATGATATTCATTCAAGACAAGAGTCTCATACTCTTCATATCACCTTTCAAGATCCATGACAGAGTAGAGAAGGACTAGCAACTTGTTTCCAAGGTAAATCATATCCTATTGAAAATAAAATGTTTCAACAGATGAATTATGAAGGCAGAGGATTAGGCCTACATGAACATGGTGTCCTAGAACTAGTGTATATTATTGGCAACCCTAAGCATCAAGGTCTTGGTTATTCGACAATTAAGGGATCTAAACATATCAGTGATACATCTATAATACGAGGGGAAATTCTATCTAGTGCAAGCATCAACATAGGGAGCATGAAGAGTCCTTATGGTGAAACCATTGCCAATACTACAATGAGCCATGTCACGAATCTTCATCCACCCATCACCCCATCCAAAAATTGGGACCAACATCAAAAGAAGGACGAGAATGAAAGCAAGAAGAACATCATCAAAGGAAAATAAGTAGTGAAGCATAATGGAAAAATAAAATACACATGGATACCAAAGAATACAAAGAAATATTATCCCTATCAAACTTCATTAGTTAAAGAAACTATGGGGAAAAATAAAAAGGGGAAAAGTATCCATCAAAGATTTCCACAAAGGAAAAGGCAGGCTTCTCAAGCAACATACAAAGTATATCAAGTAGTTGGTCCTAATTCCACACACACTTCTGTATCCACCCATTATTGCTCATCGTCCCAAGTTTTGAGAGTCAAAGGTTCCGAACTATCAACCAATCCATATTTTATGCCTTAACACACTCCATCCATGCCTCCACATATGATATCCAATTCTCACATTGACCTTGTATTGGCACCCACCCTTCATCATAAGGATTCAGAAGGCATCCTATTGCAATGTGAGCACAAAGACATAGTTAACTTTGGTATCAACAAAGTAGATTGACAATCTCAAAAGTTGTATTCAAGTGCACGTATCTTGGCAAAGCAGCTTCTTCAAGTAGGATATCAATGGCACATTATAATAGGAGCATCTACATCAACACCACAAGGTGGTTCGACATGAGCTTAAAATATTTTAAAAAAATAAAAAAAATAAAAAAAATAGAAAAATCATGAAAATAGTAAAGATAAAAATCGGCCTCCAGTGAAAATCACTATGGTGGTGCTTTGGACAGGTACCATGATGAAAACCTGGAAAAAAGGCGTCATGTGTAGAATCGAGCATCTTCATGCACTAGTTCAGGTCGAAGCATCTCATCACATCCATAATAAATCCAACATTCCATCCATCTTATCCATAATAAATCCATTCATCCATGAACCATTTATCCAATCCATTTTCATCCATCTGCATACATCTTCCACATTATCTTGATAGTGTCAAAGTTTGGTGTACACTTTACACTTGCTTATGGTAAACATCTTGACATAAGTCATTTTCATTGATCCTATCCTACCCAACATTATCTGAGCCATGAAGCATTATCCAAAAGAGAATTCTTTATTTGAATACCTATCTTATTGCAAGATAATCTATATCCCTCCATCCATACACCTATCCAAGCATCCATCCATGGAATTCCATACATTGCTAGACACTAGGCGCAAATATTTACATCTTGCTTCAAGAATAAATCTTGATCTATATCCTCCAACTTATGTGGTGATCCGAACATTGGCAAACATAAAATAAAATTGGTCAAAGCATTTGAGAGCATGAATCCAAATCACTAGCCCATGGCGTTATTTTGACAAGAAGATGTTCCTTATCAAGCTTCATCTTTCATCGAACATCAATCCAAACAATCAATATCAGTTGCATCTAAAATGTTCTTCAACATCACATCAAATCATTCAAACAAAATTTTGTTCCAAATCAAGCTTCAAAATCTCGATCAATCAAATCATCATCTCAGTCCTCGTGTTGCTTAACACTATCCTTGCATTGTTGTGCATCCTCAGTAATGTTATCATCATCAATCTTGATCAATCGAGTCCAATCAATCCCTCATCATCTTGGGATATCCATCCTAATCCTTGTGTTTCTTAACACTATCCTTGCATTGTTGTGTATCCTCAACAATGTTATCATCATCAATCCATCAATTCGATCAATCAACCTTAGCTTGGTTTTCAACAAAATCCCAAATAGATCACTGATATGGTCATGCATATCCATATCCAAATCATCAAAATCATCTGAAAAATCCAAAAACATCAAAAAATCCAAAAACATCCATAAAATAAAAAAATCCAAAAACATTCAAAACATATCAAAATCCCAAAACAGGTCAAAAAGTCAATCAAAAATAAAAACAGAGTCATCTTGTCGAACTACGAGTCTCTGAGCTTTAAACGTAGGAAAGGTTGATCTTTGATTAGCCCTCGAGGCCCCTAAGATAGGTCTTTAGGTTAGTCTCTTGGTCAAAATCTCGGAAAACCCAAAAACAATTGAAAAAATGAAAATCAAAGCATTTGTAAAATCTAAAAAATACGAAAAAATGTCTCAAAACATTTCGAAAAAAAATAATCCAAATATTTGAAAAAATCCATCCTTCTCATCTCTCTTTCACCCACAATAAACATCACCCATAATAAATCATTGTCATCCTCAACCTTAGGTGAAACAATCAGAAACAAGTCTAGTAGATTGAAAGTAAAAACTCAAGCATCAAGGTCTCAAGTCTAGGTCAGTAGGTAAATACGTTGGTCAACTCTGGGTACTAATAGCTCATCATCCAATCAATCCAAAAATCATTTGATAACATCATGTCCTAGGATGCATCCTTCCTACAATGGACATCAACATCAAGCTTCACCGGAGTTTAGTCTTGGCTAGCAGTATGAAGGACATTAGCTTCTTTGTTTACTTTACCTTCGTCTTTTGGTTTATCTTATTGTGCTCATTCCAGTGACCTCTTGATGATGTCCAAACAAAGGGATTTAGAGAGAAAGGAATGGAGCAATGATCATTATCTTTTTATCTGTTGTGCTTGTTGGATAATCTTATAATATAACCTTGGTCATACGTGCTTTGTTTGGGTGTAGTGAGGGTGTTTTAGGTGTCTTGTTGACTACATAGGAAGGATTTCCTTTCTATGTTTTGGTCTGAGATGTTTGGAATATCTAAACTACATTTTGAATAAGGTTATGTGTTTCGGGTGTGAATAGGAGTACTCCTATTGAATTTTTTGCTCACTCTCTCGAGGGGGCAATGTACTAGTATATTTCTTTCCGCTGGGGCATCCGAAAAAATTAGATTTTTTTTGAATTTTGACCTTGACAAGTTTATTCTTTGAACCAACGAGGGGGAAAATGTAGACACGTAAAATATACATGCATCTGATTTGGATTCACTACTTTCAATTCATCCTTAATCATCCCTCTACAAACCATTTTAATCGAATAATATTTATCTAATTAAAATTTATCATATTTCCTCTTTTAATTAAATAAATCAATCATTATTTAATTAAATCATATTTACCCTTCTAATTAGATAAATCAAATTTATCTAATTAAATATATCATTCTATTTGATTAAATCATTCCAATCTTCTTTGCAATTAAATAAATCAAGTTTATTTAATTAATCTCTAAAGTTATCTCTTTAATTAAATAAATAATTTTTATTTGATTAACTTCAAATGTCCTTCATTTAATTAAATAAATCAAATTTATTTAATTAAATTACTAATGCATAAATTTCCTCCCATTTAATTTAAATAGATCCAAAAAACTAAATCAAATGTCATGTCAACTAATCTCTATTTTCTGCTTTGCTCTGCTCTTCCCGCGCTGGCTGTTTTTTTAATTTTCGGTACCATTTTTTGCTGTTTGCTTTTCATGGGTGTTTCGGGGGAGGGGGGGGGCTCCCCATTCCAAGGATTTTGTCCCTATTTTTGTTCTTGTACCTATGATGGCAAATTCCAGCTTGCCTTCTTCTGAATAGATGTTTTCTCCTAGTACTGTTGTCCTTTCCCCCGGGGAGAAGACTATCAGAATCTTTGGGAAGTCGCCCTTCTCTCTGACACTTGGTCTTCACTCTTTTTTTTTCAGAGGAAGCCCCTACTTCCTATGTGGACAAGTTGGTGGGGTTTGACTCGCTAGCCCAGAATAAAAAACCTATGGATTTTGCTTCTTGCTCGGTTACTGGCTGGGAAGTAGATGTTCCTGAGGCCCTTATGTTGAAGGCGATGGATAGCCTCAAAATGGATTTGGTTGGAAATTTTTTGGTGTTCAAGCCAAATATTGAACTTGTGCGTCAGTGGGTTGCATCTACCTAAAACCTTAAAGGCAGTGTCACAATTAATGCCATGCCTAGAGGTATTTTTCTGTTCTCTTTTGTGGTTTATGAGGCTATGTTGAAAGTTTTAACTGGAGGTCCATGGGCCTTTGACCCAAGTTTTAAAAATTTTCTCTCTTTGTAAATGGAAACCTGGCTTTGACCCATCAGTTGACTTGGGGGCATCTACACCTACTTGGGTTCGACTTCTGGGGCTTCCCCTGGAGTTTTGGGAGAAAGGAAATTTTTAGGGTATTGCTAACTCTTTTGGTAGCCTTTTGGCCATTGATAAAATCACCCAGGAGAGATTGAGTCTTGTACGGATTTCGGTGAAAGATAAAAATCTAAAGATAAGAGGTCTGAAGAAGACTCTTCGCCTAAAGCCACAAACTCTAGAGTGCAACATTCTCTTGTGTCCACCTAGAAGGTGTCCATTCCCCCTCTGAAGGACAAGGAATCTGAGGTGTCGACTGGTCCTTTTGTTGAAGGTCAGGATGTTAAGATCCTAGTTGAAGACCCCTTGAATGTCCAAAGTCTCAAGGCTAACAAGTCATTAAATGGTGCCGTGGAAGTCTTGGAAGAGGGTGATTATGTTCTTCAAGAGGTATCTCCATCTTTAGAGGAGTTGAATTTTGTCTCCCAATTTGGTGCTCAAAATATCAATGATTCATTGGCCCTTCTTGGCTTCCCCCAAGGGTCAAATGATAAGGAGGATGAGGAGGGATGGTCACAAACCACCTCAAAAAGCAAGAAGAAAAAGAAACAAGATGTTGGTGGGGGCAATAAGGTGGGAAGAACCTCTGAAAAGGAAGCAAGATCATGGGATCAAAGTCTAAGAAAAAGTAGTTCAGGATGCTGGTTGTTTTGGGGGGTGTGGTAGCTTTTGTTTTTAATGAAGTATGTTTCTTGGAATATTAAGGGCCTTAACAGTCCCTATAAAAATTTTTGTTAAGGCTTTCATAATGGATAACAAAATTGATGTCCTCCTTATGTAAGAAACGAAGATGAAGAAATAAACTTTTGAAAAATCTATTGCTAGTATTTGGCCTAGAGCTGGTTTTTGTGTTTGTGAAGGTAAGGGAGCGTTTGGGGGTATTGCTACCCTCTGGAACCCCTCTAAATTGAAAGGCACTTTTCATTTTGACAGTAAGAATAACCTTGAGATTTCTCTGGAATATATAGGTTCTTACGAGTCTTGGATTCTTGTAAATATCTATGCCCCTAATTACAATAGAGACAATTTTTTTTTGGGAATAGCTTAGTGAATCTATCTCTGAAAGGTGTGATGAACATTGGATGCTAGGAGGGGACTTCAATTCTCCCCTCCTCCCTTCTAAAAAGTTGGGTGGATTGGATGAGTACTCAGATAGTATGATGGAGCTTGTTGAGTTCTTTAACTCGATAGGGTTGATTGATATTCCTCTCCAAGGCACTAAATTCATGTAGTCAAATAGGAGGATTGGGAACCATTTAATTCAAGTTAAATTGGATAGATTTTTTATATCTGCTAATTATGATATTTCCCAATTCCTTTCTCTCTTCGCTCTTCCTAGGTTTGGCTCTGATCGTAATGCTTTGGTTTTGAAAAAAACATGTGGATCATAATAAGGGCCCCTTCCCTTTCATATTTGAAGCTTTGTGGTGTACTCATTCGGCTTTTGCTACTTTAGTTCAATCGTGGTGGGAGAAACCCATCCTTCGAACCCCTGTGTATTGTTTAGTTGAAAAACTTCACCGTGTTAAGAAAAGGGTTAAGGGGTGGAATAAGTTAACCTTTGCTAACATTTTTGAGTTAAAAAATGCTTTGGGAAAAAGTTTAAAAGAAATATAGGACAAAATGGAGTCTGGTTTGGCGAATGGAGAGACTTGTGTGAAGGAAAGAGAGTTGAGATCCCAATGGTACAAATGTAGTAAAAAGGAGGAAATATTTTGGAAACAAAAGTCAAGGGTTCAATGATTGACTGAAGGGGACAGGAATACCAAAGTTTTCCACCGATCTACTCTAAAGCACATAAATAGAAATAGAATTAAATTTTTGGTTAAAGTGGACGACTCTATTGTTACTAATGAAAGAGAGATTGCCAGGGAAGTTGTAATTTTTTTTTTCCTCCTACCTTTTAAACTATGTCAATGACCCCCATATTCATGTTGATTTTCTTAATGTTATTCCTAATGTTGTCTCTGAGTTAGATCTTATGATGATGAAAAATATTGTTTCTTTGGAAGAAGTCAAAAAGGCCATCTTTTCTTTTGGAGCCCTTAAATCCCCTGGTCCTGATGGTTTCCCCCTATTTTTTTTCAAACTTACTGGGAAATTATTAAAGATGATCTCTTCAATGTTGTAAGAGACTTTTTTAGGTCAGGAAAGTTGTTAAGCAATCTGAATGTTAATTGTATAGCTCTTATCCCTAAATCTATCGATGCCTTTGCAATGAAAGACTTTAGGCCTATTAGCCTATGTAATACTGTGTATAAAATTTTCTCAAAAAAATTGGTTTTTAGACTTAAACTGGTTTAGGTAAAATGATAGCTCCTAATCAAAAAGGTTTTGTTGAAGGTAGAAACATTCTTGATACTGTTATTTCGACTCATGAGATAATCCACTCCATGGAGTATTAAAAAAAGCTTGGAATGGCATTTAAAATTGACATCTCAAAAGCCTATAATAGGGTTTCCTGGCCTTTCCTTTTTGCTGTTCTTAAGAAGTTTGGGATCGATGGTAGGTTCTTAAAGATTATTTCAGCTTGTGTTACTTCTCCTATGTACTCTGTTTTGGTTAATGGTGTTCCCCAGGGTTTCTTCTCTTGTGGGCGTGGTCTTAGGCAGGGGGACCCCCTTTCTCCCTACTTGTTTATTATTGTTGTTGAAGCCCTTAGAAGAAATATTCAAAGGTTGGTGGATGTGCAAGCTCTTAAAGGTAGTAAGGCTGCTTCTTCTCTCAAGCCCGAGTCCCATCAACAATTTTTTGATGATACTCTATTGTTTGGGGATGCATCGGTGGGGGAAGCAGGTGATTGGAAATAGATTCTTAATGATTATGCTAAATTTTCTAGTCAGTGCATTAATTATGAGAAAAGAAAATTTTACTTCTTCAACACTGATCAATAGATAAGGGACAGAGTGAAAAGAATTATGGGGTGTCAAGAAGCTGAATTTCCAGATAATTACTTGGGGCTTCCTTTGTTTTCCAAGAGGTTAGAAAATAATTACTGGAATAAGTTATTAGAAAGGATTTAGCATAAATTGGCTAGATGGAAGGGGAAGTTTCCGAGTTTTGCTGGTAAGACCCAACTCCTAAAATCCTCTCTTTAGAATATTCTAGTGTATTACCTTTCCTTGTTTAAAATTCCTACTCATATAGGGGAGTTCAAGATATAACAAATTTAGGGGAAATTCTTTCGGTCAGGAACAGAGGAAAAGAACAGACTTTCTCTTGTCAGTTGGGATAAAGTTTGTAGGCCTAAAAGGTGTGGGGGGTTAGGGTTGAGAAGAATTCATATGCTAAACAAAGCCTTAACTACAAAAATTGGATGGAACTTGCTAGAAGGCTCAAAAGACTGGGTCAAAATATTCCAAGTTAAGTACCCGAGAAACAAGAACTCTGGATGCTTTATATCTTAAATGGATCTCCCTTCTGGCTCTTCGCTATGGAACCGCCTAACTATATTAAGGAATGTGATAAAGTTGGGGGCAAGGAAGATAATAGGGAATGGAGTTAAAATGGACTTTTGGAAGGACCCGTGGATAGAGAATTCCACCCTGTCTGCTAATGAGGAATTGAATCCCTTAAAGTGCAACCTTCACAAAATTTGTGGCACAAAGGGGAGCAAATACATAAACTGGGAAGGGGAGGAACCTAAATGGAATAATTTTGATGCCTTGTTAAGGAGAAATAATCTGAAGGGTCAAAGTCAAGTGAATTGGGCTCCTCTCCTCATCAATTTGCATAATTTGATTGGGGAGGGAAGATGGTTTGATAGGGGAAGGGAGGATGAATGGCTCTGGAAAAGCAGCCCCTCTAGATGTTTCTCAGTTAGAAGGACCTATGAAGACTTGGTGAGGGCCCAGGATGTTGTTACTAGTTCCTTATGGAAAGTGGTGTGGCTTAAGAATCTGATCCTTAAAATAAACTGGTACTGGTGGTCGGTGGCCCATGGCAATATCCTCACCATTGATAACTTGGTAAAGAGAGGGTTCCATCTGGTTAATTGGTGTTCTCTTTGTAAGCAGGAGGAAGAATCGATAACTCATATGTTCTTCCATTGCAATTATGCGAGGGAAGTGTGGTCCAAGGTTTTGTAGTTATTGTCTTCAGATTGGGTTTTTCCTAGCTCTATGAAGTTGTTTATTGAAGGCTAGTCTAACTGTCCTTTCTTCCAATCCCTCAAAGGTTATAATGAAAATTTAATGATGAAGTTTACAAAATATTGGAGGAGAAGCTGTATTTCTATTGGTGTTATGAAATTTTAGGTGAATTCTTGTTTTATAGCAGAGGCCACAGGGCTGTAAAATTCTGGTCAGAAGGTTGCCAAAAAGAGGAGCTAATTATCAACGTTTTGTGGATGATTTTCTGCACCATGGGGAAAATCTCAAACGGCTTCAAAATGGGTATGCCAGACTCAAACTTCCTCCTCCTTTTTCCCTTGCGAGTCTATTTGTTATGTGATATTTCACTCTAGAAGGTCGTTATATGTTTGTTCATGCTTATCATTTTCCTATTTTAAACCACATTAGACATGCAGAACACATTAACCTGCCATTTTCATAGTCTTCCATGCAATTCAATATTGAGAAAGGTGCTAACCCGCCGCTTCACCAGGGCTTACCACCGCTTCACCGGGGCTTAATGCTTACTCTGTACAAATTTCCCCTTTCCCAAAATACACATGGAAACCCTTTGAATGCTAGAGAGGAGAACCCGAACCCTTCTGATGAGGAAAATGTTGAGTTTTAGAGGGTGGAAAACCTTGAGGTTGATGAACCTCTGGTTGTTGACCATTCTCCCCGCAAGCCCCCTGCTATTGTTGCAAGATGTTTGTTTATCCCTGCTAAGAGCCCCTCTTTGGTGGCTAATGCTTCAAACCCTTCTACCCCTTGCTCCCAAAAAAGTGAGGACTCTAAAAGTGTGGACCTGTTGCTTACTAGAGCTACCCCTGAAGAAAGAAAACACTCTCCCCCGTTGCTCAAACTCCCTAAATCCAAGAAACCTAGAAAAGAGGTTAATACTTCTGATGTTATTCATATTTCGGAGGACTGTATCAAAAGGAAGAAGTCAAGGAGAAATTTTAGGGGCAGGGGAGTGGTGGGAGTGGTGAAAGGAGGTCGGCATGGCTAGAAAAAGAAACCTCAAAAGAGAAAAAAGGGAAAGAAAAATTATCTATTGATGTGGAGGATATCTTGGGTTATGAGGAATTTGAGGCTTAGGAAGATGACGATTCTTAGGATTTTGACTTTGAGGAAACTACCTATGATATGGGGGAAGATGAATTGGAGGAGGAAGAAAAAGATGAGGAATGGGAGGAGCAAGTGGAGCTTCTGAGAGAAAAGAATGGAACTGGGATTGATGAGGATGTTGGGCTCTCTGGTCAGGAGAATAATTCTGAAGATTTGAGTATTGATTTTCTTAAAAGTAGGCTAACCTTTTTGCAGGTCCAATTCGAGGATATGGAAAAGGCTCTGGTGACCCTAATGATATTCTTCGATGGGCTGATGAGATGCGCAATGCTGGGACTAGCCTCAAGAGAAGCTAAGATTAGTAGAAAACTAAAGAAGCAAGGAAAGGTCGACTCCCTCAAACTACTGGATGAAACAGAGGGACCTGATTGGCGTGAGTATGTGGCTCTCTTAGGAGAGTATAGGGACCTGTTAAGGAAGGATAGCTAATGGATTGGGTTGTTGTTTTTCTTGCTTTTGATGAGTTTTTTGTTCTTTATCAATATCTAGGACTGTTCATATTTTATCTTTAAGATCTAGTGGAATACCACCTGGTATACTATGGACTTAATCAATGTCCTTCGTAGCTTAAATTTTGTTGGTAGTAATTGTTTTTTTTTATAATTATGGGCTTTACTATAGTGATGGTTTTAAATCTGGGCTTGTGTGCCATTATCATGTTGTTTTTTTGTTTGGATGGTGGTGTTGTTTCCCACCTTGGTATCTTTTTTTGATCTGCTATTGTTCCACGGGATCAGGGCCCTTCCCTGCTTATATTATCAAAAACTAATCTCTAACTAAAGCTAATTAAATCATAATTATCTCTAAATCTAATCCTCAAATCCTCTAGCTTTTGCAACTTGCACAATAAATCAATTTATTTGATTTATTATTTCTTCTATTTTCATTCAAAATGGCATCTTTATGGAATATGCTTCAAATTTGAAATCTCCCCCCAAAAGGGACTTGTCCTCCAACATGGCATTAACTCCTCTTACATTGTCTCTTACATATCTCCAACTTGGCATTTAAGACACTTTCTTCTTCCTCAACAAGCTAACTTTCAAATTTCAAATTTGAACCTAAATAACATTTATCATGTACAATGACCAAAATGTGCACAACCTTCCTCCATTGACATGTTGACAAGTGGCATCTTGTCATCGATTTTCCTTTTGTTCCACATTCTTCCATTATTCTCATTTCTCCATCATTCTCTTGTATAAATAGAGCATCTCTCTATTGATTTGGGATCCACAATCTTATACACAAATTCGTTATTGTCATTTCAATTCATAGCATCTTAAAATCATTTTCATCATTTAGCTTATCAAGGGTTGGGAAAGGGCTACTTTGAACATCAAAGTAGCACCAATCCACTATGGGATAGGTTTGAACATACTTGACATGCTTTCAATCAATCTCTTTGATATTTTATTACTTTGCTTGCATTTGTTTAGCATGATTCAATATTTCATAGGAATATTTAATTTGCTTGTTTAAACTAACCCATGTGATAATGGTTGTCAAAGTTTAGTATTTTGCAGATTAGGTGCTTCCAACCAAAAAAATTGTTGAAGACTTACCATGGTGTGGAATGTGTGAGATGCCTCACTTGTCACAACAATGTGCAGTCGCAAGGTCCTTGGAAGAAACTCAAGATGATCAAGGGGAGTCTAATTATCCTCATAATCTAGATGAGATGACAAATGTATTCATGACTAGGTTAGACTTGGAATGTGGTGATTATTCTTCTAGTGATGATGTTGACACAAATGATGTGGATGTGTAAAGACACAAAGTAGGTTTACACCATCAACAAGTGCTTTTAGATGAAGAAAGAGAAGATAAATACATTGCCTACACTCTCGAGTAAGATAATGTTTCTTTGAGAAGACCTTCAAATGAGGAGATCGAGAGATATACAATTGCATTGGCTGCTAGAGCTGAAGAAAGAAGTGATCTTCACCTGAGGAATAGGGTGGTGAGCGGAAACCAAGGTAATCATGGAGGCATGCTCATTAAAGAGAACAATGCAAAGAGTAAAGGAACTAAGAAACAAAACAAGAAGGAAGAGACCAAGCCCAAAGAAGCTAAAGAAATGAGAATTTGGGCCAAGAAAGCTAAAAGCAAAGGTTATTGCTAAAGCTGCACATCAGGATTTGAAGTCTACTGTTGAAAAGATTGATAAGCAAGTTGATAAGGTAGTCCCTTAGGAAATAATACTTCTTGAGTTACCGAGTTATTCTCCCATTGACATGTTTCAGGTTTTGTCTCAAGTCTGATTCACAATCCCATTTTTAGAGATGATGAGGATTGATGAGCATAAGAATAGAATGGTAGCTTTCATTAATAGTATTGTCAGGGGTAGTAAAGTCAAAGCAAAGCTGATGCACTTGAAACAAGTAAGAGTCGAGAAAAATATACTGAGGTAGGGGTAGTAGTTAATGAGAATCTTGAGATCTATTTGGGAACTACCATTACTGCAAATCCTAGTCTAATCAATCCTTTCTTTTTGAGCTTGAGCATTTTTGGAAAACTACTTAGGAATTGTATGATAGATTCTGGTGCTTCAAATAATGTCATGCCAGTCAGGATAATGGAGGAAATGGCCTTGAAGGTTGATAGAACCTATGGAAAATGCTATGCTATCGATTCCAGAGAGGTCCCTATTATTAGGGTAATTTATAAAGTCCCATTTAAATTAGTTGCATTCCCTGAAAAGGAGTTGGTAGTGAGTGTCACAGTGGTAGATATTCCACCAAATTATGGAATGCTACTATCAAGACAATGGTGTGCTTCTATGGGAGGAAGTATGCCATGTGATTTGTCATTTGCCACATTTTCAATTGATCAGAAGGATGTCAAAATTTCCAGAGAATCAAGATTCTGACATATGATTTGGCATATTGAAGAGCCAAAGGAACTTTATGGACACTAGCATAGACACCTTTTGTGTGGAAGAGCTGAAGCAAGAAGAAGAAGAAGCTAAGCTGACAACAATTGTTAAAGAGGTCTTGCGACCACCACAAGAAGATGCCCTATGGACTATGTACTTTGATGGCGCATGTTCTAAGGAAGGCTCAGGAGCATGAGTCATTCTCATCTCTCCACAAGGTAAGACCTTTAAGTACTCATTTTTTTCACAATTTGGATGTACAAACAATGTTGTTGAATATGAGGCTTTATTACTTGGTTTGAAGTTAGCTTCTAAACATGGGATAAAGTTGTTAAAAGTATTTGAGGATTTTGAGCTAGTAGTTTCCCAAGTCAGGTTTAGGTTTTTCACTAAGGACAAGAGGTTGAGACAATATAGGAATGAGGTTTGGGACACTATTGAGGCCTTTGATGCCTTCGGTATAGATTGGATAGAGAGAGGACAATATGTAAGATCAAATTTATTGCCTAAAATTGCAGTCAAGCTAGATGATGTAACTTTTGATGGTGTCTCAAGAATAGAGGTACAAACACAACCTGCAGTTCCTGAAATCATTTGCAATTGGAAATTGTTTGAGGATGACAATGACATTTTTAAGTTCCTGCATTGCATTGACCAATATGAAAGTCAAGAGATTGACTTTTAGCTCATATGTGGTGGAAGTTGATGGAAAGGAGAAATTGTTTGGTAACAAGATAATTTAGTTGAAAAAGAACAAGATTCCCAAGGGACTAGTTACACTAGAAGGGGTCTTTGATAACCCAAATAGATCAAATGCCAAGCAAGCATCTACGCATAAGGAAGACCTAGAGGAGATAAATCTAGGAACAAAAAATCCTCCTAAAAAGGTGTATATAGGTAAAAAAATGAAGCCCCATGTGAGGACTATGTTAATTGCCTTACTAAGTAAATACAAACATGTATTCACATGGTCCTACGATGATTTAAAGGCCTACAAGGAAGATTTTTTCTATGATGTGATCCCATTGAAGCCTGACACCAAGCCTTTTAGGAAGAAACAGAGACCTATTAATCCTACCTTGAGGCCCAAAATGCAAGAAGAGCTTGTTAAGCTAAGTGATGCAAGAATTATTAAACCTATAAGACATTCTTCATGGGTGTCCAACTTGGTTCCAGTCAGAAAAAAGAATGGTGACTTAAGACTGTGTGTGGATTTTAGGAACCTTAATGTTGCATCCTTGAAAGATAATTACCCCTTACCTAACAGGGAAGCAATGTTACAAAAGGTAATAGTTTGTGAACTAATTTCTATTATGGATTGATTTTTAGGTTATAACCAGGTTATGGTGAGGGAATTAGAACAATATAAAACAACATTTACCACACCATGCGGGACCTATGTTTATGTCAGGATGCCTTTCGGCCTGATAAATGTTGGTTCCATTTTTCAAAGAGCCATGGATGTGGCTTTTTCCGATTTCATAGATTTGTTTCTTGCTTACCGAGATGACCTTACTGCTCACTATAAGAAGGAGGAGGATCACTGTTCACACCTTGAGAAAATTTTCATTAGAGCACTGGAATATGGTATTTTGTTGAACCCCAAGAAATGTGCCTTTGGATTCAAAGAAGGTAAGTTGCTAGGGAACATTGTCTCAAAAGATTGTATCAGAATTGATCTTGAAAGAGTAGCAACCATAGATAAAATTACACCACCAAAGAATGTTAAAGGGATTTAATCTTTCTATGGGAAGATAAACTTTCTAAGGAGGTTTGTTACTAATTTTGTAGAGATTGTTAGGCCAATCTAGAAAATGATCAAGAAAGTAGAGAAGGTGGTGTGGTCAGAAGAGCCTCTCAAAGATTTTCAAGCCATCAAGGATGCTATTAAAGTTGCACCTGTCTAGAAGAATCCAAACTATTCCAAGCCATTCCAACTGTTTACATTTGCCTCTTTTCATACTGTAGTGGGAGTGTTGTTACAAAAAAATGATGAAGGCTTTGAACAACCAATTTCCATTTTTAGCAAGTCTTTACAAGTAGCTGAGCTCAAGTATAACACAACTGAGAAGCAAGCTTATTCCTTAGTTAAGGCTATTAAAAATTTCAAAACATATTTGTCCAGTGCAACTGTGGTGGCTTATTTTCCAAGTGCAACAGTCAAGGACATTTTCACTCAGCAAGAAACTACAGGTTAAAGATGTAGATGGATTAAAAGAATCCAAGAGTTGAACATAGATATTCAAATTACGAAGCTGGTAAGAGACCAGGGCTTAGCCAAGCTCATGGCTGAAACTAATTTGGAGGCCAACCAAATTAATGAAGTTGAACAAGAAAAAATTGCTCCCATATGTGATATGCAGACATGTGGCTGGTACAGAAGGATAGATGAATATTTTCATACCATGAAATGCCCTGATGGCATGGCTAACAATGAGAAGAGAACATTAAAACTACAAGCAATTAGGTATGTTATCATTGATGGTGAACTCTAGTGGAGAATCCCTGAGGGTGTGCTTCTCAAATGTGTGGATGGTGACCAAGCAAAAGATCTGCTAATTGAAATGCATAAGAAAGTGTGTGGAGGTCACTACATGGCCAAGACTACTACACATAACGTATTGCGAGTAGGTTTTTGGTGGCCCACGGTGTTCAAAGACGTACACAAATTTATAAAAAATTGTGATGCATATCAGAGGTTTAATGGAAAACTAAAGTTTTCAGGTAAGGAACCAGTAAAGTTGTCATTGATTTCCTAATGAATAATATTTTGAGTAGGTTTGGTGTTCCTAAGAGAATTGTTTCTGATAACGCTATGTGCTTTAGGTCTGAGAAATTTATGGATTTTTACAACCAACATGGCATAAATGTATCTTATTCATCCCCATACCATCCCCAAGGGAATGGGCAAGCTGAGTCCAGTAATAAGAGCCTTATGAAGATTATCAAGTGGGTGCTTGAGAAGAATAAGAAATTATGGGACTTGAAATTGTAGTTGGCACTATGGGTAGACATGACGACCATGAATAATTCATTGGAAATCCCCTTTTAACTTGGTGTATGGGGTTGAGGCCAAAATACCACACAATAATATGATGAAAATGTATAAATTTGTTTAGGAGTATGATACTGATATCTGTGATGAGATGAAAAATCGGATGGATGAGTTAACCGAGCTTGACGAGATGAGAAGAGAAGCTCATAAGAGAAATGAGAGGTTGTAGCTCCAAGTCAAGCACTTGTAGGACAAAAAGGCCACTCAAAGGAAGTTTGAGGTAGGGTGTATGGTTTTGATGTGGAACGGAAGATTGGATGACAAAGGAAAGCATGGGAAGTTTGATCCCCTATAGTTGGGGCCTTATTTGATTACAGATACTCATGGGGAAGATTCTCTTTTTCTACAATCACTAAGAGGTGAATTTCTAGAACTTCCAGTACATGGACAGTTCCTGAAACCCTATTTCTCTTGAAATACGTTATATTTCCATGTACATTGTATATTTTGTAAATCTTGTACATAGGTTTGCTTTTTGTTGCATATGCTTGCTTTATCTGGGCAAGCTCCTGGTCTTTTTTGAGTTCCTATATGTTGGTCTGCTTCACCAAGAGATTTGTTTCTCGCCATACCCACCAGGGGTATGCATCCCTGAGCATGAGCCACTGATGGAGTTCCTAAAAATTTTGACATTTTGAGGTCCTTTTACACTCAGTAATGGCATGCCTCATATTTCCCATAGGTAGGATTTAGGGTTTTACCTCTGTAACCTTGTCTTCAAATGCTTTAATTTTAAACCTTGGGAGTTTTAATCTTGGGTCAACCTATTTGACCTGGTTACTGGTCATTTAAGTTGTCATTTGAGCCATCACATTGTGTTCCTTTACCAACCCCCTTGTCTAGGTTACTCGGTCACCTTCAATCACAGAGTGTTTTAATTTTCCTAATGTTGGGCTTTGATATTTCACTCCTAAATGACTTAAGTCTAAGTCATTCATCCTCAAGGTTAAAAGTGTTGTTAGCCTAATCGCAACCCCCTTTTATGATTAACTTTGTCGTATGTTTAGGATTAAAGACCATCGAATCGTGGGGATTAATCCGAGTCATTCCTTGTTGGATTGTAGGTCTCAAGTGAAGGATCTTTAATTGATGTGTGGTATGTGAGATGCTGACACGTGTTTCATCACGGGTATAGACCCAACCATCACTTTTCATTCTATCGCTCAAAGTTTTATGATCAACGGTGATTATTAAAAGGGACGAGTTGATCACTACCGTCCCCCGCCATCTTGTGGAGCTCAGATGCAAGCTTGTTAAAGTATGTGAGGACCACGAGAAGTCACCACATTTTTCCTATGGCCATTAGATGGTGGGGCCCAGAAGTACATGAAGAAGGATCTAGTTGGCATATCTTTATTGGCTAGTTGTTCAGAATGGAGCAACAATGAAATTCAAATGTGATTGACTCAATTTGAGTCATCCAAGGTGGCCATCTCAATAGGAGATCAATGGTGCATATTAAAAAGTGTGAGTACACTCATTGTAATTTTTTTGCTTTGCGTGAGTGAGCAATAATGGTGGAGGTGACTCAAAAATCTACTCGATTATTCTAAAAATGTGTGTATATGGTCAGTTCTTACATAACTGAAATTTGAGGAAGTGTCTAGAGCAATATGAAAAATTGAAGAAGGCGACTTGCATAGTTCAGTCTGATCAACATTAGGGTTTATTGCGATTGAAATTCGTAGGTATGATAAATGTTATTTTATGTTTTATTCTATCTTTTTGAACTACGGATGGCTTTCAATTTGCTTTTAGTTGAATGTGTTTTATTGCTCTTCTTTAATTGTTCAAAGTTAGGGTTAATTATATCTTTATAAGGTCATAGCCCTTTGAGACCTTTCAAAATTGACATTCAGATTGAACCATAGGTTTGAATTAGGAGGTTGGTAATTGGATTCTTTCTCATCGAAACCCTGGTCTACCTAAAATACATTTCAATATCCATGTCTCCCAAAGTACAAGTGACTATCCCTGTAGCCTAGCCTAGATTACTTTCCTAGGATGTAATTGACTTGTTAACATCCTCTAGAAATAAGAAAACTGAAGGGAAAGTATTATTCTATGGCCCTAGGATAAGAGAGGGAGTGATGGAAAAGCAGTGTTTCATTAAGGATGTTGAAGTACCTTATACTCGATGGGAGCTCTGTCAGCATTGGTTTAGAAATAGAAACCTTGGAGTTCTTCTCTGTAACCCTTGGAGGCTCGATATGGGAAAATTAGTCATTCCCAACGTATATATGGATGTTGATTTACTGAAGGATATCGCCTCAAGGTATGATCTAGTCTATAGGGTTGTCAGGACATTTGATGGGAAAGAAATGGTAAGGATGACCAGACAAGAAATTGAGAATGTTTTTGATTTGCATGACTGGAGTCAGGATCTGCTTCCTCTTGATATGGATACTATCAGGAAAGAACATGAAAACAGAAAGGTATTCATCAGGAAAAAGTTGTTTCCCTTGCATACTGCTAGCACTGGTACTGGGAAGAATAGAAAATAGATCAAAATCGGTGAAAAGGAGCATGAGACCTTTCCAATGAGATATTTTGCTAGATATTTCAAGAAGGCTCTATATTACTTGTGCCAAACCATCAACTTTTCTCCACATGACACATTGCAATGGGAATATATCTACATGGAAACACATTTACAACACCCTACTTACAACATAGTTTATGATTATGTCACATATTTGGTGGAAAATATCCATAAAGGTCTGGTTGAGCTAAGGGAAGGGAAAGAAAGGGTGAAATTATGGTCGTACTCATTGTTAATGCATATGTTCTTGTGTAAAGGGGGAAAGGTTTTTGAGAAAGACATAACTTTGAAAAGGAAGGCAGAAGGTGTTGATTTTTCTATTCAATGTTGGACCCAGATTCTAGATAAAAATGACTAGAAGTATAAATATGTGATGTTTGAGAATTATTTTGCATCAAAGATAAGGAGGTCCTTAATATATGAACCACCAAGGATTCCCAAGGAAATTCATGAATTCTTGAGACCTATGGAGATGAGGCTTGACCTGAATTTGAGTCATAACTGGGGAGACTTGATTTTATACCCTGATAAAACAATCTTCAAAGTATATGGCACTAGTATAGATCCATATGTTTTTCAAAGAGACATGCCATTAGGGATAGGGTTTCTTGAAATTATGAGGCAATTGGGAGCCTCTTAGACAACACACTTTCCTGCTACAATAAAGAAAGGCTCGTTCTTTGTAGAGTGGACAACGTTTGCCGATTATGTTATGGTGAAAGGGGCATGAAAGGAATTAGTGCATCTAAGTGCACCCTACAAGTTATAGATTGTACACCTAAGGAATCATGACCCTGAGGGATTTATTACTAAATTAAAAGGAAATGAAAGGCTTGGTATTTTTGTGCAAATTTCTACTATCCTAAAGATGTAATCAAGAACATTTCTAGCTTTCCAGAGCAGGATGAAAGGAAATCTATGTATCTTGCTTACAGTGAGATGATGGATGTAAAATGGAAAAAGGATCCCAAGTATAACCCTCTTCCAAATATACCTGATGAATTCAGCCAAGTCATGTATGCTATGGATAATTTTGAAAATATAGTTGGTGTGTTAAGGGAGCAATGAGAGGTTACATATAAAGAAAAATTAAGAGTCGTTGAAGAAGATACTGCTATGGAATTGGATGAAAGGCCCACTTATCAACCACCCAAGCAAATAAGAATCTATTCTAGGAGGAAGAAAGCGGTAGATGAAGAAAAAACTTTTTTGACCCCTATCACTTCTAAGGGATCAAAGGAAACTTCTCCTGAATGTGTAATTCCATCACCTCCAAGACAAGTTCCCCACCTATAATTGATCTTGATTCACCTCTAGGAAGTCCTACTCCATAGGAGCAGCCACCCCCTAAGAAACAAAGGACTGATGCAAGAGGAGTGGTTGAATATTTTGATACAGATAAAGATGATATCTATATCACTCCTAAGGATATACAACAAGGAATTCCTCCCCCTGTAGTGGTAGATGCCTCAAGTTTAGGAGAAAGTAGTCTCAGGCTAGGAAAAATTGATATCAGTGGTTTAAATAGTGCAGATGATTTGATACTAGAGGCTTTGCAGAAATTTATGGAAGATGATTCATTTGTTGAAACACTTGCATTTAGATATTTCTTATGGAGAGCAAAAGCTGCATAGTATGCAAAAAATGTAGCCAGTGAAAGGAGTTTACATCCGGAGCTTCCTGAAAGTGCCATTCAAGCCAATGTGAGGAGTGTTATGAGGGATGAATTCTGAAAGATTACTGCCCAGGATGACAGAGACAGAGATCTTATGAAGAAATGTGGTGTGTTGTTGTTTCCAGAGTGGGACATTGCTAATGCAATATTTCTAGATACCATAAGGAGGGCTGAAAAGCCCCTAGTGCAAACAGAGGAGGAATTGAATATGGCAATTTGAGGATCTTCATTTAGTGAAGATTGGAATGCACTAGAAATATGGTCATTATCCATGGGATCCAGGAAACCAGTACTTGTTGAGCCATCAGATTTCAGTAGGAAATTACTTGTGAAGAGAGTGGTCGATTATATTTACTAAAGCAACTATGGAAAACCTCACTCTAGAAAGGGATGATTTCAAGAATAAGTACCATGAGCTCCTTAATGAATATGATAATAGTCGGTAGAAGGTAGCGATGCTAGAGACTGAGTTGGCATTTTATAAGTAAAGGGAAGAAATGC